>JAPXFQ010000964.1:0-495838 GCA_028564705.1 Apricaphanius iberus
AAAAAAAAAAAAAAAAAAAAAAAAAAAAAAAAAAAAACACCCTGATTTTTTTCAATTTCACTTCAAAGCTCCAAATGGGCTTAAATGGTACATGGGCTTAATGGGTATGCTTACCCTACATAGAAAATAGGGTAAAATATACCCCAAAACCATGAGTCCTGTGCGCCGGAAAGCGCATGCGCCTGACCGTCCTTTTGAATGAGGAAGATTTCTGCGACTTCTCTCCAACTGCCATCGAACCGCAGAAGTGAAGGTAAGCTGTTTACATAATGGTGCTGTGTAGCTATAATAGCGCAAATGCAAATCATAACTTTTGAAATAATGAGCTATTACATTTCACTTGAATTCGGCGGGCGTCTGTGCAACTTAAAATCAAAGTTTCAGAATCAGAATCAGAATCGGTTTTATTGCCATTGTTTGAGAACAAGTTCACAAACTAGGAATTTTTTCCGGTACAGTTGTGCACATAAAACATTTAACATAAGTAAAAATAAAATAAAATAAAATAAAATAAAAAAATAAAATAAAAAATAAAATAAAAAGAATGAGCCATAAGGCTAAAGTCTTTATAAATATTATAATCTGTATGTATATAAAAGAACTATGAAAAGATAAACATCCTTTTTAACATGAGAACAGCAGCAGGGTTCCATTCACAGATGTGCAGGTGAATGACAGCAGCAGATCTAAGTGTGATCAGACCACACAGTGCAGTAAAATAAAGTTACATAGTGCAGATGGTTCTATCCTACATGGGTCTTTAACTGAACTATCGGGTCTTGTTATTGTTCATGAGTCTGATGGCGGAGGGGAAGAAACTGTTCAGGTGGCGGGAGGTGTGGGTCTGGATGGACCGTAGCCTCCTGCCTGAGGGGAGGAGGGAGAATAGTCGGTGTCCAGGGTGAGAAGAGTCAGCTGTGATCCGACCCACACGCCTCCGGGTCCTGGAGGAGAACAGGTCCCGGAGGGATGGGAGCCTGCAGCCAATCACCTTCTCAGCAGCACGCACGATGCGCTGCAGTCGGTGTTTGTCCCGGTCTGCGGCGCCGGGGAACCACACGGTGATGGAGGAGGTGAGGATGGACTCGATGATGGCCGTGTAGAACTGCACCAGCATCTCGGTCGGCACCTTGAGTTTCCTCAGCTGCCGCAGGAAGTACATCCTCTGCTGGGCCTTCTTGATGAGGGAGCTGATGGTTGGCTCCCACTTGAGGTCCTGGGTGATGGTGGTGCCCAGGAAACGGAAGGAGTCCACGATGGAGATGGGGGTGGGAGAGTCCATCAGGATGAGGGGATACGGTGGGGCTGTGACTTTCCTGAAGTCCATGATCATCTCCACTGTCTTCTGGGCGTTCAGCTCCAGGTTGTTGTGACAGCAAGAAGAGCCAGGGGGAGAGTACACAGCCCTGAGGAGTCCCAGTGTTTGTAGTCCGATTTTCCGAGACAATCTTCCCCAACCGCACGTGCTGTCTCCGGTCCGTCAGGAAGTCAGTGATCCACCTGCAGAGGGAGTCGGGCACGCTGAGCTGGTAGAGCTTGTCTCGTAGCAGTCCAGGGAGGATGGTGTTGAAGGCAGAGCTGAAGTCCACAAACAGGATCCTGGCGTAGGTTCCTGGGGAGTCCAGATGCTCCAGGATGAAATGGAGGGCCAGGTTCACTGCATCATCCACAGACCTGTTGGCTCTGTAGGCGAACTGCAGTGGGTCCAGGAGGGGGGCGGTGATGTCCTTGAGGTGGGGCAGAACCAAGCGCTCAAATGACTTCATGACCACAGACGTCAGCGCCACCGGCCTGTAGTCATTAAGTCCTGTGATCCGTGGCTTTTTGGGGACAGGGACGATGGTGGAGGTTTTGAAGCAGGACGGCACGCGACAGAGCGCCAGGGAGGTGATGAAAATGTCCGTGAACACGGGGGCCAGCTGATCCGCGCAGTGTCTCAGGGTGGAGGGGGAGACACCGTCCGGCCCGGGGGCCTTCCTCCTGTTCAGCCTCAAGAACTGTCGGCGCACATCCTCCTCCTGGATGGAGAGGGCAGGGGGGGAGGAGGGGGGGTCTGAGGAGTCCTTTGATGAAGTGCTGGGGTCGTTGATGGTTGGGGTGATGGTGGGGGGAGCAGAGGTGTGAGGAGCAGACGGCTGTTCAAAGCGGCAGTAGTGTGTATTCAGGCCCTGGGCGAGAGTCCGGTCGTTCAGGGCCTGGGGGGCTTTGGGCTTGTAGTTTGTGAGAGCCCTCAACCCCCTCCACACGGCTGCAGAGTCATTGGAGCTAAAGTGTTCCTGTATACGGTTGGAGTACACAGATTTTGCTCTTCTCACTTCACTGCTGAAGTGGTACTTTGCTCGTCTGTGTACTCCAGTCCTCGCTCCGCCGCGCTACTTCCTTCTCCTCACGTAGGCGCCGGAGCTTGGGTGTGAACCAGGGCTTGTCATTGTTATAACAAATCCTGGTGCGCGTTGGGATGATGCGCGTCTCATTGAACTGAATGTATGAGGTCACAGTGTCCGTATACTCGTCCAGATTGTCCGTGGCTGCTCCAAACGCTCCCCAGTCTGTCGTCTCCCAACATGAGCGCAGCTCCTCCACAGCTTCAGAGGTGTATTTCCTTGTTGTTATCACGCAGGCTTGGCCAATTTCAGTCTCTGTCGGTATGAGGGAATTAGGTGCACCATCACGTGATCTGATAGTCCGAGGGCAGCGCGCGGGACAGCATGATACGCTCTGCTGACTGTAGTGTAGCAGTGATCCAACGTGTTCTCCTCTCTGGTCGGGCATTTAATGAACTGTCTATACTTTGGTAATTCCTGGCTCAGGTTTCCCTTGTTAAAGTCACCAAGCACGATAACAAGAGAGTCCGGAAAAGACCGCTCCGCATGTAATATCTGGCCTGCAAGCGTGCGCTGAGCCTCGTGCACGTCCGCGCTCGGCGGAATGTAGGCAGCCACCAGAATGAATGAAGCGATCTCACGCGGTGAATAAAAAGGCTTACAGTGAATGAAAAGATATTCCAGAGAAGGAGCGCAGTGTTGGGAGATCACAGTCACATCCGTGCACCAGCTGCTGTTGATGTAGAAGCAAACGCCACCGCCTTTTGTTTTGTTGGAGAGCTCCGCGTTGCGATCCGCGCGGAGGAGATGGAAGCCTTCCAGGTGAAGCGCGCTGTCCGGGACACTCGCGCTTAGCCACGTCTCCGTGAAGCACAAAACACAAGACGAGGAAAAGTCCTTGTTACTTCTCATCAGCAGCGCTAGTTCGTCCATCTTGTTGGGAAGTGAGCGGACGTTTGAGAGAAAGATGCCAGGTAAAGGCGTGCGCGCGCCCCGTCTGCGCAGGCGGACGAGTGAACCCGCTCGCTTTCCACGGCGCCGTTTCCCTCTTTTGGTCAAAAAATGGACCAGGTCCGCAGCTGATGCTAAAAAAACTGGTAATAAGTCCGTAGGGGTGGTAGTTCTAATGTCCAGAAGCTCCATGCGGGTATAAGAGCACGCAGACGAACAGTTAACGCACAAGAACAAACAAAACAGAGCGCACGAAAGCACCACGGCTGCCATCCTCGGCGCCATCTTAAAAAAGATTGAATCTGTTGCTGTCACCATTATGGCTGTCAACTGTCTGGACAACTGCAGCTTAGTTGCCACTTACGGTGTGTCAACACTGAATGCAATAGAACCGACTAAAAAGCTGTTCGCAAGCACATTCACACATGAAGCGTATACAAAGCAAACTGGATGCACTTAAAATATGGCATTTTCACACACGACCTGGCCTTCAGCAGAGCTGGGGGGTGGTGGGTGGTTTGGTTGGTGGGGGTTGTGTGGGTTTGGGGTATGCCAGAGTGCAGTTTGCAGTGGATTACTCCGATCTGACGGAGGACAGCGTGTTTATTTTAAGTCTAGATAACGCAAATTAAAAAAATTATAAATATCACTTACCGAAGACAGATGGACAGGCGCTCTTCGGGAGGAACAGAGAACCTGTAGTCAATGGCGGGCTTACCATTAGGCATAGGTAGGCGGCCGCCTGGGGCCCCCTTGAGTTGGGGGCCCCCTGACAACCGTTAAACTTCAAATTAAATTTTTTCTTACTTTTTTTAAAACACTTCCTATATGTGCTATAGAATTGCCTTTGTGAATTAATACTGTATTCGCAATTGCACCCGGCCGGACACCCCCCCATGTTTATGCCACAATGGACTATTCCTTTAAGACGCAGATGCACAAACAGGATGCAATTGGATCTGAATGTGAGACGGGAGCGTAATTATCAGAGCGTTTGGAGTTGACTCAAAGTAGTACCAAAACAGTAAGAAAGTACTAAAAGGAGTTATCCTAGTGGCTCCTCTAAGAGAAAGAAGCAACTTGCTTCAAAAAAGCTTTTATCTACACTTCCAAAAGTGACATCATTTTTCAATGTACCATCCACGGATGAGCAACAACACCGGTGCAGTGCTCCCGCGGCTGCTAACCCTGTCAACAGTGAAGAGCTAATAGGTATCGCTAGCTGCTCAGATGGCTAAACAACAATAAATGTGACGATCAGCTGGAAGAGGTCGGTTTCGCTAGCTGCTCAAGGAGGGATTCCAATGCAGAAAGTGACAATGAGTGTGACGAACAGCAAGAAGTGAGTTGCAGAAAACAATGTGTTCTTGACGATGATCCAGCATCCTGGCCTAAAGAGCTGACAGATGATCAACGCTGTTCATTGGTTCGGAGGGGGCCAGTTCAAGTAAAACATAATTTTCCGAAAAATGCAAAGGGACGCAGATTTACATGTAACAACTACAAGATGCAAATGAGGAATGGAGAGAGAGTGAATAGATCCTGGCTAGTGTACAGTGTTAGAAAGTACGCCGCTTTCTGCTTTTGTTGCCGGTTGTTTGCTTACAAGGAGAAACGTTCACAACTTAGTGGGGATGTGTTCAATTCTTGGAAGAATCTTACAGCACACTTAAAACAGCACGAAAGATCCGCTGAACACATAGATAATATGGAAAACTGGCTTACTTTATCTCAGAGGCTGAAGAGAGGTTCAGCAATAGATCAGGTGAACCAAAACCTGATTTCTCTTGAAGTCAATCACTGGAAAGAGGTCTTGAGAAGATTACTAGCCATTGTAAACCACCTAGCAGAACGTGATCTTGCATTTCGTGGACACTCAGACAAGTTGTATGAGTCTGGCAATGGCAATTTTCTTGGTCAAGTACAACTTATGGCACAGTTTGACCCCATTATGCAGGAGTATTTGAGGAGAGTTCAGGCAAAAGAGATGAGCTTATCTCCCTTGTGGCTCAGTGAATAATTAATGCAATTGTAGAGAGAGTCAAGATGGCAAAATATTATGCTGTAATAATGGACCACCCCAGACCTCAGTCACAACAAGCAACTCTCGGTAGTGCTGCGAATTGTAAATTGTGAGTCCTCAAAAGGTGTTTCTATTCATGAGCACTTTGTTGGATTTCTTCTGGCATCTGACACCACAGGAAAGGGCCTGTGTGATTTATTTCTGGGCCACCTTGATACTCTGGGATTGGATCTCTCCAACTGTCGCGGTCAGGCTTACGACAATGGGAGCAAGATGCAGGGTAAAAAGCAAGGAGTTAAAAGGAGAGTGCTGGAAATTAACAACAAGGCACAATTTGTTCCTTGTGGGAATCACACACTAAACCTTGTTGTAGGAGATGCAGCCAAATCATCTGTGAGGTCTATCAGTGTCTTTGTTCTTTTACCAAGACTGTACACTTCATTTAACTCCTCAGTTTACCGCTGGGCCATTCTCAGAAAGCATGTGAAAGACTTGTCTGTGAAGGCGTTGTCCACTACCAGATGGGAGTGTCGCATAGAAGCCGTGAAAACTGTTCCCTACCAAATGCCTGAAATATTAAAAGCTTTGTCTGAACTCACAGATTACGCCATGGAAAAGAGAGATGCTGAAGTGGTCTCAACAGCAAGAGGCATTTACCATTAGATGCAGAGCTGGCCTTTTCTGGTTTTGTTCCAGATAAACAAGGTGAGCAAGATCTTGCAGAGCCCAAATGTGTCAGCGGAGACGGTAAGAAAAGAAATCACAGCTCTGACCGAATTTCTTCAGGATTTCAGAGAGCATGGATTCACTGCAGCTGTAATTGATGCCAGGGAGATAGCAGATGGAACTGAGGTGGAGATGAGCTGGCCAGAGGTGCGCAGAAGAGTGAAAAAAAGCAGTTTGAGTATGAGGGAAGAGAGCAAACACAGCAAACAGCAGAGGAGCTCTTTAAAACAGAGTTTTTCCTCCATCTTGTCGATAAAGCACTTGCTACAGTTAGAGAGAGATTTTCACATTTGGAGACTTTCTATGAACTGTATGGATTTCTCTATTCATCTGAAATTATGAAAAGTACAGTGAAAAATGAAATGCTGGCTGAAAACTGGTACAGATTGCAGCAAAGAACAGATGATGTTGATGCAGAGGACCTCAAGATGGAAATAATACATGCTGTTAGAGATTTTCCCACGACCATCTCATCACCATCCGAGATGCTCAATTACATTTATAAGGAGAATGTGCTTGATGTTTACCCAAACCTGAGTATAGCTCTAAGGCTTCTGCTCACTCTACCTGTGACAGTGGCCTCTGGAGAGAGAAGTTTCTCCTCATTGAAACTCATAAAAACTTATCTAAGGACAACAATGTCCCAAGAGAGACTGTCTGCTCTTGCCCTTCTGTCCATTGAGGAGAAAGTCAGGAAAACGCTTGACATAGAGTCTGTGAGCTTTGACGTCAGCAAACCTTGTAATGACCAAGTACGGTTTTAGAAACAATGCATTAAAAATATCAAAACAGGACTTGACAAGACTCTAAGATGAGAGTAGGAAGGAGTAGAAAGGAAAATATTAAATTAAGGAATGAAAACAAAATAAGTCCTAAAGAAGAGAAACTCAGACACATTTATGGGAAATACATATGTATGAATTGGGGAAAGAAGGAAGAATAGTCAGTAAAAATCAATAGAAAGCCAACAGGAATAAAGGAGTAATGTTAACGGGGGAAAAAAAATCTTAGAAAGAATGGGAACGTTTTAAATGGAGGAAAACATGGTGGAAAATTGAAAAAGGAGAAAAATCAAGGCCAAAAACACAGCAGCACTGACAGGAAGAGGAAAGCAGAGCAACAGATGATTAAAGGAAAGACAGGAATAAAGAGGGAAAAACAGGAAAATCATAGGAGCACTGACAGGAAGAGGAAAGCAGATCAACAGATGATTAAAGGAAAGACAGGAATAAAGAGGGAAAAACAGGAAAAAAATAGGAGATCTAACAGGAAGTGGAAAGCAGAGCAACAGCAAAAGGAAAGACAGGAATAAAGAGGGAAAAACAGGAGTACTGACAGCCCACTGAGCAATAGACGTCTATTAGACGTGCCGTCTAAATTCAAACCGAAATCAGACCGTCTATAATCGGTCTGTTTTTTAGCCCGAATCTAGACGACACAATTTAATACATTTATTAATAAATATTAAAATAAAAAATAACTGAAAGTTGTGTATATTATTATATACACAATTATATATATATATATATATATATATAATTTCAATGAGTAAGTAGCTATAGTAAATGTGAGGTTAACTTTACCCAATTTATTTAAGTAATTCATAGCTTTTTATTTAGGGTATTTTATACTTAATATATTGAGGTAAAATCTACCCCAATAAAGTAGATGCAAATTGTTACCTCATATTTATTGGGTAAATTCTATAGATTAATTTTAACAGTGTGTACCTTTTATGTACCAGAAAAGGTAAACATGGCTATCTTTGTCCAAAAAACTGCTAAAAGTTAGGGCTTTCAAAATTAACAAACCAAGGCGGATCAATTAATTCCTATAATTAACTTATCCCCCCCCCCCTTTTTTTTTTTTACCGAATCAAAAACTCATTCCCAGAACAGCGTCCTGTTTTCAATTCAGCCCACAACACATTAGCTCTCCTTCCTAACCAGCCAAACTGCGGATTGTTGTGCAGCAGCATGTGTTTGTGATCCTAAATTAAATGTGAGTATATTATTATTGGAATAGTGGCTTTTTGTTGATTTAATAAGTTCATAAGTTGTCTGTGAGAATTATCCATCCACTTCGGATATAAGCTCCTGTTTTAGCTTCTCTTCACTGGCTCCCAGTAAAATCTACAATAGAATTCAAGATCCTCCTTCTGACATATAAAGCCCTTAATAATCTAGCTCCATCATACATAAGAGACCTGATTGTTCCATATGTTCCTAACAGAGACCTTCGCTCTCAGACTGCAGGTTTACTGTAGTTCCTAGGATTTCTAAAGTAGAATGGGTGGCAGATCTTTCAGCATCAGGCTCCCCTCTATGGAACCGGCTCCCAGGGTTGGTTCGTGAAGCAACAATTTGTCTATCTTAAAACTAGGCTAAAACTTTCCTCTTTGACAAAGCTTACAGTTGTTGTTTATGGTTTTTGGTGGCTGCAGTATATAGGTTGAGTACATGTTCATGTTAGTAGTATGCAGATGTGTTAAAAAGTTAGGAAGTAGAATGTAAAGAGGTAGAGTAGCTAGGTAGAGATAGATAATGTAAGCAGGTGTGGAGGGTCGCGGCTTACCGCCGCGGAAGAAATGTGCCCCACAGGGGCCAGCCGCGCCGGAGAGAGGTCCCTCAAGGGGATCCTCCGCACAGTGCGGCCGCCCATTACCTGCCGGGTTGAATCCCCGGGCAGACTGTGCGGACCCCACCCGTTTATCTCTTAAACGTTTCTCGCCCTCTTCAACTCTGTCCTCTCAGTTCTGTCTATTTTTCCTTAAGATAGTTGTCGACTATCGGTCTCGTGCCGGTATTTAGCCTTAGATGGAGTATACCACCCCTTTGGGCTGTGTCATTCTTCAAACAACCGACTCCGAGAAGACCCCGGCATGACGGGGCCGTTACCGGCCCTACACCGTCCACGGGTCAGGAGGACTCAGACAGAGTGTTGGTAGCCAGTCTCCTAGTAGCTAGGAGACAGGTTAATGTTAGTAGCTAGCTGCTTAGGCTAGGCTGTTGGAGGACATTATTAGGGTCTGTCCTATTTCTCTCCTACTTCTCCCGAACTGCATGATGTGCTGTCAATTCAAGCACTAACCTGTTTTCTATTATAGTAGGTGCTCCGGATTAGCCCTGCTTGACGACCCTGACTAAGATGGCATTGCAGTGACGGAAAATTCTCCACGTCCTGCAACAACTTCTGCATCAGTTCTATTGCTCTTTCTGTGTCTCTGTTATGTATTCTCCAGCCACAGACGGTCGCGGCAGTAACCGCTTGTGCTGAGCCTGGTTCTGCCGGAGGTTTCTTCCTGTTAAAAGGGAGTTTTTCCTTCCCACTGTCGCTGCATGCTTGCTCAGTATGAGGGATTGCTGAGAATTACACGACGCAATCTTCTGTGGTTCTGTAATTTCTACATTGTGTAACATTGTATTGTAATAACTCTTTTTGTAAAGTGCCTTGAGATGACATCTGTTGTGAAATGGCGCTATATAAATAAACTGAATTGAATTGAATATAAATAAAAGTGAATTGAAAGTGAATTGAATTGTCTTCGTGCACTTTTCCAACATGACACGGATCCAAAAACACACATCTAAGGCAACTGTTGCATTTCTGAACCTGAACAGGGGGAAGGTGATTGAATGGCCAAGTTTGTCTCTTGATCTGAACCCAATCGAAAGCCTCTGAGGAATTCTGAAGCGACAAGTTGAGAATCCCTCTTCATCCAGCATCCAGGCTCTAAAATAGGTTATTCTTGAAGAACGGAAAAAGATAGATGTTGCCAAGACCTTGCCTATAAGACTTGGTGCTTTCCTTAAAAATCATGGTGCTCATACAAAATACTAGATGTAGTAGTTTTTGTTGCAGGGTGTATTCATTTTTGCTTCAAACAATTTGAGTAAAACTGAAGATTTTGTTTTCTAAATTAGATCATTAACCTTAATTTCATGTCATGGAGTTAAATAATTGTTCAATAAAACTCGTCCTTGTGGAAAGTTTGGAAATTGTTCTTTTGTTCATTGAGCTACTGATTAATTAATATTCATACATTTAAAATTTACGCAGAGCACTGTAGCTATACATTGTAGTATAACAAGGGACAAAAGATCATTTTGGACACACTTTGTGATTTTGGAATTTTTCTATTAATACAAGGTTTCAAAAATTGCACAATGCATTTCAACAGCTGTCTGGTGAGAAACTAATAACATTGAATGGGATAGGACAATTTAATACCTTCTACAAATACTTGGTTGTATGGCTATTGGTTTAACAGGTGCCGCATCAGAGCATCACGGTTAGCTCCCCCCTTTGTGCCTTCCATTTTGTGGCTGTTCTGCAACAGGCTAAGGAGCAGCCTCTGGTTCTGTCCCCGTAAGACTCCCCATGGCTCTCACACAGATTGTGCAGTGCACAGCAGGTCAGAACATTTTATCACACCAGAGTGATGTCATAGTCATTCCTTTGAAGAAGACAGCGCCACCTTCCCTTCAGCCGTCCGAATGCATGATTTTTTTGTTGAAGATCAGCTGCTGCTTTGTCAGTCTCCCAGTATCAGTGAAGGGTTTAATAAGCCAGTCTTGCAGTGGGTAAGCTGAGTCTCCAAGGATGTAGTAGCCAAAGTCCATGTCTCCAATTCTGATAGGATGAGAGGGGAAGAGGTTTCCACTGCTTGCCAGCTCCCACAGGGTGGACAGTCTCAGGACCGTAGCATCATGCATGCCCCCTGGAAGGCCTGCGAACACATTCCACATCCCATGTCCATCGACTATGGCTTGCAATATGTTTGAATGCCAGACTTTGCGGTTGTAGTAGTCAGTGTGGAATTGTGTGGGCACTAGGATTGGTATATGGGAGCCATCAATAGCGCCTACACATTGTGGTAGCCCCCATTTGCTCTCAAAACAGGAAGCTATTTCTATAAATTTATAAAAAGTCATCTGAGAGTACTTCCTGACCACCAAGAGCCTGTCTCAACTCCTTGATGAAAAACCTAAAACACTCATTTTTTTCCGTTTCCTCCACTGTGGTCCTTTCCTCTCCATTTCCTCTCCTTTCCTTTCCATCTCATGCTAACTATTACACACTAAGGTATTGTAGCTGACAGTAAAAAATTAGCAAGCACAACAAATGGAAATGCAACAAAGCTTGGTTTATACCTGACCCAGATAGACTGCAGTTCATAACTTAAGGTCAGTCCCCCTGCCATTTGAACGGCTTTCGCCTCAGGTCTCTCCTCCTCCTCCTGCATCCCCTTTTCCTCATACACCTGCTTGTCTCCACTTGCTAATGTTACTAAAGTGGAATCTGAGGAAGCTCCACCATAGCCACAACCAAACATTTAAGTTATTTTGACAAATTTGGCAGCCTCTGCCTGAAGGGCTTGTTTCTTTTTGGGCCCTAATTGTTTATGCACTTTCTTTCTGTATTTTTTTCTCAATTTTCTTTAGTTTCTGATATGATTGTTTGATAAGAGCAGCAAGAGGGAGGGTGCATCCAACCACCTTGGCAGTAATTGGTCCGGCAGCGCTGGATGCTGAGATTGAGGCCTTATATAGACAGGTGTGTGCCTTTCCAAATCATGTCCAATCAACTTAATTTGCCACAGGTGGACTCCAATTCATATGCTGAAACACCTCAAGGATGATCAGTGGAAACAGAATGCACCTCAGCTCAATTCTGAGCTTCACTTATGTACATGTGATTTCTCAAGTTTTTATTTTTAATAAATTTGCAACAATTTCAAAGACACCTTTTTTTTCATTATCAATGTGGGGTGTTGTGTTTAGAATTTTATGGGAAAAATGAATTTGTTTCCATTTTGGAATGAGGCTGTAACATAAAAAAAAGTGGAAAAAGTGAAGCGCTGTGAATACTTTCCGGATGCACTGTATGCCTGTATACTGTGGGAACTGACAGTGCCTTGGAGAGTTATGGAGGCTTTGAAGTGCTTAGCTGTGGCAGACAGAACAGTGCCCACTGATCCAAAAGGAGCACATGCTGAAGTTGCGCTTGTTATTCCAGTCTGCAGAGTGTGACTACAGTGGATTCAGAAAGTTGTGAGACTGTGCGGTAAAACTAAGGCTGGTAAAATGTAAATATTTTGTACGTTTTCGTCTGCTCCATGGGTGATGGCACGATGGAGATACTCTGTTCAGCTTGTTTGGACTGAATATTAGCTAAAATGCATGAAAAATGTAATATTGAAAATGTGTTAATATATATTTTAAAATATAGTAAAGGAAAAATAACATGATCAATTATTAAATGTAAATTATAGTACAGTGAACTATTTGTTTTTTATTTCTCTGGAATCATACAGATCTGAAATTTATTTGATTCAGAGAAACATTGTCAACAGTCCCTGTTCCTGAATCACAAATCCAGCGAAAGCAAATTCTCTCTAGCAGCGCTTAATGGATAGATAGCAGGGGTATTCCGCCATCCGTGCAAAGCTGGGAGATATTCTAGAGTGCTTTTCCACCTAAAAAATATATCAACATGATCCTCTTTGAGAGTATTAAAAAAAACATTAAAAGAGGAACACATTTTTATTAGATTTATCCAAAGGACGCTGTTCCAGGAGTCTTTTCATTAACTCAGATGCAGCTCTTGCCATACTTGCTTTTTTAAATTGTGCTGTTGTGAACTTCAACATCTAACACGATAAGGCCCCTCACAGTCTTTCATGGAAGTCTTTTGATTATAGCTGGAAAAGATAATTCACAACTGAAAAGCTGACAATGCCAGTGTAATTCTTAACCCATATCAGATTGATAGGTAGTAATTTCTTCTCTAACAGCTTTACCATTTTTGATCCACCTTTGTTCAATCAATAAAGAAAGAGTGAAATCTGGTTAAATAAAATTGTCAGCTAAAGTTTTCAATAAAAATTCAAGAACAAGCTCTTTTTGCCAAATGAAGTGACTTTTAATTTAGATTCAGGGGTGGTGGGGACAAAGTAAATGTGGGTACAATGATGATTATGATTACAAAATAAATAGAAAATAATGGCAATTACAATGTGTTACAAAATATGTGGAGAAATTTACATATTTTAAAAAAGCATTTTTTTCTTCCATTCTAGCAAATTTGCAGTTAAATAGTCAATTTCCAAATATATCACTATTGTTCAAATTGGCAAATAACATTTTTGCTCTGGTTACCTCGTAAAGGCAACGCTGAACCACAAAGGGTGTGGTTTCAAAACTGATCATATAAAAAAAAAATCAGCTTTACAAAGTAGAATCAGGAACCAACCACTGCATCTTTAACTGGCTGACCTAGTGTCAACTGACTAGTTACTGTCATACATGCATCGTGTGTCTGTGTGTGTAGGACACTGATGTTTTTACAACAGATTTATAGTTTTCTAACATATATAATGTTTACAGTGCCGACAATGATCCATTATCCAACTAATGACATTAAAGTTACCATGATTAACGATTCTTTTGATACACACACGTTCTCTAATGAAAACAGCTGATTATACAGTACATAAACCCGCATCTGAATGGGTTATACATGTCAAACCATTTAAAAACATACAATGGCATAAAAGGCCATCACACAGAGCTCTGAAAGCCCTGACAGAGGGAAGGAACGTTCTTGGTGCTGGTGTGGCAGGGGTCGTTTTTCACAGTGCTGAAGTATGTCACAGACACAGTGAACCTCAGTGCTCTTGCAGGATCATTGTTTTAGAAGTGTCACCTGAATATGTTGCTTTTTTACTGTATACATTTCTTATAAGTCCCATAAAAAGCAAAACCAACAGTAGTTAAACGTGAAGCAATAAGCCACTTTCAAAAGTTTTTTTTAGGTGTTGGCAAATTTGTTGGCTCCTTTTAATAAATATGTGTAAAAAGTTTTAAAATAAAGGAATCTTTTATAATCATACACTGAACATTTTACAGGAATCGACCTTGTTTTACCAACGGGACAGCTCTTAGTCTTCTCCAATGAATTATCTCTTAAAGAGGAAGTACCTTTTTTTTTTTTTCTCAACCTGGACCTTATTTTTAGCATGCATTACATTCATTTACTCACCCAGACAAGTTTGGAGCCACTTGGACTCCTTCAAGAGAAGTTTTTATCCATTCATGATCAGGGTATATCCATATAATGGGAGTTAACAGGGTAACTAAAGTGCAGCCTCTAATTAAGGCACAAAACTGGCACAAAACTCCATTTCACAAATGTTTGGTTATAAATAACTACCACTATTCCCCAGTGAGTTTGGAGCATCTCGGAGAAGCTGTGTTGTTCTTCAGGGTTTTTACAGTCTTTTAATCCAACCCATTCCAACTTGCACTAACAAGTGATTTCAGTGACGCTATACACGTCTGCCAATGCAAATATAGTCTGCGCAGACTCCGGACAAGGAGCCTGTGGAAGCTGAACTTAGTCTACTTGGTCATTTTGTTTGTGCATTTGGAAACCAGCAAATGTGAAACATATTTATGTTTGCAGTAGTAAGTTCTGTCTAGCTGACTGCCGTCATCCACAGAGCGAAAGCCCTGCTAAGATTACAACATGGATGCCGCGTGGCAGTGACATCATTGAAATAGCGTGTAAGCGTAGTTGGATTAAAAGCCTGTAAAACACCCCTGAAAATAAGAAAAGCAGAATCTTTGAGACGCTCTGAACTCACAGGTAAATAGTGCTAGCAATTCATAACAAATTACTGGTGAAATAAGGCAGTTTAAGCAGTTCTGTGGCAGATAATGCCTTATTTAGAGGCGGCACTTTTGTTTTCCTATTTACTTATATGGATATAGGCTGATGGCAAATTGATCTAAACTTCTCCCGAAGGACTTCAAGTAACGCTAAAGTTATCTTGGTGAGTAAATGAACATTATACATGCTATTAATAAGGTCCAGGTTGCAAAAAAGGACCCCTTTAAGTGAAACAAACACGGAGACCAATCCTCTTCCAAGAATATCTCTAGATCAGGGGTGTCCAAATTATGGCCCTGGGGATATTTGCAGACCCTGGACTGATTTTCTGTAGCCTTGACGGCAAGGACAAATGTTGCCCCCTGGATGAAGACTTTTATTTTTTTATTAGGGCAAAATTATTTCTGACGAATCAAAATCTTCTCACAATGTAAAATGTTATGCAAAACAAAGTATTTAACTATTAATATACAAGCCTTTTTTTGTATTGTTCTTTTTTCCGATCAAGGGCAACATAATTTAAAAACATTAGTTTTTGTTAACAAGGTAATTGTGCAGTAAGCTTTATATCTAAGATGATTTACACATCCATTTTCTACAAAAAAACTCTATTTTATTTGATTTATATTTTTTTTCAATACATTGTTTATTATTTAGCAGTTAAATACATTTGTTAAAGGATAATACAAATGTTTCTTTGGCCTAGAAGTATTGGACCCTACATGCCAAAAATGTTTGACACCACTGCTTTAGATTAATGTTTTTCAACTCTGGTCCTCAAGGCTCTGCATGTTTTGATACTTCAGGACACCAGATTTCAATTGAAACATCTAAAGCAGTGGTCTCAAACTCCAGTCCAGTCTGAGGGCCAGTGTCCTGCAACTTTTAGACATCTCAATTTCAACAAACCTGAAATAACCAAGTCATCAACAGGGCCCCGTAGAACCTAACTGCCCGCAGACGATGTAATTCAACAATTTGATTCAGGTGTCCAGGAATACATCTAAATAATGGAGGACACCAGCCCTTGAGTAAAAGTTTGAGACCCCTGATCTAAAATATGCAAGACAGTGTGCCTTCAGGACCAAGTTTGACAAACACTGCTCTAGATAATCCAGACCCATTTGTTCTCTTCATTTTTCAGCTTCATCTCACGTTTTCTACTAGATATACAGTCAGGTCCATAAATATTAGGACATCGACACAATGCTAACATTTTTGGCTCTATACACCACCACAATGGATATCAAATGAAACAAACAAGATGTGCTTTAACTGCAGACTGTCAGCTTTTATTTGAGGGCATTTACATCCAAATCAGGTGAACGGTGTAGGAATTACAACAGTTTGCATATGTGCCTCCCACTTGTTAAGAGACCAAAAGTAATGGGACAGAATAAGAACCATAAATCTAATTTATACATTTCAATACTTGGTTGAAAATCCTTTGCAGTCAATTACAGCCTGAAATCTGGAACACATAGAGATCACCAGACGTTGGGTTTCATCCCTGGTGATGCTCTGCCAGGCCTCTACTGCAACAGTCTTCAGTTCCTGCTTGTTCCTGGGGCATTTTCCCTTCAGTTTGGTCTTCAGCAAGTGAAATGCATGCTCAATCGGATTCAGGTCAGGAGATTGACTTGGCCATTGAAAAACAGTCCACTTCTTTCCCTTCAAAACCTCTGTGGTTGCTTTTGCAGTATGCTTTGGGTCATTGTCCATCTGCACTATGAAGTGCCGTCAAATGAGTTCTGAGGCATTTGGCTGAATATGAGCAGATAATATTGCCCGAAACACTTCATAATTCATCTTGCTGCTTTTGTCAGCAGTCACATCATCAATAAACACAAGAGAACCAGTTCCACTGGCAGCCATACATGCCCACACCATGACACTTCCAGCACCATGCTTCATTGATGAGGTGGTATCCTTAGGATCATGAGCAGTTCCTTTCCGTCTCCATACTCTTCTCTTTTTGGTCTGATCTTGGTCTCATCTGTCCATAGGATGTTGTTCCAGAACTGTGAAGGCTTTTTTAGATGTTGTTTGGCAAACTCTAATCTGGCCTTCCTGTTTTTGGGGCTCACCAAAGGTTTACATCTTGTGGTGAACCCTCTGTATTCACACTGGTGGAGTCTTCTCGTGATTGTTGACTTTGACACAGATACACCTACCTCCTGGAGAGGTAGGTGTATCTTGATCTGGCCAACTATTGTGAAGGGTGTTTTCTTCACCAGGGAAAGGATTCTTCGGTCATCCACCACAGTTGTTTTCCGTGGTCTTCCGGGTCTTTTGGTTTTGCTGAGCTCACCGGTGCGTTCCTTCTTTTTGAAAATGTTCCAAACTGTTGTTTTGGCCACGCCTAATGTTTTTGCTATCTCTCTGATAGGTTTCTTTTGTTTTTTCAGCCTAATGATGGCTTGCTTCACTGATAGTGACAGCTCTTTGGCTCTCATCATGACAGTTGACAGCAACAGATTCCAAATGCAAATAGCACACTTGAAATGAACTCTGGACTTTTTATCTGCTCATTGTAATTGGAATAATGAGGGAATAACATACACCTGGCCTCAGTGGGAGGCACATATGCAAACTGTTGTTTTTCCTACACCGTTCACCTGATTTGGATGTAAATACCCTAAAATAAAAGCTGACAGTCTGCAGTTAAAGCACATCTTGTTCGTTTCATTTGATATCCATTGTGGTGGTGTATAGAGACAAAAATGTTAGCATTGTGTCGATGATTCATTCATAACTCATAAACAATTGGTTTGCATGTAAATAGTCTAATGGTTGTGATGGAGATCTAGTAACACTAGGATGGGAGTCTGTGTAATGCTATATTCATACTTCAGCTAGATGGAAGCTCATGGACTATTAAGTAAAATTTAAGACTAAAAAAGTGCTTCACTTAGATTTATTTTAAATAATATCTTTTTTTTTTACTTGCGATTATTTTCTTATTAAATAAATGTAAATCAAAGGTTGGATTTCGTTAAGCGTATCAGTGTGAGTTTATGGAACTTCAATCAAATTTCTACACATCCTAACTATGGTACCAACAAATATGTCCATTTCATATTCGACACCACATAATGAAAAGTATCCAAGGAACACAAATACTTTAAGCAAAAGATGATGCATAATGATGGATAGAGTTGCTCTGAGGGTTCTTTCTTTAGCTAAAAAATTTCCTTGAATTAATTTATTTAATCAATTAGTAAAAAGCTCTCCACACATCATCAGAAAGGTCAAGTTAATCTAAAATACCTTTCATGACCTGACAGAAAAAATATACCCTTTAGCATATACAGGGCTGGTTGATACTTCAACTTATACTCCACTGGAGCCTAATGGCCAAAATTGGTACTGCACTTTAAGGCACTTTATCGTTGCATTTGCTCCTCATGTCCAGTCACTTCATCTAAATCTGATTTACAGTCTGGAAAACGTGTGGTTTACAAGATCTGCATCTTAAGATACGGCAGCAAATCAAGTTAATTTAAACATTTTTTTACTGTACTTGGAGTAATAGCTTGTATAGTTTGTAAAAAAAATACTTGTTTAGCGCCATTTAGACTTAAAATACAAATAAGTTACTTTGTTTTATTGTGCCCAAGTTCTAACTTTACCTCCTGAAATTCAGAGAAATTTAACTGAGAGATTGATTGTTGGTTTTGATTTTTATGTCTTTGATCCAATAAAAATACCATGAAATGTCATAAAAAACTAAAGATCTTCATACATACAGATAATCTGTGAGGCAGAATGTTGACAATTTTATCATCTTTCTGGGTTTCTGTTTATAATGAAACTTATTTCATGAAGTTATACTATTTTGTCTTTCATTTTTTGAGTAAACACCATACTGTGGTATTTTTAAACTTAAACATAACTTGAATACTTTAGCCAATAAGGTAAAGAAAACTTAAGCGGCTTCTATTTGTTCACTTTGTGATGTCAGCTAAAAAGCACAGAGATTTCTGGACCACAGAAATGCATCTTTGACAAATCAAATACATTTCAGTTATATTTGTCTGTGTATGTCTGAGGACCTTTAATCTTTAAATACAAGTGGTTTTCTTTTAGAAAAATGCTTTATAAAGCAATCCCAGCTCTCTGTCAGCTTTCCTATCATACAGTTCTAGTATAAAGCAGAGATATTTTGCAATTTGGTTGCACTGTTGTCTAAAGAGTTGCAGCGACAGACTTACAGATGGGAACCTGCACCTTCTGATATCTGCTCCTTCTGTATATTGCAACATGAAGCAGCTACAGCAAAGTGAATGTATCTATCCTTCAGCTTCCTTCATCTTCCCCGTACGCCCCCTTTACTCCTCCAGTCTGAGGCTTGTGCTTGAATTGCTGGCCTGTGGAGTCGGTGCCTTAAGGCTCTTTTTTCTTCACCCGCCATCTTCCTTCATGCACCTCTACACTGCACTGAAAGGATTTCAAAGTACAGTTGGACACTTAAAGACAAAAGACAAACAAAAACACTGGTAAGCACACACACACTAAAGTGGGTGCAAACAGGGGCTTTGCGCCCTCATCAGCTCATACGTCCTGCTGAATCCACGTCAGTTGTTTTCGAACAGCGCCAGCAGGTCGTCGTTGCTGTTGTTTGGGAGGTCAGGGGGTCCAAGATAAGACAGCAGCTCATCTGGATTGGTCAGTTCAGGAAGAAGCTGCATGACACACAGAAATGGTCAGGGTTCCGTAAACTAAATACAACTGCTTGTTTTTCATAGCTTTGCTTCGAAGACACAAAAACCTGCAAGAAAACACAGATCACATGCACAAGCATGCTGATGACGCATCATCACCTGCCCTATTATCTACTGACATCTCGCCTACAGACTAGAGGCTGACTGATATAGGTTGTTGAAAGGCCGATACTGATTTTTTTTATTTTTATTTGCTCGCCGATATTTAAAGCTGATTATTAAGGCCGATATCCAAGACATATATATATAATTTTTAGAGGCAAATTGATCGTCAAAGACAACTGAATACTAACTGTGTACAATATAAATTTAAAAGTCAATAAAACTCCTTAAAGGTTTATTGAGTTTCAAATATAAGACATTATAAAAATAAACTCAGAACAGTAACCTGAATGCAAATGGTTTCAAACATTAGAAAATAAAACCGATTCAAATTTCTTTAAGTATACAAAATAAGATACATTCAAACAGTAACCAGAATAATGGTGCAAATAGCTGGTTGAGGTAGAATCTAGACTAACAGTATCAAATAAAAATCACCACATAGTAAAGCACACAAGTAGTAAATAACATCTAAAATTTATATAAAAATAGTGCAGTTAAAGATTAAACATGAAATTTAAGAGTAAAATATGAGTGGCCTGGTTCACCGTGGTTTGGAGTGTATGAGGGTCCTTCCTTAAGTCAAGTAGTGACTGCAGCTGGCCACACAGATGCCTAATCTTTTTTACATTTTTTCTATACTGGCTCATTTGTCGCTGTAACTGGAACACAGTTAAACTTCCCAGTTCCCTGGTTCTTTTTCTGAAAAACAGGCTCAGATCATCAGCCTGCAACCATGTATGACAGCTGGTATAAATCTGCATGGAGCAGGTGGCGCAGCATAAACACCTTACATTAAAGAGATATGAGTTAACCAGTTACTTGTTCATACAGTGCCCACTTTCATTTAAAGTCTTTATTGGACATAACATGAATCGCAGCAAAGAATGCTAGAACATTTGCACATAAATAAGTTGTTTAAGATAGTGGAATATCAGTTTGTATTCTGATTATATGAAAATAGCAATTGGAGCATAAGTGGATGTTAGACCTGCTCTATTAAAAAATTCCACATCTGGTTTTTATGTGGTGGGGACAAAACTATTATTCATAAATAAAGCCGAGAAAATGTCCCTGGTTTTAACAATGGTTATGTTCATAGCCTACTTTCCTGCAGGCACCCCAGAAAATAGCTGTGTGATGAAGCACAGACTGACGACTTGACCGGGATTCAACCCACAACGTACTAGGTGCCAGTCCTGTATGTTAACCACTCCGCCAAAGCAGCAATATGCTTCCTAACGACAACCAGGCAGTATTATGAAGCTGACAGGATCCCCAGACGGTCCCATAGTTTGATAAACCTGAGGGTACGGATTCATAATCAATGTGCACGGTTTAGTAACCCGAGGGAAAGGATTCTTACCCCTCAAAAATTATTTCTGCGTTTGACCCCTGCCGGGCTCCGTATAAACGTGTTCCGTCTTTGTTTTTTATCAACTGTAGCATTCTCTGATTTTCACTCACATCGAGAGCATGATCGGCTCCCTCTCCTCCAGGGCCACCCAGACTGAAGGGGCCTTCACCCTGCAGCCGTGAGTTCTGTGTAGATGAGCTCCTCTGTGGTAGTGAGCTGCCAGGCTCTCCAAGACTCTGGTTGTTATGGACTCCCGATACGTGTTGCGGGATGATGCTGTGTGAGGGGTCGATTCCTCCAGTGTGGGCCGCCTAAATGCATAGAGAAAACAAATCAAGATTTTTTGAGCTAATTTAAATAATTTCCCAATCTGCTCACAACAAACAACAAACTGCCTGCATGGCTCAGAGACTTCAGCTCTTTGGTTTTGGATCAGTGACAGATGTCAGATGATATGCTCAACAGAGCTATGTGAGACATTTAAAGTGTCAGGGATTTTTTTAAATTTTTTTTTATCGAACCCTTCTCTCTATCCCTAACCTGTTTGCTGTATTCCTTGGTCTTCATGATGCTGTTTGTTCTCTTTGTAAAAAAAATAAATAAATCTTCAAATAAGTATCATTCTAATTTTGCACTAAATTGCCTTGGTCTGAAACAAAATAGCCCAACAAAATACATTTAGATGTCTGCTTCTGATTCATGAGAAAGTACAGTAAATATTCAAAGGGTGTGAATTCCATTACAAATAACTGTACAATAAATGTGTTTTCTTCTACATTTATGCATTTTGTATCTGAGAGAGGTTCAAATATGTCCAACCTGCTCAGACTGGTAGGGGTGGGGAGGTGGTGGTGGTCCGGAAGAGGTATACTCTCCGAGTGTTGGGGTCCCAGGTGTGTTGGGGAAGTCTGTAAATCCTGTTTGGCCAGAGAATCCCTGGCTTCCTACAAGAGCAAAACAAAGCAAGCATGACTTCTGCGCAGCAGGCAGTATATGTACAGGTTAGCAGACAGTTTGGTTTCCAGCAGCAGAGAAAAAAATCGTTCCATCTAATAGTGAGGATGGCATCTTTGACCTGTTGGTAGTTCTGAGGAAGCCAGCTACTCAAAATTGATGAGTGCTTATTTGTAGATTGTTAATCATACAGTATGGCATCTTCTAAATGCCTATTATCCACTAATAGAGCAAATGAGTTACCTGGCCGGCTGTACTCAGGGGTGTTCCTGCCTCCTGTGTTCAGACTCTGGTATGGGGAAGAAGCGGGCCCCAGAGCCGCAATCATTTCCATCACGTTCGGCAGGACCATATGACTCGGACTGACTGTGCGGCAGCGTTTCAAGACTGGGCCGTCGGGCTCCTCCTTTATGTGGAGGTCAGGCTTGATTGGCACTGGCCTCCAGCCACAAACTGGATCGATGGTGATCTCCTCATAATCAGAACTAAAGGAGAAAAACAAAACTGATACATTAGATCATAAAGCTCTAATGGAGGACATTGATGGTTCCTTCAAATTATTATAATTTTTTTTTTAACATGTCCTGTCTGGCAGTCTGGTACTCAGAATTGGCCTCTGAGTTACTAGTATAAGCCCAACCGATTTATTTTCTAAAGCAGAGAATTACAGCTTTTGCAAAATACTCTACTTGATATATATGTTTGAAAAAATCTTTATTAGAGATTACTGTGGGGTTAATTTCTTGAAATAATGAACATATGGATGCAGAAAAAAAAACGAGAGAAAAAATTGATGAAGAACAACAACCAATAAAATGGAGCAACATAAAAAAAACACATTAAATAATATAAACTAGGAACTACACATCCAAAACAAACAAAATGGGTATACAAATACGTCACTGATAACCTCAGCCCAAGATTGTATATGTAAACACCGATGTCCCCACAGCTATGTGTGTGTCTGTGAGCATGCTGGTGCATATTAGATCTCCCCCATACGAGTGTTTGATAGCTGGTGTGAGGAGCTGTCAATCTGCCCCACAAGAGTCTACGCCACAGTTGTCAAAGTCAACTTTTAAGTTCTCTTTATATGCACCTAAATACCCTTTTATCACTCAAATCAGTTTGAATAGTCCCAAATCTCATCATTACGAAAAGATGTCCAGTATCAGTACTTGTTGAGACTGATATTTATTAATGTTTTAGCGGTTTGTTAAATCTAGTTTTATAAATTATTTTTTCCACAACTGGCCCTTTAAGGACATTCATTATATGTATGTGGCCCAAAATAGTAATAAGTTTGACATCTCTGGTCTACGCAGACATGAAATTGGATGGGGACATGGACGCCCAGGGGGCCCCAGAGCCAAAAAGCCCAGGCGGACTAACACAGGGCTGAGCGCACCCCCAAAGGGAGGAACAGAGGGAAGTCCCCAGGGTAGAGGATGGATACCCGACCCCAACAGTACCCGACGGGCCGGGTTCAGAAAGATATTTAGAAAGGATGCTCGGGTTCGGGTCGGGCTCAGTCACATCAGAGGAGGGAAGGTGAAAACCTCCACCACCATCCAAGCTCTAAGAGAGCATTAGCAGTGTGGAATTTGTGAAAAAAGCAGAGGAGGAGATATTTATTTATTTTATGTACTTATTTACTTTTTATTCATAAAAATAACAACAGGTTTGTGTATGCCGGCTGCAGGGCATCTTACACATATGTTTACCCTTACAAAACTGGGAAAAATGGGAAAAACAAAATTATTGTTTAAATAAAAAAAAAATAGGATAAGATCAAATATATTAAGAGGATTAAAATTAAAGATAAAAATTCACTTTATTTATCCAGTCATAGCAGGTGAGATTATTTTTTCCCCTTGGCAGCATCGTCAGCACCTTGTCCGCCCTCTCAGACCTAAAACTCTGCAATTTTTCTGTTGGGAAAAAAGTCCACCTCTGGGCCAGAGGAGCCCAACTGGAGTCAGGGGCAGAAAGTATTTTCAGGGGTAAGAATCCTAAGACCTAAAACCCACCCGACATTCAGACTACTATCTGAACATGAGACACTAGACACCCATGTTGAGTTTAGTCCCACACCCGCACCCCACACACCCTCCCCATGTCCAAGTGCACCATGTGGGGGTGTTGGAATCCTTCTAGGATTTATTTTATATATATATAAATATATATATGTATAATTTTATTTTTTCACTTTTTTTTATACTTTCTTTTGAATGTATCAATGTAATGGTCTTTGTTCTGACAATTTTATGTATTCAGTCCATTTCTCCCACTTGTGGCAGTACTGATCCTCTTGGGTCCTTATTCTATAGGTCAGGTAAGGCCATAATATATATTTCGTCCATAACATTCATCCAATCGTCCTTTGTTGGTGGGTCTATCTTGTACCATTTTCTTGTAATTGCCTTTTTACAGGCTGCTAACATAATTTTCAATATATATCTATCTTCTCTCAACACAACATTTACTGTAATGACACCAAGATATAAAACTGTACAGGACTTGGATACAACATAACCCAGGACTTTGCCTATAATTAAATGAACTTCTTCCCAAAATTTTGCGATCTTAGGACAAAGCCAGAACACATGCGAATGATTCACGTTTACATCTCCACAGCTTCTCCAACATGGTTGTGGTAATAAAGTATGTTTATTTCTAATTTTGGGTGTTATAAAATAATCTAATTAAATTTTTCCAGCAATGTAATCTCCAGACACGAGATGACGTGGTTGATTGCTGTGTTTTCCAAATATATGACCATTCATCATCGGGTATGTTCACTCCTACCTCTCTGCCACTTCAGTTTTACATATGTGGTTGTATTTCCTCTTGCCTCCATTATATGTCCATAGATTGTAGAGATTATTCTAAATTTCTTTGCATTGTACGCTTCAGTTATAATTTTGATTATTGAATTTTCGTCCAGATTTACCCTGTGTTTAATTTTTTTATTGAAAAAGTCCCTTATCTGCAAGTATCTAAAATGGTCTTGATTACTTAGACCATATTTTTGTTTGTCCCACATCAAATTACATGCCTAATTTGTGCAGCCTGAAAATATCCCTTAAGGTTTGGCAGTGCCAAACCCCCCTTATCCTTTCCTATCTGTAATGTTTCAAATTTGATTCTCGGTCTGCGACCATTCCATATGAACCTTGAAATTATTTTGTCCCACAGTCTGAATTGTTTTTCGGGTATATCAATGGGCAGTGACTGAAAGAGGTAAAGAAGTCGGGGTAGGACACTAATTTTTATAGTCTCTATTCATGAACCAATGTCTAACGGAAGGAGAGCCCACCTGTCCAGATCTCTCTTAATTGCTTTATCTGGCTTGACATAATTATGTTCATATAGATCATCAGTGTTTTGGGTTAAAGTGACCCTAAGATATTTCATTTTTGTTGCTCTCCAGTTTAAATGATATTTCTGTTGTATGATTTTGAATGAGAAATAGTTATATGTTAAAATCTGTGTTTTGGTCAAATTTAGTTTGTATCCAGAATAAAGGCCAAATGTGTTGAGTTGATTTATTAGTATGGGAATGCAAGGGTCTGGGTCCTCTAAAAAACAGACCACATCATCTGCAAAAAGTCCGATGATATGTTCCTCTTCCCCAACCTCTATTCCTTTAAGCTTTCTATTTTTGCCTGATTGCTTGCGCCAGGGGCTCTATGAAGATTCCAAATAGGGTTGGGAAAAGACAGCAGCCCTGTCTGGTTGATCGTCCTAAATTTATGCTCTCGGTTAAACTGCCATTTATTTTTATCCTTGCGGTTGGGTTTTGGTCAAGCGTTTTAATACATCTGACAGCTTTGTCGTTAAATCCAAATTTCTCAAGTACCTGATATAGAAAAGTCCAATTTACGCTGTAAAAGCCTTTTGTGCATCAAGGCTTATTAAGGCTGCACATTTTCCCTTTTCCAAAATATGGTTTATAATATATAGAGTTCTCCTTGTGTTATCTTGGGCTTGACATCCCTTGATAAAGCCTGTCTGGTCTTCATCAATAATTTCACTAATAAAATATTCATACCTTTTGGAAATAATTGAGGTATACAATTTTTAATCAACATTGAGTAGTGATATGGGTCTATAATCTGAACAAGTCTCACTGTTGTTTTTCTTGGGGATTACTGATATTACTGCTTCTTTCCAGGAAGGGGGCATTTCACCATATTCAAGTGTATAGTTGAATGATTTTTCGAGTGGGGGTATAAGATGTTCATTAAATGTTTTATACCACTCCGATGGTAAACCGGCACTGCCGGGAGCTTTGTTTTTTTTTAGTTTGTTTATTGCTTTCTCAATCTCTGCTTTTGTGAAGGGGGAAGTCAGATGTTCATTCAGATTTTTTCCAATTGATTGTAAGTCCAGTTTCTCAAGAAAAGCTATCATTTGGTTGTTGCCCGTGGATGGAGGTCGGCTGTATAAATCTCTATAGTAGTTCACAAACTGAGTTCCAAACTCTTTGGAGTCATGAATTATTTGATTCGTATTAATATCCATTATTTTGTAAATTGTCCGATCTGCTTGCTGTTTTTTCAATTGTTTTGCCAGTAATTTGGTTGCCCTTGGTCCCAGTTCATAATAAGATTGTTTTAGAAATCTGGTCTTCTTTTCAATTTCTGTGATTAGTATTTTATCTATATTATCCCTAATTTCTTTAATTTTTGGAAGCAATGAGGGGTCTTGTGTAGATTTGTGTTTTTGTTCAGTTATAAACAGCTTCTCCTTCTCCTTTTTGTAGACCTACTCTCTGTTTTTTTTAAGTGCTGCTGTCTTGGCAATCAGTTTGCCCCTTATAAATGCTTTGAGAGCATCCCATAAAATAATAGGGGTAACCTCTCCATTGTCATTTTCATTTTGATAGGTTATGATGTCGTTCTTTAGTTCCTCCACGTTTGATTTATTATTCAATATTCCTATGTTTAGCCTCCATAACGTATTTTTCTCTTGTACTTTCAGATTAACTGTAAGGTGAAACGCTCATTGATCATATACATCTGCTTGTTGGATTTCATATTTCTGTACCCTATTTAAATCATTCTTATTCATGAAAAAGTAATCGATTCTAGAATAGCTGTTGTTGGGGAGGGGGGGGGGGTATTAGTGTGTGTAGTCTCTTTTAGAAGGATGTAACTCCCTCCATGTATCAACTATCCCAAATACTTTAAGTGTTCTCTTGACCATTCTAACAACCTGGTTAGTATGCTTATTCTTATTTGTCGAGTCTAAATTATTGTTCATCACAATATTAAAGTCACCACCACATATTAATTCTCCATCCATTTCTAAAATCATGGTATCAAATAAGGTTTTAAATAATTTTTTTGCTCTATTAGGTGGAGCATACACTTTGACCAGTGTCACCATTTCGTTTTCGAGTTTTCTTTTCACAATGATAAATCTCCCTTCTTTATCACTAATTTTTTTTGATACATTCAAACTTCACTGAATTAGATATAAGTATGATCACACCTCTTATATATCCATGACGGCATGAACTATGAAATGAGTTGGCATATCCAAACCTCTTAAATTTCTCCCTTTCCAGACTAGATAGGTGCGTTTCTTGTAGAAAAATAATCTGTGATTTATCCTTCTTTAATTTGGTCATTATCTTCTGACCCTTCACAGGATTATTTAGACCATTAATATTCAACGACAGTATTTTAGTATTATACTCTGTCATTTCTGATAGGTTTGAGTGGCGATCCAACGCTGAACATAGAAAACAAAACCAAAGAACAACAGTTGAACTCTGAACGATGTGACTTCCAAAAAGGAGATGTACTTATCCATCCCTTGTGGTCCGTGTTGGTGGGAGAAGGGTTTTGTGCCTCACTATGGTGGGGGCCCTCCCTAGCTGTGAGAAAAACCCCACAAATACTAGAATAGTCCAACATTTTGTGCTTGCTGCAAAACACTCTCTCTTGTCGGTTTAACTGATCTATAAACTTAAATTGTGAGTTATTATATCTAATATGATCCAGATTTGTGTGTATCAGACTATAATCTATAGTTCAAAGGTAAATATTATTCTACCAAGTGATATAAAGATTTTTGGGATTACCCCACAACGTAGTTTATATCTTTTCATCCATTGCAGTTCTCTTGGTGTGTGTCTCGTCTGAACTCCGTAAGCCTCTCCCTTGCACGCTGAGCTGTGCTAACTGGAGTGTTGGTGGTGTTTTTCCATGGCAACGTTGCGTTCAGTCGCTCCTCCACGATCGCTGCGGTGTTCGCTTTGGTCACTACCTCCACCCTGATTCCGCGTCGATTCAGGTCCCGTGCTGCCTCCTCCGCTGTGCTGTATGTCACCAGACCGGTGTCCCAGTGTACCCGCATCTTCTGTAGGGCGTCTGGTACCGAATCCCCTTCGCCCTCAGAGCCGCCTTGATAGGTCCGTACATCTTGCGCCTCTCCATGACGTCTGTCGCATAGTCGTTATCCAAATAAATTATTTTACCGTTAATCTCGATCTTCTGTTGCCACGCTTTCTTCAGGACCAATTCTTTAACGTGAAACTCCAAAAAGTTGATGATTATTGATCTTGGTGAGGAGGCGGCTGTTGGCTTTGGAATCAATGCCCTGTGTGCCCGCTGGACACGGAGCTCGAGACCCTCTGGCAGGGTCAGATGGCGTTTAAACAGCTCTTTGACAAACTCAATGACAGATCTTCCTTCTTTTTCCTCCGGCACCCCGTAAATCCTGATATTTTTTCTTTTTGAGCGTATCTCGAGATCAACAACTTTATCCCGCATCTGCGTGTGTTCTTTCACCACCGCCAGTAGCATTTCTTTCATCTCCAGACAGGCCGACTCCATGTCAGCTATTCGGGTTTGTGCCTCAGCTATGTTGGCGTTTTGGCTCTGGAGCTCCTGCAGAACTTCGCCTTTAAATTCCAAGAGGTCGTCTTTCAAAACTTTCTTGACGTCATTTTTAAATTCGTCCAGGTCCCGTCTCATTCCTTGCTTAAAATCTTTTAGCTCTGTACGAAGCATCGTAAGAGCTTGAAGCAGAGCGGTCTGATCAGTAGCTTCACCTAGCATAGCAGTGCTAGCTTCACCTCCGTTGTCGTTTTCTTCGTGTTCAGTAGACTCTGTCACTTCTGGGTTTTGTTGTGCTTCACTCTGATTTTTATTCAGCATCTGGTGGTGGATAATAAAGTTATTTTATGTCTCATGTGCTTTCTTATAAACTGCATTTATTAATGTTTTATATTCTTATAATCATGGGTGCTTATAAAGTGTTTACAAGAAGAGTATTTGTGTAATGAAACATTAACTGCTTAGAGTCTCAGTCTGTGAGAGACGAGCTTGTGTTGGTCTCTGAAATGACGCTGGGAGCTGAGCTCACCTTATTTGCATAACTGAGGAGCTGCACGGAGATGAATAAGACACATCCCACTCTACGATCTATATATGTGCTTGATGTTACTTTTAAGCTTTTAGTTTTGGGGGGCTTTTGAGAGTTTTGGAGAGCTTTTGAAGCTGTTAGCTTGTTTTCGTAATCTTGATAACTTGTGGTCAGTTCAGCCATCTTAAACTTGCACGGCTCCGGTTGGTCCTGATGCTGGAAGAATCGTAGACATCAGTTCTCACACTGTGACTGGAGTCCTGGTGTTTGTGTTCTATATGCAGCTCAGGAAACCAGGAGGGTCCATAAACGACTCGTTCTCCGGTACATCTAGGTAGTGTATCATTTCTTGTTGTCTCGTGTGAATGGCTGTATGGTTACGGAAGGTTGTTAATTAAATACGTACATAATTATCAAGGTCCAGTGACAAGAAATTGGACAATCTCTGAAATATTAATTAGATGAGCAGCTCAGGGTAACAGCTTAGCTTTATCTACTGAATCTGCATATATAAATATAAATACATGTATTGCTTAAAGTTGTAAACTATCTGTCAACAGGGGCAGCAACTGTACAAGATTTTGACTGCCTCCCCGCCATCAAGGGAGGCCACCATCGCATCAAGGTCCCCCACGCCGAGGCAGGAACCCAGTGCACCAACTGGCTCAAATACCCCGGCAACATACCCATTACGACCATGAATAAGACGAAGCCCCGGGCGGCTGACCCACCAGGCCGACGCCCACAGCCCCCTGACTCCTGCCTTCCAATTACCCAGAGCCCCCACCTACCTGTCCCATATGCCCTCCTCCCGGCCAGTCCACTGTGGAGTCCAACCAAGTCAAATGCCTGACCAGCACCCCGCAGAGCACAAACACCAAGACCCAGTGGCTATGTCCAGTGCACAAAAAAACAACCAGGGCCAACAATGCCGACCACCTGCCACAGCAACCAGCCAACACCCCAACGTGCCACTACAGGGAGTGGCCATCCAAAAGCCGGTAACGAGAACTGACCCAGAAAGAAGGAAAAAGGCAGCAGCACATGCTGGCCACCGGCCAACCATGACCCCCACAGCCAGCACCAGAGCAGAGGCCCTTCATACTGGCAAAGCCTTGCTCAGGATTGCAGCTAGGGGGACGCAGTGCCTCAGAGCTCTGAAGCCAACCCAAGACCCACCCAGGAGCAGCACAGCCACCAAGCCAGTAACCCATGTCCGCCAGTGCAAATCACTTAAAGCACCGCATGTAGCATCAGAAGTCACCACCTAAGGCCACCAAAGTCCCACACCGGGTGGGGGCCATGGCACCTAGCGCCCTTTCCGCAAAGTGTTCCCACCCCAAGACTCCCCATAGAGGTCACTAACCCCAAAACTCCCCACATCAGCAACCATAGCCCACATGACAAAATCAAGTCCACCTCCCATTTTGAAATAGGAAGGGCTATCAAATCATCTAATGTAGTTAATGTTTTGTACACTTTATATAGCAGTTTGGGGGTGTTTAGATTAAGAAAATCTAAAACCCTTCTGGGATTTATAATGCAACTGTACTGAGCCTAAGTATACCTTTTATAATTAATTTTAATTAGCTGATATTCTAAGAATGTTTTCTTTTTAACTCCATATTGTGTATATAACATATCTGTTCCCTCAAATATGTGTTGAATTCCTTTGAAAATTCATCTGGGAGATTTATCATACATTTTTTTTTAGAGATGTCCGGGTTATTCCACATAGGTGTACGTGTGCAGGGGACTAATGAGGACTTTTAGAAATTCCCACCAAGCTGTCAGAGAGGAGCTAATACTGATCTTTTAAAGCAAGCATGATGCTTTATATTTGAGCTAATCAATGGTAGGTCTGAAAGTTTTATCTTATTGCATACTGATACGTGGGGGTTTATCTTTCCAGAGAAATTTAGAGACAGAAGAGTCCAGAGATCTAAACCAATCAAGTGATGGTTTTGGAATAATTGAGAATAAATAATTGATTCTAGGAAAAATCATCCTTTTTATTGTAGCTACTCTTCCCATAAGTAATATGGTAAGGGATTCCATCTACCCAGACCATCTTCCACTTTTCTTAAAAGTGGGTCATAGATTAGATTTGATAAATCTGCCGTTCTTTGTGAGACATGGATACCTAAATATATAATATTTTCTGACTTCAGTTGTATAGCAACTGGACTCTGAAAAGAACAATTGATTGGAAGAACTGTAGATTTTAACCAATTTATGGAATAATTTGAAACTCTTGAATAAGACTTTATCAAATCGATTACCTGAGAGGGTGAAGTTTGTGAATGCTATAGACAAAGTAAAACATAATCTGCATACAGATTAATTTTTAGGGATGTGTATTGGCAAGAATCTGGCAATACAATATGTATCGCGACAGGCAGGGGACAATACAATATATTGCAATACCATGACGGAGAAAATATATTGTGATTTTGAAAACTGAATTTAACTGTAGAAAAACTGTCACAGAATTCTGAGGGTTCTAACCTGTTACATTCATAACACATCCAGTTTTATTACTAGATCTAGTTGATCCACTGGAACAAAGAAGGTGAAAATAGCCACCAACTAGTGGTCTAACTATAATTGTTCTTAATTACTGTCATCCTCGGACTCCTAATCTGGGGCCCTCTGGGAGTCCATGTCCCCACCTTCCTTCATATGTGCGTTGATTCTTGTGGGGCGGATTGGCGGCTCCTCACAACAGCTGTCGGGCACTCGTGTGGGGAAGTCTTGTGTTCACCTGCATGTTCATACACTTACGGGTGTGGGGATGTCGGAGTTTGCGGATGCATTCTCGGACTGAGGGTGTCATTAAGGGTTGGTTGGCGCCAGGGACTTTTCAGGGACATTATTGTAACCCATTTTTGTATGTTGTGGATGTGCAATTCTTAGTTCATTTCATTTGATTTGTTTATGTTTGCTGCATATTATTGTATTATCTTTTGTTTCAGACTCATGGTCCACCCGAAAAGAAAAACAAACAAACAATATAAATGCAAAAAACAACTCGAAACACAGACATACACAAAGATAAAATTAAGTCTAATGATTAATTTTTAGAAACATCCCAACCCTTTGGTTGTTGAAACTTAATTTTCTTTTTTTCTCTCTCTTGGTTTTTACCTCTATGTGTCCATAACCTCAAGAAATTAAACCTACAGCAAACACTAATAAAGAATTTTCATACTGTAGATATTTATCGGGTAGAATACTATAGCAAAGTTGTGATGCTCTGCTTGAGAAAATAAATCTGTTGGGCTTATAGTTGGTACTCAGATACCAATTGTGAGTACCACACTGCCAGACAGTACACATACAAAAATAAAAAAAATTACTGTCATCATTAATGGTTCGATTAAAATTCTTAAAAATAAAAAAACCCATGACACTTTGGTTTTGAATATCGATACAATATTGTCAAATAACATATATACCTATAACCTATTTATATGACATATAAATAACATTATACCTATAATATTATTAGTTTGCCTGATTGCTGCTACTAGTGGTTCAAAAAAAACAGCAAACGAGAGGGAGAGTGTCGACATCCTTGCCTGGATCCTCTCTGAAGGTAAAATCTAGAATATGTTCTGTTATTAATCCTGATGCATACTGTTGGCGAACTGTATATTTTTAACCAGTTTATAAAAGAATTTCCGGACCCAAATCTAAGTAAGTTAGCATATAAAAATTTCCAGTTAACTCTATCAAATGCTTTTTCTGCATCTAAAGATATTAGTTTGGATTTTTTTACAGTAAGTATGTACATTGATTCTAGCTACCAGTATTTTGTTGATTTATAGACTTTTAATCTGAAAAGCCTCTGAATTATTTTCTCTCAGGACTGATCTATAGCTATTCATTTATCCTTCCATCAATTCTGTTAAGCCTTCTTGTGTTTCTGTGTGTTGATGATATTAAAGGTTAAAAGTTTCACTTTGGTCTAAAACAGGTGTTTACAATAGTGATGCACAACATATCATCATCAATCATCTTTGACAGATTGCTATTCTCACCCCTTACCACTTGGTCCAGCTACATAGACATAGACATAAAAAGATTCCCATGAGAGCATCTGACTCATTTCAGACCTGAAGACCATAACCAATGCATATCCGTATCCGGGTTTTAAAGTTATGGGGGCTTGGAGCACATCTGTGATAGATCGGAGCAGCTTAACCTAACCATTGATGCAGAAGGAGCATATGCGGAGCTTTCCTCTCAATGAAGCCATCAGAAAAGCTACGACAGAGAGTCTTGTTCAATTCTGATCAGTTCAATTTAAAAAATAAGCATATATACACACACATACACACAAACATATATATATATATATATATATATATATATATATATATATATATATATATATATATATATGATAGAGAGAGAGAGAAGAGAGAGAGAGAGAAGAGAGAGAGAGAGAGAGAGAGAGAGAGAGAGAGAGAAAGAGTTGTGTGCTTTATTTTATGTGGTCAAGATACAAATAAAATCATTTTTGAAAGGCATTCTTTAGGAATTCAAACTTACTTCTGTATGTAGACTAGAATACCGAGCATGTACTGGTCGACCTCCAGGCCTTCTAGCAAAGCTGTCTTACTGCAAACAAGAGGAGCAACCAGTTTGTTCAGTTTCATGTTGATAGAAGTGGATTTGACAGTGGTATGTGTCGCGGTACATACTTGCAGACAGGACACCTCCACGTCCCTCTTTCACAGTTCAGTTGCAAATAAGACTCCAGGTCAAAACACTTGAAGGAAAAGACAGGGCCATTCCTTGTGAGAACTGATTTGGACCAGTTGACATTGTTGACGCAGAGAGGAGGTGGGACCTCACCTGTATGTGCCTGCAGTCGTGGCCTCTGGCCGGTAGCTGGATTCGTCTGAACGTGATAGGACATTTGAGGGAAACTTTGATTGCCGTCTGTTCCACTCCATCCTCTCCGTTTAGACCGGGCGTCCCTGGGATGGTGCCGCTGCTGAAGTTTCGCTTTACTGGAACACAAACACAGAGACAAGAGTCTTTTAGCACTTCATTGATCAGGAAACAATCCAACTTTTTAACAGCTCCAACACCAACAGTGTAGCAGATAAAAACAAAGATGCACTAATGAACCACTGATTTATAGTACATAAATGTTTTTCCAATCAGTCAACACATTGTCCCTCATTGCCATTAGGATGCATTTAAAACAACTGTGTTAATTAGGGAAGCAGTTGCTAAATGAACTATGTAGCCATTTTCATAATCTTTGAGGGTGTTTAAATAAAATCAGAAGCACACAGTAAACTGTACCCTCCATGACATAAGACATCTGTCATTCGATCAGGCTCGTAGAGCGTGAGAAAGAAAAGATAACAGGAAGGATGAATGTGTTAGAAGAAAGGTGCTTCGGCATATAGGCAGCGTTATGAAAATGTTTGAAATAGAACAGCGATTGTGGATGGTTTAAACTGCATATATGATTATCTATGATATTCCAACCAGGGGTGCAAAGTCAAGCGATCCTGGAGGTGCCTAACGAGAAGCTGGCTTGAGAATTTTATTGGGGACATATTGTGCAAAACGAACTTTATGCATACTTTTGTGTTGCCATTTGGGTCTAGGTTGCCTTTGTGAAAACTCCAAACATAAATAAAAAAACGTCAATTCATTTATTTGCAAATTTCTTTGCTGTCATAAATCTTACACCATTTGAAAAAGTGTCTTATTGTGATGTCACCATAAGCAAACTTTACATAAAACTGCTCCTTAATTGTAAAAGGACGCACACTAATTCCATGCCATTTCATTGTGTGGCAAACCCACAGTCTAGCAACATCCTTTGTGGGCGTGGGCAGTAATTTGAATAAAAGTGACAAAGCCATCTAAACTGCTCATTCTGAAAGCGACAAAAATTTTGAAGAACTGAGGTATAAGACTGCTTTATGTAAAAAGTTTTTTTTTGCAAAGAACCTTAATAGCATGTTCTGCATAGACCAATAAAAGATCCATAAAATGCCCGCTTCAAAAACTACTTACACTGAAAATGTTCATAACAGTCAGATATAAAACTGTATTAACAGGATTCCATTTTACAATAGACTTTTGTTACATTTTGGGTTATTTAATCAGCCAAATAACATCTGTGTTTCTGTGAGCTGCTTTGAATTGAGTCTGAATTTTGATATGATGTATTATCTTTTTAGGAATACTAGCAATATCAATACTAGTAAAATCAAATGATAAACTCCATAAACAATTTTTCTTTTTCATCAAATGTAAGTTAAACAGTGACTACTTCCCCCCAAATGTACTATCTGTGTTGAATGTAGCTCTTTTGGTAAAAGGGAATAGGGTTAGGGAACAGAGCATCGCGAAACTTCCATTGCATGAGCTGCTCAGACACACCATTGTTGAGAGCTGAGATCTCGCGAGAGCTGTGCATAAGTAGACATGGCGGCACACTGGTTAAATAAACAAACACGGAAACCCGCTTCTGACACACCAACAAGCACTCCATCCCTGAAACGCAGTCTTTCTGAGGCAAGCACTTCCGCCAACTCGCTAGATAGAAGCTACAACGACGTTCTGGACTGAATAGATAAGAAGTTATCCAGCTTGGACGCCCGTCTTGCGCTGGTTGAAGTTCTACACAAAGAATTACAAGCTCTGAGGGAATCTCTGGAATTCAGCCAACAACAGGTAGCTTCGCTCATTACAGAAAATCAAACATTGAAAGAAGGCGTTAAAAGACTCACCGAGGAGATGACGCAGCTGTCTGGAGAAAATAAAAGGATTAAGGAGTCGATCTTAGACATCCAGGCCCGATCCATGAGAGATAATCTTGTTTTTTCTGGGATCCCAGAGCAAGCAGAGGAAGACGCTGAAGCCACTGTCCGACAGTTTATCCAACATCAGCTGAAACTGCCAAGCGACACGGTTAAAAACATAACCTTTCATCGGGTTCACCGACTCGGAGGTAAGAAATTCAACAACACCCGCCCGTGACCAATTGTTGCCAAATTTGAACATTTTAAACAGAAACAACATATCAAAGGACGTGGGAGAAAGCTGCAGGGGACGAATTACAGCGTTACTGATCAATTTCCGAAAGAAATCCTGGACAGAAGGCGCATGTTATTTCCAATAAGGAAGAAACATATTAATGATGGCTGTAAGGCTACAATTACTGGCTACTCAGCTACTCAGGCTACTCAGCTGTTCAGGGACCCTCAGGTTACTCTTTGGCTTTATTAGTCATATTTAACAGAGTCTAGATATAAGTTGTTTTATCAGATAACTATAGTTTAAGGAAGCACAGCTCAGCAGGTTGTTTATGGTTGTAAATGTGGGCAGGGGTAAGGCCGTGCACTAGGTTGACGGCTCACTTTTTTTCTTTTTTTCACATTTGTGTCACCAAATCTCTTCATCACTTTTCTTCCTTTTTCTTTCACACACACAGACTTTTGTGATAGCATATTTATGTTATTCCATCATGCTCTCATTCTTTACACACCTGTAATGGTACGTTATTTCTCTCTCTTTATCTCTGCTTCTGATTTTTCAATCAGGCAACTCCATGGACACACTAAGACTACAATTATACTTATCAGTTTCCGTGGTGATAGTAAATATCTAAGCCCTATGAATTCTGTCAAATTTCTAACATGGAATATTCACGGATCTGGCTCCAGAGATAAAAGGATTAAGATTTTCAACCATGTTAACAAGCTCAACTGCTAATGATTTAAAACCACCGGAGTATCCTAAAATGTTTTCTTCATGCTATAACTCTAGACAACGAGGAGTAGCAATATTAATAAATAAAAGTACTAATTTTAAAGTAATAGACACAGTTACAGAGGGTAGCTTTATAATATTAAAACTATTTATACATAACCAAAAGTTATGTAAAGTTAGTGTATATGGTCCAAATGTTGACGACCCCTCATTCTTTCATACCTTTTTCTCGGTTTTGGCTAATCACATGGATTGCTCACTTGTTCTCAGGTTTAAATGTTCTTGGTTTAAATGAAGAAATAGACAGGCTCAGTAGAACAGGAACTCAGCGTACCTGGCAATCCATAGATATAGTTAAACAGTACATGAGCGGTCATTGACTTTGCGGTGCATGGCGATCTCTTATTCCCAATGACAGAAAATATACTTTTTTCTCAAATGTCCACCATTCATATTCTAGATTAGACTATTTCTTAGTCAGCAGCTCACTGTTGAATGACATTTCAGACACGGAGAGACATCCTATAGTTATCAGCGATCACGCTCCTGTTTCTTTAAATCTAGTAAATAGAAAAGCAAACCTTCAATACAAAAATTGGAGATTTAATAAATCATTACTTAAGGATAGAGAATTTATTAAACATAGCGAAAAAGAACGGGCTTGGAATTGGAATTTAATGACCTCCCTGGTATGTCGCCATCCACTCTCTGGGAGGCAGGGAAAGCTGTGATTAGAGGTAAAATAATTTCATTCTCATCAAATAAAAAGAGAACAGAAAATTAACATATTCAAGAATTAGAAGAAACTATAAAATAATTAGAAGCTTCACTGGATAAAGAGAGCTTAGGCAAAATAGGCAAAATTAGAATTTAATGAAATTATTAATAAACGGATGCAGTTCTTAATCCAAAGACTTTGAATAGAAAATTTTGAACATAGTAATAAATCAGGTAGCTTCTTAGCTAACCAGTTAAAAATAAAGAAAAAAACAACTATATCTGCAATCAAAGACCAAATTGGGAATATGGTATATGATCGTGAAAGAATAAACAACACTTTCAAAGAATTTTATGAGACTTTATACACACCAGAGATAAACTCATCAAATAATGAAATTAAACAATTTCTGGATAAAATAACTCTTCCTAAACTTTCAGACAGTCAAGCAATGGCCCTGGATTCGCCACTAACAGTGGCTGAACTCCAGGAGGCCCTCCAAACCATGCCTAATAATAAAGCTCCAGGCCCAGATGGATTTCCAATAGAGTTCTATAAAGAATTCTGGAATATTCTGGCACCAACATTTTACAGAATGTTACAGGAAACAAAGGAAAATGGCCGACTACCGCCAAACAAGATCTTTGCCTACATCAATCGTCTATTAAAACCAGGAAAATATCCTATGTCTCCAACCAGTTATCGTCCCATTTCTGTAATCAATGTGGAACTTAAAAGAATCTGCAAAGCTCTTGCAAGAAGAATAGAGAAAATAACACCACTTATAATCCATCCTGATCAAACAGGTTTTATAAAAAGGAGGCTCTCCTCCAAAAATTCAAGTAGATTAATAGATGTAATAGATTATTCCTACTGTAAAAACATTCAAACCAATATATTATCTTTAGATGCAGAAAAAGCATTTGATAGAGTTAGCTGGAATTTTTTATTTGGAACCTTAGATAAATGCGGATTCAGAAATTCTTTTATAAACTGGTTAAACATATTATACAGCTCCCCAACAGCATGTATTAGGACTAATAATCAACGAACATCAAGGTTTTTTCTTTAGAGAGGTACCAGGCAGGGATGTTCACTTTCTCCCTCCCTCTTTGCTATTTTTTACTGAACCATTGGCAGCAGCAATCAGGCAAACTAATAATATTATAGGTATACAATGCCACAAAATAGAAGATAAAATTAGTCTGTATGCAGATGATGTACTACTTTTTCTACAGCATTCATAAAGCTCTCTCTCTCTCAGGAAACCGAGTTGATAAAATCTTATTCAAGAGTGACAGACTATTCCATAAATTGGGTAAAATCTACAGTCCTTCCCATCAATTGTTCTTTCCGGAGTCCCATAGCTGTGCAACTCCGCTCAGGAAATATTACATATTTAGGTATCCATATCTCACCAAGACTGGCAGACTTATCAAAGCTAAACTATGTCCCACTTTTAAAAAAAATGTAAGATGATATGGTTAGATGGAAATCCCTACCCATATCACTTATTGGAAGAGTAGCTACAATAAAAATGATGGTTTTGCCTAGAATCAATTATTTATTCTCAATGATGCCAAGCAAACCATCACCTGATTGGTTTAGATTTCGGGACTCTTCTGTTTCTAAATTTTTTTGGAAAGATAAACCCCCACGTATCAGCTTAAAAACACTGCACAAGTCCAAACAAACAAGCATTATGCAATAAGATAAAACTTTCAGACCTACCATTTATTAGCTCAAATATAAAACTAAATGGATGTTTTAAAAGTATCAGTATCAGCTCCTCTGTGAAAGCTTGGTGGGAATTAAAATAACAGAGACCTTACTAGTCCCATGTAGACGTACACCCATCTGGAATAACCCGGATATCTTTAAAAAAAAATGTATGATCAATTTTCCAAAATGGCATTGTAAAGGATTAGAATACCTGGAGCACATATTTGATGGAACAGACTTTATCCCATTTAATACATTGGTTACATAATACGAATTTAACAAGAATAAATTCTTAGAATGTCAACAAATAAAATCAATTATAAAAAATAAATTTAGGCTCAATACGGTTCAATTACAAATTCCAGGAAAAGTTTTAGACTTTCTTAATCTTAACCCTCCCAAACTGCTATCTAAAATATACAAAACATTAAATAGAATAGATGAATCAATAACCCTTCCAATTTCAAAATGGGAGATGGACTTGTCCATCTCTTTTGACCAATACTTGTCCATCTCTTTTGACCAATACCTCTAGTCTCAGATTTCTTTGGGAACCTTTAAATTTCTTTAAAATCCTAATCTACGATTCATACAATATAAAATCCTTCATGGAGTACATTATACAGGCCAGCTGATGTTCGAGATGGGTTTTACGCTGTCTAATACCTGTTTACAATGTACAAGCAATCTACCAGACAATTATATTCATGCTCTTTGGTTCTGCCCACCTGTTAAGAAATATTGGTACCAGATATGTGAAGATCTATCAAAGTGTCTGAAATGTAATATCACACCTTCTCCCACAGTTTGCTTGCTGGGAAATTTAGATGAAGTTACCATGGAAACAAAGTCTATGCAATTAGTTCACATTGCCTTATGCATTGCTAAGAAATATATCCTCTTGAACTGGAAAAATAAAAATAATCCGAATATTAATCAATATAGAGATCTCCTTCTGGATTACATTGGTATAGAAACGGCTTCTGCCTCCACATCTGATCAATCTTTCTGGTCTCCCTTGATCAGCTCCATCACCTAGTGGGGCGGGGCCCCTTGATTTTATTCTGTGGCACGCGGTTGCTGATGTGGAACTATAGGGTTGGTGACGTGTACGAGGGGTCCTTGAGGGTGCTTGCGGTTGGGGCGGTAAATGCCATGGCTCTCACCTAGGGTGGGACTTTGGGGGCTTTGGGTGGTGACTCCATGCGGCGCCTTAGGGGGGTTGCGCTGGCGGACATGGGTTACTGGCCTGGTGCTGAACTGCCCTGGAGGCTGGGCCGGTGGGGGGGCTGTGGTCGGCCGGTGGCCGACAGGCGCTGCTGCCTTTTCCATCTCCCTGGGCTGGTTCTTGTCGCTGGCTTTCCGATGGCCCCTTGCCGTGGTGGTGGATGCGCCTCTGCGCTGGAGGCGATGCCCCTTATAAAAGTGCCGGTGCCCGCTGCAACTAGACACTGAGGGCCCGGTGTGGTAAATGGGGTTGCCTGGCAGCATTCCCATGTCCCACCCCTCTGTTTTCAGTCCACATTAAAACACCACACAACAACACCACAATTGAGCGGGGGGAGAGAAGCTGGGGGTCTTCCCACACCCCTGTTCGTTGGACCATCAGGGGTTGGAGCCTGGGTGGTATATCAGGCCGTATGGTCGGGGACCTGGGCTGGTGGGCAGGGGGTTCGTCTCCCGGGAGCAGGGGCAGGTTGCTCTAATGGGGCTTCTGTCCCTGGGAGTATAGAGTATGTATGGGGCGTATGAATGAGTGTACAGCGTCCTTTTTCAGGTGTCCTGTGTTGGTGAGAATGTGTGCGCGTGAGAGGGAGGGTACGTATGATTGTCTCCGTATGTCTATGTCTACTTATCAGGTTGGGTGTTTGGCTGCCCTCTGGCCTGGTGCATCTTTTTCCCCTCCGTCACTCCCTGATGGATGCCCCTGCCCGCTGGTGACTCTCGATACCTGGGGCTGGGGGCCCGGATGCGGCCCGGCTTGTTCCTTGTGCATGCCTAGCTGGTCCTGGGTGGGCCGGTGTGTCGGGCGGCCAGTGTTTCAGGCCGAGGTTCTCCTTGGTTTGACTGGGGCACCTCTTCTGGGGGTGCCAGGGTTGAAAGGTACAGTTCGGTGGGTCGTTGGGGACCGTGTCTGGTGCCGGGCCTCCTGCCGGTTCTTTGGGTTCCGCTGCCTGGTCGGTTCATTTGGGGGGGCTGTCCGGCATTGGCTGGGCCCCTGGTCTTGGCGCTCTGCGCGGGGCCGGATCTGGACCCAGGAGCTGGTAAATCTGGGTGTCCTGGTGCTGGCTGGGCGTGGCCTGCGGACGGCGTACATGCACTGAGGCTTTTACTGTGGCTCCCTGGTGTGTGTGTGGGGTGGGGGGTGGGGTTCTGGATTGTTGGCGGTGGGGATTGGCCCAGGGTGGGTGGCGGTGGCGTGTGTTGTCATTCAGCTGGCTGCGGGTCCCTCCTGCCTTGCGGCAGCAGCGGGGAACCCCTGTCGGCTGATCCCTGGTCAGGACTCTCTTGGTGGGTGATCGGCCTTGCACTGGTCCGCCTGTGGCTCCTGTGCTCTGTGGGGCTCTGGTCGCATGCGTCTCGTACTTCCTTCATGTCTGCGTCGATTCCTGTAGGGCGGATTGATGGCTCCTTACACCAGCAATCAATCACTTGCATGGGGAAACCTTATTCACACCTGCATGCTCACACACTCTCATATGTGTGGGGACATCGGTGAGGACGGACATATCTTGAGCTGATGTTATCGTCTTTAGTTAGTTGGTACCAGACGCTTACCAGCAACATTAGTGTTGTGTTCATTAATCCATTTTTTTGTGTAGTGAATGTGTAATTCTTAGGTCATATTACTAGATTTTGTAAGTGTTGTTTTGTTCTATTGCTTGTTTTTGTTTTTTTTGTTATCCCACTTCTCTGCCGTCCAACAGAGGTGGAGGACTGGGATGTTTTCTTGTGTACTTTTCCTTCCTTCCTTCCTTCCTTCCTTCCGTCCGTCCGTCCGTCCCTCCCTCCCTTCCTTCCTTCCTTCCTTCCTTCCTTTGAATGCTTCTTCTTTTATAAATTTTATAAACAGAAATCTGAACCAGCTAAAATTGGTACTGGCAGGTCAGAGGCTTTCAAAGACTGAAGATTGGAAACTGGCCAAAAAATTTGGATCAGTGCACCCAAGTTAAACACAAGTGGAGTTTTTGCTCCTTAAGACACATTCATACTGCTTCAATACCTGACAAACACACTGAAATACTTGTTTGACTGAAAAGCAACACAGTTGACAGCAGCTCTAGTTTCTCCTGTCAGAAAACTGACTAAGGATAACTCCAGGAAAGGAATGTTTCTTTAGAAATGTAAGTAAAAAAAATTCAATAAGATTAATTCTTAGAAAAAACCTAAGCATAGTTATACAGACATACAAAAAACAAAAAAAAGACAAAAATGTCATAGCCCTCACTGACTTCATTTATTTTTTTAAATATTAAAGGCTTTACCTTCTACAGGAAGGACTAGATCTGTAATGATCTATCAAGCTAACAAGCTCTCTGTATGCTGATGTGGGAAGAGATGAAAATAGCAACATGTATCCAGTCAGAGAGCAGAGGTTCCAACTGCAAAATTAAACTTTAAAATATAACAAAGAGTGTATCCTGTAAAATACCAGGCCAGGGCAAGAAAATGTTTTGAATATTGTAGTTATAAGTTCTGTTTTTATAAACTTTGAAGAATTGGTTGAGTGATGCCTTTTGGTTTCTGGGACACCTTTCCCTGGTCACCTTAGTTAGGTGAGCCAGATGGTTCTGACAGATGAGAAAAGACAGCAAAGCCTGGTCCAAAAGCCAGAACTCCTTAACGACATCAGGTGGATTCATTGGCTGGCCAGCAGGGATTTCATATGTCTTACTGGGACTAATGCAACTCCCTCTAGAAAACAGGAAACAGCTGCTCCACTCCCTGTGTCCTCATTGTTCAACAGTGCTCCTTTTCTCTACTAACTGCAGTGAAAGTGAAAAGCAGATCTAGTATATGCTTGAAGAGTCTTGTGATAGACCTGTTGGTCCTGGTCTGCAGAGTTCTGAGACACCTGCCAGAGGGAAGCAGTTCAAAGAGATAGTATGCAGGGCGGGATGGGTCCTTCACTATGTGCACTGCCCTCCTTTGAGTCCTTGCATACTACAGTTCCTGAACAGAAGGCAGGAGGGCTCTGATTATGCGCTCTGCAGTCTGGTCTTATCCTGCTTGGTGGCAGCTCCAAACCACACAGTGATGGAGGAGCACACGACAGACTCAATGACAGCTGTGTAGAATTGCAGCAGCAGCTGGGGGGACAGACCGTGTTTCCTAAGGGGCCGCAGGAAGTACAGTCGCTGCTAGGTCTTCTTGAGGATTGCACTGACGTTTTTCTCCCATTTCAGATCCTAAGAGATGATGGCTCCCAGGAATATGAAGCTTTGTACAATGGACATTGTGCTACTGAGGACTGTGAGGGGTGATAGGGCAGGAGGGAATCTCCTTTGGAACAGCACAAAAAAAGACTTGAGGAGCGGAGCTTCAATGTGGGGGATTATCCAACTATTTCTATGTTGACCATGAACTCTTCCGTCTCATGGTTTATATGCAACCGTGTACGTCAACAGTCCGGAAACGACACCCATACCCCCCTTTATACCACCTATGGCATAATCTTTTGTGAAAAACAACTCATCCCCGCACATTGCCACCACAGGCTGCTTCTTCAGTCAACAGACTCTCTCACCTTAGCTGTTGATCTCTTCCTTGAGAGTTAAGATAAGCCTCTTGGCATATTAATGCTCAACTTACCACATCGTTTTAGGTGGATGGCCATATCTTGATAGGTTTGCAGTTGTTCCATTCTCTTTCCAATAGGGATGAAGCTTTTTATCAGTGATGAAGCGTATAACCTAAACTTTCTCCCTTACCTGTCTGCTGTGTTCTTTGGTCTTCTTGATGCAGTTTGTTCTCTAATGTTCTCTAAAAAACCTCTGAGCCTTTCACAGAACACATTGATTTATACTCAAAGCAAATCACACACATGAACTCAAAGGCTAGAAGTTTCTTGTCTTATGTCTTTTGTGTCAAGTTGTTTAGTTTGTGTTCCTGATGCAAACCTCTTCTGGAATAAATAAAGAAGTTAACTCACTCTTGGTCATGCAGTGCTCGGCTGGCAGCAACCTCTTCTTCATCAGACCCTGCAGGACGGACCTGACAGACGGCCGGTGCACTAACTGCAGGACAAACAGGTGGGACTGGGCAGAAAGAGACAGCAGGGGACAACCGCTTTTAATTTGGGATACTGCATATTTACTGACACTGTGTTGCATGATGTATATGACAGAGTGTCACTGTGGCTCATGTCTGAACTTACACAGCAGCATGCCGTCACAGTGATCTGCACAGTGTTGCGCCCTGGTTGACACACTTGCTTTAGGTATAGGGGCTTGTGAGAGGTTTTGTTGTCACCTCTCTCAATGGAAAGAGGAGTTGCGTTAACGCTGACCTGAGAAAGAGGATTAAGAAGAAAGATGAAGAATTCAAATCTGGTGCTTTTACATTCTTAAAACTCCTGAATCTTGAAATTTAAATTGCTCCATGTCCATTGTTGCAAACTCAATATGCTAAAGGCCAAATATGCCACAATATTATATATTGGAGATCTTGAATTCATGTAAAAAACACAATCAATCCCAGATGAAGTCCTTTAAAGATTCGGGATTATAAAGATGCACTGAGAAATCAGCTGATGAACTAAAATGGTTGATTTTCAGCTTGGCTAGCTCTAATTGATGGTTAGTCAGTCAATCAAACTGAAAAATATCTGATGTGTACCATAGCTAAGTGCTACTGGGTCTTTAAACTGCACTGTTCGGGTTGGATATTGTTACAGAGGGAAGAACACCTACAATTAGCTACTTTGAATATCAAAGCACAAAAACTGAAGAGGTTTTGAAAAGAATGGTCATCTTTCTTGTTCATTCAACCTGCTCATTCAGGAACTGCTGATTATTTATCTACTTCACTCTTTTATATTTTTTGGGTTTGTTGTTTTTCACCTACAAATTCTGTGCACCATCAACTCTAATTAAACCTCTGGCAATGATGGTGAAGAGAATGATTCTTTATAAATTAAACAAAATTATTGACAACCATTCGCTTCCTTATCATTAAAACTGTTATACAACACTGACTTCAGTCAGAGGCTTCTTTAGAACTGTTGTAATGCAGACTGCTACAGAAGATGCTTCCTGCCCACAGCCTCCTCCATGTACAACTCTTGGAAGATCCTTGGATTTTTGAATTTAATTTAATTTGAAAAGCAGCCATCTGCCACTGTAATGTGTATGTGCCTTATGTCTTGTTGGTTAGTAGAATGATATTGAGAGTCTTTTGGAAACCTCTGCTTTAAAGGAAAGATTTTTATCTGCTAGTGATTTCACACAGAGACTTACGTTCAACAGCAAAACCTCACTAATACATTATGTTATCTCTGTTTCTAAAGTAAATACTTAAAACACCAGTATGACAAAAAAAGTAAACCCTGGTTATTATTTATATACTATAGTTTTATAGGTTATAAGGCTCAAATGTATAACACACAAAGTGTTGGAAGAGATTAAATAAGAATTATGTGAATTCATGAGAAGCGTTACTGCAATTTCCATAAATTTTCCCACTTATTTGAGAGAGAGGTCTGTAATTTTCATCACAGGTACACTTCAACTGTGAGAGATAGAATGTAAATTAAAAGCCAGTAAATTTTATTGTATAATTCTCAAAGAATTTATTTGTATAATTGTGCAAATAATAAGTATTTGGTCAATAACAAAATTTCAGCTCAATACTTTGTAATGTAACCTTGGTTGGCAATGACAGAGGTCAGATGTTTACTGTAGGTCATCAACAGGTTTGCAAACACTGTAGCTGGTATTTTGGCCCATTGTTTTATGCAGATCACAGACTTTCAACTCCCTCCACAGATTCTCTTTTGGATTGAGGTCTGGAGACTGGCTAGGCCACTCCAGGACCATGAAATGCTTTTTTCGTAGCCACTGTTGCCCAAGCGGTGTGTATGAGATTATTGTCATCTTCGAGGATCCACCCACATTTTATCTTCAATGCTGTCACTAATGCACAAAGGCTTTTGCCCAAAATCTCCCGAGACATGGTCCCATTCATCCTTTCCTAAATACAGATTGGTCCCCTTTGCAGAAAAGCAGATTAAAAGTGTAATGTTTTCACAGCCATGCTTTAGTCAGTATGGTGTTTTTGAGATGCTACTCAGCATTCTTCCCCCTCCAAAGACAGTTCAGTTCAATCAATTCATTTTATTTAAGTGATTTTGCCTCTAACCCAGTGTTGGATGGAAATATTGATCAGTGGGTATAAACAATGGATGGATAAAAGTAAAGCGTTTTGAATAACAAGGCTCCCCAAACTTTACAGATTTGAACTATGCACTACTTTGTTAGTTTATGGTTCTAACGAGAGAAATTTTTAAAAAAGCACTGAAGGAGGTCTTTTTAAAAATGGGTTCTGTGTTCTTACAGTTTTAGCAGGCCAAGCTGTGGCTGTTAATAAACATGTCAACTCACTGAGAGCTGTAGCAAGGCTGTTCTAGAATTTCCACTGAGCGAAGGTCAGCGTTACTATTTTAATTAGGCAGTTAATAATCAAACAAATTCACATAGTTACCTTGGGCTCAATCAGCTGAGTAGATGAATAAAGAGTGCGCTTTAAACACTTCCTGTGGCAAAGCCAAAAACACATAAGTCTCACAAAGACTTGGGATGGTTTACTTTAACCTCACAGCACACATCTAACAGATGTGTACTGTTCATTTCAAATAAATGTGATTTAAAGAAAAAGCTCTTAGTCAATAAATTTTTATTCTCCACATTAGAGAATTAGTTTTGAACCCGTGGACATGAGACAAATCTACCTGAGAACTACATCCAGTTAAAAAGGTTGAGGAAGCTGCTTACCTGTACAGAGGCCGGCCAGTTAGTGTTCATCTGCCTGTCTTCATGATGGTAACATTTGAACTGCAGCTCCAGATCTGGTCTGTGGGGGGAGACACAACACAGTCGTTAAACAGACCCTGGGTGAAGCTTTCTAACGCTCAGGGTTTGTTTCCTTTTATCTGGGATTTCAAAGGTGCTGAAGAAAAGGAGACAACATGCATCAGTAACGTGGACAGAGGATAGACTTCATGTTGCTGAAATATGAACCATTTAAAGGTTCTTCATACCATAGCCCCCTGTTGAACTACATAGTATTCCATATATCATGGAGTTACAGAGGCTCTGAAATGTCTGGTTCATGTCATGTAAAAAAAGAAATAATTTCTATATGTTTCCACATGTAATGTGACATTTACACTTTACAATTACAATTTATAAAAAAACAAATATGTTTAAAAGTAAAAATAATAGCATAAGGTGGTTAGAGCTGACTGCTTCAGTGTCCACCTCCTCAAACTATTGATTTGATTTCAGGAGTCAGTCTTCTGTGTTGGCAGCAGCCTCTCTCGACCCCACATGCCAATATTTCCCCACTCTGTTGTCTGTCTAAAAAGTCTCCAACTCTTTCACACTGTGAGGACATCTCTCATTCAAGTCACTCCACATATTTATGTCTATGCTGCAGGAATATCATGTACATTTTAATAAAGGTAAGACTAACTTTAGTTTAGTTTTAGAGCTTAACATCTCTAAAACTGTCATACCTTGTGTCTTTAGATAGCCAGTTATAATCTCGATTGTATCTCCTTTTTTGCCCAGTTGATTTAAAATCATACCTGTTGGTTTCATCAAGTTGGGAATAGCAGTTTGTGGCTTTAAAACCATAAAATATGAAATAAAAAAAAAGTGCTATTTTAGTCTGCTTTAAGAGTTTGAAATGGGGTTCTGGACTCTGCTGCTGAAAGAGGAGGAGCTGCTTAGTGTCAGGGGACCTAATCTGCATAAATAGCCATGTATTATGAAATTTAAACAACAAATTGCCAAGCTAAATTTAAAGGTTCTGGAAGCTTCTGTTGTGGATAACAAAACGTTATGAAACACTGTCATTACAACACTTATTATTTTTCTCTTATAAAGTCATTGTATTGGTCAGAATGAATACTAGACTAACTGTAATGCTGAAAAACATAACATAATTTCATCTTCAGCTACCTCAAATACACCTAAAAAAAAATAGCCCTTGAACCGGATACTGCCACCATGATATAACATTCTGCGTATGATGTTCTTTTTGTGATGCTTCATGCTGCCAAACATTACTGATGGAATTGGGACTTTATGAGTTCAAATTTTGATTTGAAATTTAGCCAAAACTTTGTCACTGTTGTCCCACATTCTCTTAAAATTTTTCTTTCTGTCTTTAATGTACTATGGGATGTAAAAATACATCTCAAGAACATTAGAATAGCGAGAAAAAAATCCAAAATAATGAAAAAAGTTCCATTCATTTCAGGAATTAAAACTCCAATAAATTAATAACAGAGTGAGTAATATTAAGCTTTTTATTTCTTCGAAGTTCAACGAAAATGATGATTATAAAAACCCAGAATTCAATTTATCAGAAAATTTGAATATTACAAGCACTCCACAAAAAAGAATAATTTAAAGAGAAATTTCAGGCTTCGGACAAGTATGTTAATTTCAATGCAATCCATATTTGGTAAAGACTCCATTTTTATGAATCACTACATCAGTGTGGCGTGGCACATAGAAGATCAGCCTTCTGCTGAGGTGAAATGTAATCCCGGGTCGCTTTGACTGAAGCCGTCTGTATCATTGGTTCCGGCGTCTCTCACCTTCCTCTTGACAAAACTCCAAAGATTCTATATGAGGTTCAGGTCACACCAGTTCTGGCCAATCAAGTATGGTCAGTGAAGGAGCTTCTGGTACCTTTAGCAATGTGGGCCGGTACAAAGTCCAGCTGGAAAATAAAATCAGCATCTCTATAAAATGTGTCAGCAAAAAGACACATGAAGTGCTCTAAAATGTCCTGCTGATTGCTATGTTGACTATGAACATCAAAAAACCCAGTAGACCAGATGATATCGCACCACAAATCATCACGTGTATTCTGGCCTTCTCCACTCTTCCTCCAGACTTTAGGACCTTGATTTCCAAAGGAAAGACAACTTTACTTTTATCTGAAAAAAGAACTTTGGACAACTGAGCAACAGTCCAGTCCTCCTTAAAAGGGGAATTAAATTTTTTTTTTCAACCTGGACCTTATTTTTAGGCAAATTTTATGTTTCTTACTCACCCTGAAAATTTTGGAGCCAGTTTGAGCCATTCAGCTGTATTTATATTCACTTCCTCCATCAGCGGATATCCGTAGAACTGGAGTGTTCAGGGCAGGACAAATTCTGCTTGTAATAAGGTTTAATCTGCCATCTGTCAGGTTGATTCTCTTTCTTTGCCGATTTGGACGTAATACACTTTTACGCTGCAGCAGGACTGTTGAAAAGAAAAACAGAATTTTACTTTAACAGTTCTGCTTCGGTGCAAATGTGTATTATGTCCGAATCAGGCCGTAAGAGAATTAAGAAGGACTTCCGGGGCATTCTTAAGTCCAAGGGGAATATAAACATGGTAAAATTACTTCGTTTTGGGTGATTAAACTTTATTACAAGCAGAATTTGTTCTGACCCGGGCACTCCTGTTTTACGGATGTCCGCTGATGCAGGAAGTGAATATAAATACTGCTGAACGGCTCAGACTGGCTCCAACTTTTTCAGGGTGAGTAAGGAAACAGAAAATTTGGTCCAGGTTGAAAAAAAAACAAAATTCCCCTTTAAATCAGGTGAGACATTTGAGTTAAGAGTGTAGCTTATGTGTAGGATTTATCTGTGTTCATCTGCTCCAGCCTCACCCCACTCCTTTTGAAGCTCCCAAAAATTCCTGAATAGATTACGCTGCTGAATCCTCTCATGGCTGCAGTTATTACTGTTGCTTGTGTACCTTTTTCTACCACACTTTTTCCTTCCAATGAACTTTCTATGAATATGTTTGTTTCCGGTACTCTGAACTTGAGAACGACCGATTAACCGATAGGCCTATAGTATCAGTGCCAATAGTAGTAAAAACTAATTAGTTAATATCCGCACAACATTACTAAAATCGGCAGAGAAAGCGCTGTGGATCCAGAAAAAAAAAGGTCTGTGTCATTTACTATTTTTCATATGTAACACTTGTGCTACAGCTTTGCAAGCCACTTGTTTTTGTTTTTTCTTTACTTAAAAGGCTGGTTCACACTCTGTGCATTTCAGCCGTCTCAAAGGACTGCTCCATGCCACCGACTGAGCTTCACCAATCAAATCAAATCAAACTTTATTTATAAAGCGCTTTTCAAACACAGTTTCTCAAAGTGCTTTACAGATTTAAAAAAAACCACAACCCCCCCCCCCCCCCTTCAAAAATAAAATCATCAACGCCATTACACCCCCTCCCAACCAATCAGTCATACACACACACACACACACACACTTAAAAGCTACAAAAACAGTGGGCTGAGCACAGATGAGCCAGGAAATACCATCATGGTAGCCATCTGCATCATCAGCAACAGATCAACAGCAGCAGCCAAGGCACTGACCCAGGGCACCAAGAGGAGGGAGGGATGGTACCCCACCTTCACCCAGCACCCAGGCAGCCACAGCCGACCACCGCCCACGAAGCAGGGGATCCCCAGAGAGGAAACACAGGCAAGAATGATTAAAATAAGTTACAAAATAAAGTTTATAAAATATAAAGTGTGTAAAGTATAAAACAATAAGTGTAAAACAACGACAAGATAGATCAAGATAAAAATGCAAAGCAGATTAATAAATAAACAGTTAAAAGCTAAACTAAAAATTAAATAAGGTAAAACATGCTGAGCAGTTAAAAATATATTAATAAATAACAATTAGTTAAAAGCTCGGTTAAAAAGCTCTAGAGATGCGTAACACTCACACTGAAAGGCCCAATGTTTCAGTGGATCAAACAGCACCATGTCTCGTTCAAGCAGGATGTCAACATCACGATAAGACCGGGGTCATAGAATTTTGTGACACTGCCTGATGACCAGTATTGCTAACTAAATTACTTTGTCGCTATTTCTAATGACATTTCTAAATACCCTTAGTGACTTTTCGTTTCCAGAAAGTGCCTCGCGACAAATCTAGCAACATTTCTAACCACCCTTACATACTTCCTGTGAAAAATTTGCTGCAAATTAGAGACCATAGACTGTATATTTTATAGACTCGACTTGTTCTGCATCAGGACTGTCCTTCCAGATGCTAACAAAAGGAAAGCCACCAACAGACATCAAAAATCTTGACGTGAGTTGGAGCAGGAGATCGGTCGGGTAGCAGCAGAGCAGCAAAGTCGGCAGGATCGAGAAGACGCAGCATCAGAAGCGGGAGTCGGCTAGATCAGGCTGGAAGACTACAGAGTCGGTATCTAGATAGACTGGATGATCGCTGGTTAGATCAGTACTGGTGTGAGGAACACAGCTGGAGGCATGAAGTAATGGATGTCTGAGAGATGTGAGGTGAGTCAAAAGTATTTTTTTTGACAGGATCTGAATTGTCATGATGACTTTGTGACTGCTTTTTGCTGGATGTGTTGTTAAGCTAAGCCCGCCCATGTCCTCACCCTCCAATAATGGTAATGGAAATACAACCATTTCAGGCCGTAGTGACCCAAACCATTTGGTCTTGTTATATCAATACGTGTTCCCCAATCAATATGTTTCTGGGTCTAAGGTGATCGTAGTTGAAAAACGGGGCAAAATTCTCAATGGCGGTCTTCTGGCTGAAACCGACTGCAGCCTACGTTAGCTTCAGTTAGCTCTGGACAAGCTTGTAACTATGTCAGCTCGGAGCGTCAACTCTCCTCTCCCAGCCTCACAGCGCCACTCTCAGCTCCACCTCTTCGTCCTTTTTTGGAGTTTGAGAGTGACGAGGCAAAGGACGCAGTAAAGATGGCACCATCTGGAACCGCCCGGTTGGCTTCATTGGCATCATCGGCCCCTCTTTTTGACCATCGGGTTAAGTTATCAACTATCGACACATTAATTGGCTATCGTCTTTCTCAAAATAACTACTATGGGCCTTTTCGGATATCGGCCTAACCCACTATTTAGTCTTTAGTGGCTTCCTCTCCTTGTGGAGAGTTTGAAGGACTGTGTTGTGGGCCTCTGTCCAGTCAACGGTCTTCCCCATGATTGTGTCCTACTGACCCAGACTGTCGAGCATTTAGAGGCTTAGGAAACCTTTGCAGGTTTTTTGAGTTAATTAGCTGATTAGGGTGTGATATCTGTAAGCAGGCTTTACTTAAAAGATTATAATAAACTTACATTAGAAAAACAGCTATACCTTATAGTTAATAATATTCAATATACTAGATAAGTGTGAACTCAACAAGATAATGCTGTAAACTGAATCAAGTCTGTCAACACTGACAGATGGCAAGTTATCACAGATTTTTAGTTTTTAACCTTTTTTCCTAAAACAGTGTGGGGGGGTTAAGTTCAGTTGTTCAGAGTAAATGTCACATAATATGTGAAAAGAATGGATGAAATTATTTATAGACTACCGTTCAAAAGTTTGGGGTCACATTGAAATGTCCTTATTTTTGAAGGAAAAGCACTGTACTTTTCAATGAAGATAACTTTAAACTAGTCTTAACTTTAAAGAAACACACGCTATACATTGCTAATGTGGTAAATGACTATTCTAGCTGCAAATGTCTGGTTTTTGGTGCAATATCTACATAGGTGTATAGAGGCCCATTTCCAGCAACTATCACTCCAGTGTTCTAATGGTACAATGTGTTTGCTCATTGGCTCAGAAGGCTAATTGATGATTAGAAAACCCTTGTGCAATCATGTTCACACATCTGAAAACAGTTTAGCTCGGTACAGAAGCTACAAAACTGACCTTCCTTTGAGCAGATTGAGTTTCTGGAGCATCACATTTGTGGGGTCAATTAAACGCTCAAAATGGCCAGAAAAAGAGAACTTTCATCTGAAACTCGACAGTCTATTCTTGTTCTTAGAAATGAAGGCTATTCCATGCGAGAAATTGCTAAGAAATTGAAGATTTCCTACAACGGTGTGTACTACTCCCTTCAGAGGACAGCACAAACAGGCTCTAACCAGAGTAGAAAAAGAAGTGGGAGGCCGCGTTGCACAACTGAGCAAGAAGATAAGTACATTAGAGTCTCTAGTTTGAGAAACAGACGCCTCACAGGTCCCCAACTGGCATCTTCATTAAATAGTACCCGCAAAACACCAGTGTCAACATCTACAGTGAAGAGGCGGCTGCGGGATTCTGGGCTTCAGGGCAGAGTGGCAAAGAAAAAGCCATATCTGAGACTGGCCAATAAAAGAAAAAGATTAAGATGGGCAAAAGAACACAGACATTGGACAGAGGAAGACTGGAAAAAAGTGCTGTGGACGGATGAATCCAAGTTTGAGGTGTTTGGATCACAAAGAAGAACGTTTGTGAGACGCAGAACAACTGAAAAGATGCTGGAAGAATGCCTGACGCCATCTGTTAAGCATGGTGGAGGTAATGTGATGGTCTGGGGTTGCTTTGGTGCTGGTAAGGTGGGAGATTTGTACAGGGTAAAAGGGATTCTGAATAAGGAAGGCTATCACTCCATTTTGCAACGCCATGCCATACCCAGTGGACAGCGCTTGATTGGAGCCAATTTCATCCTACAACAGGACAATGACCCAAAACACACCTCGAAATTGTGCAAGAACTATTTAGAGAAGAAGCAGGCAGCTGGTATTCTATCGGTAATGGAGTGGCCAGCGCAGTCACCAGATTTGAACCCCGTTGAGCTGTTGTGGGAGCAGCTTGACCGTATGGTACGCAAGAAGTGCCCATCCAACCAATCCAAATTGTGGGAGCTGCTTCTAGAAGCGTGGGGTGCAATTTCTCCAGATTACCTCAACAAATTAACAGCTAGAATGCCAAAGGTCTGCAATGCTGTAATTGCTGCAAATGGAGGATTCTTTGATGAAAGCAAAGTTTGATGTAAAAACAATCTTATTTCAAATAAAAATCATTATTTCTAACCTTGTCAATGTCTTGACTCTATTTTTTATTCATTTCACAACGTATGGTGGTGAATAAGTGTGACTTTTCATGGAAAACACAAAATTGTTTGGGTGACCCCAAACTTTTGAACGGTAGTGTATATATATATATATTTTTTTTTTACATGGAAAAATGGAATTTGAGTAGTAATCCAAGGTACATGACCTCACATGTAAAGAATCTATATAAACATCTAGGTTTTAATATATGTTTTGATATAGGTTTTGAATGTATGTACCATACATAAAATTGGACATTTTACACCTAGGTACATAGGACATTTTACACATAGGTACATAGATGTACCTATAACATAGGAAAATGGCCAATTTTATATATGTCACATATATTTAAAATGTATGCGATTATATAAGTTCTTTCACTGTGTGACAAGGTGCAGCGCTCCATTAATTCTTTTTTAAAACAAGTTGTCAATGAAGCCGGTGGACTTTAACCCTGGTCACCCAGGTGAGTCATGCTCACTTACTACTCAGCCAACACAGTTGTCAAGATCTATATGACAAGACCTCCACACTGTCACACATCTACAAATATTTTCCAGTCGAGGGCAAAACACTATGTGTGTGTGTTTCAACAGTGGAAATACTATGTCTTGCCAATAGCTATTTTTCACAACATGCAAATTACATGCTATGTCAATTTCACGTGTTTGCACATACAGAAGTTATTGCATGATTTTTTGTTTGTCCTGTAATGGACTTCAGACAAATATACAGTTATTACCTTGATAATAAAAAATATGAGCTAGACATAATGTATGACAGTTGCCAAAGTGGATAAATCACCAGATCCTGCCATTAGCTATATAGGAGACATATATGTACATAAAGGGCTTATGTCCGGATATGAAGAAACAATACCAGATACATCTATGACTTGTATATATACATATATGCACCTCAATTATTTGGAATATATAAGCATTTATGCAGCAGATGTATTATCTTATATGTGCATATATGCTGCATATAGGCAGCATATATTTGCATATATATTATCATATATGTTCATATATGCTGTATATAGGCAGCATTTATGTGCATATAAACTGCATATAGGTTTCATATATGCACATATGTCGTTATATAGGTTATTTCCATGTAGGTGTGGACACACTGAAATCCAAGGTACATGACCTCAAACAACCCCTGGGTGGCACACTAGAGCAGCAGATTCAACATGAAACTGGAGAATAACTCAAAAGTCTTCAATAACCTCTTTGATCAAGAGAAGCAGACTTATGTCCCTTTCTTTCTGGTTTGATTTCTTCTCTTGAGAACAGATTTTTATTTACATCTTCTCACCTCATTACCAGTGTTTTGTAGACAGAGTCTCGGAGCTGGAATGCATGGTTACTGACAGCGAGATTGTGCTCCAATCGGAATGGCTCCAACACAACGCCATCTCGAACCGGGAACGTGAGACGCAGGTCATCACTGAGATTACCTTGAAAAGGAAACAGGTTGTATCTTAGTACTCCAATCAGTGACTAAAGTTCAGATAAAAGATGAAAGATACAATTGTGAAGCCATGTGTGAAAACCCCAAGAAAACCATTAGGGTTGCGTAAGGGGTAAGTTGCAGACAGATTCTGCTAATAAAATAAAATCAACTGTCATCAGTGCAAATACAGTTGAAACCAAAAGTTTACAATAACTGAAAATAGGGTACACCCACTTTTTTTCTCTCTGTCTGAGTTAAATAAGATCAAACTGTTTTGTTCATGTCCACTTCCTTAGCATTCTGTAGTATTTCCTTCTAACTTTATGACTTGGGTCAAACATTTTGGGTTTCACAAGCTTCTCACTTTAGTTTGCTGCAATTCTAGCCCATATTCCCCCTGACAAAACTGGTGGAACAGAGGCATGTTGGTAGGCCATCATGCTGTCACACACCTTTTCAGATCTGCCCACAAATTCTCTCTAGAATATAGATCAAAGGTCTCATTTAAAAAACTTACTAATGCAAAAAGGGATCTGGAAACACATCTTTTTCAGGAGCTGTATGATGGTTGGACATTTCCATTATGTCTATACTTGCACATAATTATTTGAAAAGATAAACATGGACATTATCAGGGGTGATCGTAAAAAAAGAATATCCTGAGCGTGAACTTTTTTCCCCTGGGAGGCCCCTAAGCCAAGATATCAACGTAATGCTAAGCGAGATCCAGGGGTGTGCTTCCCTGGGATAACATTTTGATTAACAGTCCATTGCATTAAAGATTTTGATCACTTTTGTGGAAAAAATGGGACATTCAGACATGAGATGAACAAACCCAATACAAGCCTATATTACCAAAGCATATATGTGTAGAACAGCTGAGCTCTTGGGAACCTGGGTCTGGTGAGTCTTTTCAGGAATACATCCCTGCTTTTAACTAGTCACTTACCAGCATAGTTATTGCTTTTATAGCGAATTGAGACTATGGATACTACAGCCATACCAAGACAGGCCAGTAGGTGGCAATTAGAATACTCAAAAAGTAACTAGGAATTAATTAGTAGCCTTAACCATCAACTAAAGGGCATGAACAAGGAGAAAATCATTTTTCTGAGAAATATGCACCATTTATTTTAAATTGTGAACATGTATTTGTTATTTAGATGATGTTTATTTAAAAAACGAGAGGTTTGTGTATTTTAAAATCCTCTGTGTGGTATTGTTTTCGCATTCTGATACAGATGTCCCAAATCGCTATCTGTACCTGATTATTCACGCTGTAGTAGCAGCTGTAAATCCTATCCTGACACCTGCTTCTAATTTATTCAGCTGCAACATGACAGCATGTTTTTTTGCAAGACTGGATAAAAAAAAAATATATGTGTAAGCGGTGATAACCGGTTTTTCGCCAGAGACCAGACGCCTGTGAATTACTAAAGTTGTCACAGGACAATTTAACCTATACAACAGCGACTATATTTCCATAAATAAATAAATATATGGACAATGATCAATGAGGACTTACCCAGCTTTGAAGTCATGTTGAGAATTTCGCCATTCTCCTTTGCAATTCCTCACAGGTTATGCGAATAGCACGGTTTCTGCTCGTCTGATCTCCGCTTTTAGCACAAACCCGGCTTTCTGTTTCGCAAAGATCTTCCTAACTCCCATTGAATCAACATAATCTCAGGTCTCCAGACTTTTGGAAGCCGTAAACTTTTTATGAGTGAAAGGTTGGCTTTAGGAATGGCGAAAAATGTCCCCCCAGCGGATTTGTATTTAGGTCTTTCACATATCTAAAAACGTCTATTTCGCCGTCAATTGCGATTTTAAGTTTCTCTCTAAAGCTCTCCCAGTTTTCAGATGTTAAAGTGGTTAACTATCAGCATAACCCACCTGTGTCAATGGGAATGAAATGTTGATCCAAATTAGTCAGAGTAATCTAAATGGCGTGTTTACATGAAGCATTTTTATTCTGATCAGGGTTTTAATCCGATGACTTGTTTCCATGTAAACGCAGCTAGTGATAAATGTCTCCCCAGCGGATTTGTGGCCAGGACACCAGCGAAAAACGTCTTTCACATATCTAAAAGGGGCTTTAAATAACTTCGATTTCGCCGTAAATTGCGAATTTAAGGTTCCCTCTAAAGCTCTCCCAGTTTTCAGATGTTAAAGTGGTTATATATCAGGGATTTTGCCTTCTAACTGTCTGGGAAATGTTAGTTGCGTCTCTATAGCTGCCGTAAATGTTATCTTTCTGCAACCAGTCGCATATGCGCACAAAGATGTCGACAAAGATCCTCCTAAAGCATATTTACACGTGGAGTGACTGCTACATCAATCTGATTGATTGGCTTAAGTAGGCCTACAGTGGTGGGGTTTACAGTGAAAGCACCTCTCAGATCTTGGGAATTTTCAGGTCACGCGAACCTGTTTTTTTTTTTTTTCATCAAACACTTCAGCCACTCTGTATATGTATATGGACATTGTTTCCAAGGAGGAACCAGACAGGTGCAGCTCTATGATTTTCTTTCCTATATCATGGCTTACTTCTTTTAATTATCATCATATCAAACCAGAAAGGCAGTGTTCCAAGTGTGACCTTAAAATGAAGTGCCTCCCATTAACTCAAGTGTGTCAGTTAACCTACCAGAAGTTTCCAAAGCCATCACATCATTATGTGGGTTTTCCCTGATTGTTTAAAGTGATAATAATCCATCTGTACGTAACCTGCGGAAATCTGACATATTCTCTCTCTTAGTATTTTGACATTTAAAAAATATAAATAATTTTGGTAACTCTAACTAACCTGAAGTAGCACAAGTTGACAGTGAGTAAAAAATGTGAATAGGTTTTTAATTGCTGTATGAAAACTAGGGCTGCCACAAATGATTATTTTAATAATCGACTAATCACTTGCAATCAAATTAATATTATTGCAGGAGTAGCTGCTCTAATATTTGCGTGTTACCTCGAAGTGTTATGTACTGTCTAAAATTGTGATTTTTAAGATGATAGCTCATTTAACATTTATGAACTATATATATATATTTTTTTTTTAAACAGCGTTACAGCAGAGACATGATGTGTGCTAAGCGTAGTGAAATTTCCATCACCACTGTTAATGTTGCATCCATAAAATAATAAAAGAGCCTCTTTAGTCAGGAGCCTCATCAAAACTACTGAATGATCCTTACAGAAAGATCCTTCCAGCCCAAAGCCATTTAACATCTAAAGTCATAGCAAACATTATATCATGACAAAATAAGTATTTTATTGAAACAATAAGCATAAGCAGCAGTTTTGTTGTTGTAACAGCTGCACCTTGATGTCTCGTCAGCTGCTGGTGTATAAAAGGATCAGAAACAGCCTCAAAGCAGCAGCTCAGGCCGTAAACGACATCATATGAGATAATCGGGACATTTTCATCCATCTATGAATACCCCAGGATACCTAGGAGAAAAAGTAAAAAGCCAACATGTCGGGGAAAAGAGAAAATCGCTCTATTGTTGATGCTAAGGTTAGCAGCTAACAAGCTAACTAGCTCACAGAAGCTTTGTTTTTCATCAGCCACTGCAGGCTTCCCTTTAAGAAGCTCAAACAACACTGCTGTTCTAGTGTAAGCAGCTTCTACCACGTGAATTTTATATTACACATGCTTCTTTTTTTATCTAATAAAAACTCCAGAACTACGTTGTCAGCTCAATGCTCATGCTGCTGTTAAAGCTTTTCTAAGAACCCCGATTGGCACAACTGTGCATGTGCGTAAGGGGCACAAAGGGAGCAAATAAAGGAACAGCGACCATTTTAAGAGAAAAACAAAGCTTTAGGAAACAAACAATAACGTTGATAACTGAATTTTTCTGTTGACAATTTTACTTGACATTGTTGTGACGAGTTGTTTAATCGTGGCAGCCCCAATGTAAACTTCTGGTTTCAACGGTAGAAGCCCTTCCATATTAGTGCTTTACTGCTATGAAAAATTCCAGTATGTGTCAACACAATGACAGGGAGGATGTAACTGTTTTCGGTTATCAATCTGGGTAACGTTAAAGGCAGTTTTCCATCTAGTTAAAGACTATCATTTGGGAGATTATTTCTAAGTGGAAACATTTAAGGGGTTCCCAGGAGGGGATGTTACAATAATTTTACTCTAAGGGTCCAACAATCCTCTACTGAGAGAGAATACAAACATCTCTTGGATCTTAGACTACGGGGTATTTGATTTAATTGGTTCAGTTAGTGTTACAAACTAAAGATAGTGACAGTACAATTTAAAAAAAGAAGCATGATCAATACCGTCTTTTTTGGGATGTTCCTAAGAGAAACACTGAAACATTTTTTTTTGCATGAATGTCTTTAACAAAGTATTATAATACAAAGATATACAGTATCTGTCATTTGACAAGTTGTTCTTAAAGATAAATGATACTGAACATCTTTTTCCAATGATATGATTCAGGACTTTTTAAAATAAGAACTGCTTTGATTTGACTGATAATATACTATCTAAATGTACACAAACTGAACTAAAAAATATTTTTTATATGGCGTCATTGAAGTGAATTCCCTCACAGCATTTTGGTTCTTGGTAAAAAATGACATGGTTTAATTTGTCATGGGTTCTTGATCAAATGAAGTTGTATTTTATGTTATTCTAAGATGAAAGAAAGTGTGCCAACATTTAATCATGACTGACCTGTTGAGGGCTGCTGGGTGCTAATGTTGGCTTTCGAGTCCAGCGCAAGGTAGGGCGTCTTGGTGTCCTGGCCTGGAGAAAGGTAGGGGGGTAATGAGCTCCCTGGTGTCATCGGTGGGGTGGGATTCCCTCCCATCGGGGAGCTCGGGTATCCAGGTATCACTGCACCTCGACCTGGCTGAGAAGCAAAGATGATATCAAGTTAGATATTGAAATGTTTATACTGAAAGTTTTATCATGCTTGGTACCTCTTGTAATTGCATTTAGGTTAGAGTTCAGATCTTATTAATTGAACCGGTTGAAGGAGTAAGTGCTTTTTAGGACTTACCCCGTTGACTGCAGCCTGTGTAAAGGCATTGTATCCCCCTGCTGCTCCAGACGGTAGACTGCCCTGGCCATTAAAAGGCTCTGACTGGACAGAAAACACAATTTCAGATAATTACTCAATGACTGTTATATTGACACTTTTTCATGTAAAATGTACAGTGTGGCAAAAAAGTATTTAATCAGCCACCAATTGTGTAAGTTCTCTCAATTAAAAGGATGAGGGGCCTGGCTTTCATTATTGGTATACTTCAACTATGAGAAACAAAAAAAAAAACAAAAAACAAAAAAACAACCCAGAGAATAACATGGTCTGACTTTTAAATAATTTATTTCCAAATTGAATTAAGGGGGAAAATAAGCATTTGGTTACGTACAAACAAGGAAGATTTCTGTCTCTCACAGACCTGTGAGAGACAGAAGAGGCTCCTTTGCCCTCCACTCGTTACCTGTATTAAGGCCACCTGTTTGAACTTATCAGAATAAAGGAAGAAACTCTGAAGAAACTAAGGAAGCTGTGATAGTCTTGTTTGAAGCAGAAATAATTCTTAGTTTTATCCAAAGAACACAATACGTATTGTGAAGCAAGAGGGTGGAAGCATCATGCTTTGGTGCTGTTTTTCTGCAAAGGAACCAGGACGACTGATCTGTGGAAAAGAATGAAGGCAGCCAAGTATTGTGACATTTTGAGTGAAAACTTCCTTCCATCAGCAAGGGCATTTAAGATAAAATTTGACTGGGTCTTTAATTATGACAATGACCCCAAACACACTGCTTGGGTAACAAAGGAATACCTTCGCAAAAAGCATCTTCAAGGTCCTGGAATGGCCTAGCCAGTCTACAGATCTCAACCCCATAGAAAATTTTAGACAGGAGTTGAAAGTCTGAGGCCCAGCGACAGCCCCTTAAGATCACTGCTCTATAAGAGATCTGCATGGCGGCATGGGCCAAAATACCAGCTATAGTGTGAAAAAGTAAGAAATCTAAGAAGAAAAAGACCCTCACTAATTTGTCTGACCAAAGTGACTACACTCAGAAATACACTTTAAAAATTTCAGAGAGAAAACAATGCAAATACTTCAGTGGTACGAGCCTATAGTACATTTTCTATACCAGTGTTTCCCAAATTTGATCCTCAATGTATACTGGCTTGCCTGTTTTAGATATTTCCCTGTTTCAACACATCTGATTGAAATAATTTCAGTTCAGCAAAACCCTGTTAATCAGCCATCAATTGAAAACAGCTGTACTGAAGTGATGAAACATCTAAAACATGCAGGGGAGTGTGCATTGAGTGCCACGTTGTGAAAACAATAGAATTATAGGTAAAATACGCTTTTTCTTGCCACCCATACCCATGACGCAATGCAAGAAACAAACATTGACGTCACAAAAGATCCCACTATACTTGTCAATAAATCCTCCAACCTGAGCTGTGGATCACTTCAGCTCCTCCAGAGTTACTATTTTACTTGTCTGCTTTTTCTGGTTAATGGTCTCCTTGTCGTTTATTTGAAGGCCTGGGTTTCTACTGGGTTAAAATTACTCACACATGGACTGTTATTTTCTAATGATGTGACTTTCGAAGGTAAATGGTTGCACTGATCTTTGTTTAAGTTACCAGATTAAACAGGTCTAAAAATTATACTTTTCAGATTTTTAAAAAACAATCTGCCCTCTTTTTTCAGTGTACACTTTAGTCTGTGAAATAAATGCATTTTAGCTAGTCAAAATGTGGGAAAAGGTATGGTTATGAATACCAATGCATGGCTCTGTCACAAGTTTACAAATTAATTCAGTTTTGAAATATTGGTAAATGCCCTTTACTTGTAAAGTTCTTAGTCTAGTCCTAGAGACCCCAAAGATCTTTAAAATACATTCAGTCATTCACCCATTCACACACTGGTGATGGAAAGCTTTGTTGTAGCCAAAGCTGCCTGGTGTTATACTGCCACAAGCAAGGCTGCCCAACACTGGTGCCACCGGGCCCTGTGACTACCACCAGCAGGCAGGTGGGCAAAGTGTTTTGCCCAGGAACATAACTACCGGGACAGACAGAGCAGGCAGTCGAACTGGCAATCTTCTGGTTAAAGGACAAGCTTCTACCTTCTGAGCCACGGTCACCCCGTAATGATCCATGTTTGTCGACCTTTTGTCACAGTTTGGCTGATTACCTTATAAAACTGCGGAAGGTTAGGCTGCCCGGCACCAGGCGGGAACTGTGTTGGATTGTGGGTTCCAGATGTGAATGGTCCCATGTGAGGCATGCGACTGGAGGGGTAAGCAGATGACGGCGCACATCTCTGCTGTGGACCACTGGGGTATTGCAGGGGCTGGTTAGAATACCCAGACATCCCTCCAGAGCTGTATTGTTGCCCTGGAAACCCCTGGGAAAAGATCCACACAGGTTTCATGGGTATGAAAAGCTAAAGTCTGACTCTTAAAGGCTAGTTTAATGTCGTGTCAAAATATACAACCCAAATGATGTTTAAAAAATAAAAAAAAATAAAAATTAATGAGTGAGGAAAAACCTCTACTTGTGTCACTGACCTCTGAGTGAAAAGGCCGTTTGAGGCCTTGCTGTCCGCCTGAGAAGCCGCTGTGCTGAGGCATCCTCTGAGCCTGCGCAGGGTGAGAGGGATACAAGCCACCTGTGGAAGGTGGCAGTCCGGGCCTCAAAGGAACCATCCCGCCGTGGTTCATTCCTGGGGGGCCACGGGTGCCTGAATGAGACAGGAACTGGTTGCTGTAAGGGGATGCTCCACCCATCTGACCGGGGACAGGGAAATAAAACAGGAGGCATAAAAACAAAGCTTGCTGGTTCTTTTCCACAGCCTGGACAGCTTGTTGAGTCCAGGGAGGGAAAATTACTGATAAACTAATGACGAGAAGTTACAAGGAGGTTGAGAAAATATTTTGATAACTTCGACCAATAAAAATTCAGTATTAGGAGATCTGTTTTTTATCTGTTAGATGCTTTTATGTCGAACATATTCTAAAAAACAAATCAAGAGCCGATGATAATGCATTTCTATGGGGAAAAATTGTTTTTGCAAACTCCATAAAACCAGGGTTTATGCAACATTCAGGTAGGTACAATAAAAACCATTAAAACGTATATTTTAAACCATCACAAATACCTCCAGGAAATCTAATGTAACCTTCTTTTTTGGCCCTGCATGTGAGTTAATTTGCATTTAAGCTACCTATCTAACAGTAGTGTTTACAGTAAGCAACACCTACACAACAGGTATCAGTCAGCTGTTTTCAAGCCAGACCTCATTAAAAATACAAAGTCTTTAAGGAACAAGAAATGAATAAGATGACAACAATCCTTTAATTTCTGTGTCCAAAAACTCAATACTGGCTGTTTTATTCCTTCTGACTGGCTGAGCAGTTTGCTGCCCTTCACCATGAACCTTATCGCTTTGATAATACAGTAGCATAACACTTTCACTACAACACAGAAAAAAAATATTGCTGCCAGTGTTGACTTTAAATGAAATGCAAACTCCTTTTTCTTTTAAAGTGGACTTTGGAACCACTGAGCAAAAGTGCAGTTCTTTTTCTCTTTAGTCCAGATAATTCTGGTGTAGTTTCAATTAATGGGATCAATAACATATTTTTGAATTGAATTTGAATTTCTGGTTCAGGGTGAGGCTCTACAGCTCTGACTCCAGCCTCAGTCCACTCCTTGTGAAGCTCCCCCAAATTCTTAAATGGATCTGCCTTACAATCTTATCAAGGCTGCAGTTATTTGTGTTGCTGGTGCACCTTATCCTACCACACTTTGTCCTTCCAGAACTTTCTTGGGATTTGCTTGGTCCAGCACTCTGAATAACCAGCTTTTTAGTAGTGACCTTGAGTCGCTTCTACTCCTTGTGGAGCATGTTAAAGCAGAATTCCGTTTTTTTTTTTAACAGTCCTGCTGTGGTGTAAATGTGTATAACGTCCGAATTGGCCCGGAAGAGAATCAAAAAGCACTTTCGAGATGTTCGTAAGTCGAAGGGGAATATAAACATGTTAAAATTACTGTGTTTTGGTCAGATTAAACCTTATTACAAGCAGAATTTGTCCGGCCCCGAGCACCCCAGTTCTACTAAGGTCCGCTGATGGAGGAAGTTAATATAAATACTGCTGAACTCAGACTGAAAACATAAAATTTGCTAAAAATAACGTCCACGTAAAAAAAATAAAAAATGGAATTCACCTTTAATGATGACTGTCTCTTGGTAATCTGTCCAGTCAGCAGTTTTCCCTGCTGTTGTCCTAATGACACATATTGAGAGACTAGGAAACCTTTGCAGGTTTTTTAAATTATTAAGCTCCTTTTAGTGTTACATACTGAATTTCCTGAAGCAACATATTTTGGGTTTTTATTATCTGTAAGCCATAATCATCAAAAATTACAAGAAATAAAGGCTTGAGATATTTTACTCTATATGTAATGAATCGATGCATTATGAGTTGCACTTGCTAAAATTAGTGGCAAATAAATCTGAACTTTTTCACGCTATTTCAACCTTTTAAAGGCATGGTTCAATTTTTAGACATGAAGTTATATCCCATCCTTACCAGCAGCATAGTGCATACACATTGACCAAACTGTGTGATAAACTCCTGCTGTGATCTCTTGCCGTTGGAAGCTTTTCAAGAAAGTAGCCTCGTTTAGTTTCGGGGGGTTGTTTTGAGTCCTGAATCTATAATCTATGACAGCTAAACATTTTGTATAGAATTATGGAAATAAACGTTTTCATGATATTCACGTTTTTTTTGGAGAGGTTCTGTATATCTAACAGTGGCTGCTGGCCCCACCACTGACAACTTGCCATATTACCTTGAATGAAACATGGTAAATAATTTTTATTATAACATAAAAATATTTCGAAATGTATGCATGTTTTCTTTCAGATGTGTAAAATAAATATTTTATGGTTTAAGGGGAGTTGGTTGTGTTTGTTACACTCATCAGCGTTGTCTGATTGAGGACGTATTTCCACCTTGGGCTCAAGACTCCCATAGACTCTCGTTATAAGTTGTACATGCGCAGTATCTCCTCTTCAATACAAGAGATGGGCAGACTTGGGGCGCTGGAGAGGTGCACCCTGAGGGGGCGGAGATTACATATTGTCACCATCCCGCTGTGGGGCTGAAATCAAACCAACGTCACAGATGTCTGTCATACAGCACGGCTGATATAGCCGATACACAGGTCAGACTGCAGGAATTGCAGACGAATGAAAAGAGACGCAAAATGCAGAAAGAGAAAAAGGATAATTCAGTTATATCCCTAAAAACAATACCGTTTGAAAGAAAAACATAACAGGAGAAGCTTAAAGTAAGATAGCTCCGATCTGATCATTCAAAAATCAGACCATTAGGCAGTAAAGCCGTATTCATATTGAATTATCCATGTTGGGTCACTGTATAGCTTGAGAACATTTCAAAGTAAGGTATCGCTGCTTTAAAAATGCGCATTATTCAGTTAAAGTAATGTTTTCTGACTTAAATTAGTACTAATCATTAACGGAAGTAGCTGTGTAGACACCGCTACTTCACAATAAGAGCATGTATTCCTATTGTTCACATTGATTAAATTAATATTTTATCTGCTGAGTGTTTACATTTTGGAAAAGGGTAAATCGTGACATTTGATTACTAAGTCTATATTAAATTTGATTTATTTGATATTTAACACAGCTGCTGAGATCCAAGGATTACGTTTATTCATAAATTTTGGTTATTTCCACCCCACATTGCATTTGTTCTTATTTTTCATATGAGATCACACATATCATCTCCCTCCTCACATTTATATCACCCAAACCTGTATCAGCAGCTGTGTGGACATGTTAAAAAAAACATAAGAAATATAACAGATTTTTCTCCACCATATCTTCTCACACTCTAAATGGCTTTAAGTGGAGCTCTGGTAGGTTCTCCCAGTGTTAACAGAGTTATCCCAGTCTGAACCAGTACCTCTATGAACAGCTCAGTGTTTCCTCCATTACAGCAGCAGTCTGTTCTAGCAAAACTGTTGAAGCCTCTGACTGAAATCATTCTGTTGTCGTAGGAAACCGTCAGCTTTACTTACAGAAAATGTTAGCCAGTTAGTTTATGTTAGCAACTAGCTAAAAGATCAATCGTTTAAAAGGGCCATGTGTGAATGTGATTGTAGAGTTAAAAACAAAATTCTATTAATCTCTCCTTTATTTCATGAAAAAAGAGCTACGGCGATTGGATTTGTCCATTTACACCAAACATTTTAGTTTTTTTTTGTCATATTTAGGAATGTTTATTAGTCAGGATTAATTCACAGCTACCCTGTAATTAATTTGGTTCAACTGGACCTGAGGTGAATATGAAGCAGAAAAACAGCTTTTGATTCCCAGGCCTACAGCCAAATATCTCAACTAAAGACCAGAGCCAGAATCCGGATGGTGGAAACTTTTACAACCAGCCCTCTGACTTGTGTGTAACTCTTAGAAATGTTATTGTTCCAAGAAGAGTGTGTTTTCTCTGAAATGTTTACCTGACCGTAGCTCAGCTCCTGGTTCTGTTTTTCCTGTATTGCTGCAACTGTTGCTGTGGCTGTGGCGGTGGCTGTGGCAGCGGCTGCAGCAACAGCAGCAGCGGCAGCCTGAGTGAAGTCAGAGGGGGCGCGAACACCCAGGCCGGCACCTCCACCGTTACCAGAGTAACTGCAGTGAGAGGGAAAGACGCGGAGATGAGTGGGCTGCAGTCTTAGTCAACTAAGTGAATGAGTATGCAAGCTGTCGTCATGATGTTGAGTCACAGCAGTGGGTTACAGCTGCCACGCTGGCATAAGTTGGTGTGGAAACCTGCTGCAGCTGCACATTAGGTGATACCATAAAGTACAATAAACAGGACGGGATTAAGACATGTTCAAATCAGCTCAAACCATCCAACTCATACACACACACACACACCACCCCAAAAAAAAAAAAAATAACAGCTCGAAACTAGGCATGAGTATAGGAAAAATACAACCTTTTTCTACATTTATTGTGTGGAATAATATAAACCATATAAAAGTTGCACCCACCTAGCTGCATAAGTTTGCACACTATTGAACTCATACTTCATTGATTCAGCTTCATCGTTCAATTGTTAGGTCTTTTGGAACCACCCCATTTTAACTTGATATCAAATATCTCAGCTTTTGAGTCCTCACCTTCTCATAGCCCTCAGCATGTGACCCAGAAGGTTTTCTGTCAGATTTAGTTCTGAAGAATTATTAGGCTAAGCCAAAACGTTTTCAGTTTTTTTTTCCAGGTAAAACTATTTTTTTGTTCATGTCGACGTTTACTTTTGACTTGCTTGGACGCTAAAACAATCATATAATTCGTCATATTTAGCTTTCTAACAGACACGTGAAAGTTTTGGGACAAAACTGACAGGTATTTGGAAAATGTTCTTACTTTAACCCATCTGAGGAAAAGTGGCCCCAGAGCAAAATGATGCCACCACCATATTTCACTGTGGATATGCTCATCTGTTTTTGAGTCAAACATGCCTTTTGCAATCTTACCCCAAAAGTTCAAGTTTGCTTCTATCTGACAAAAAAAAAATCCCTAAACAATTTGGGAGATTTTAGTCATGTCTGGATGCTTTCTTTGGAAAAAAAAAAGTTTTTTTGTCTATAAATCATAATCAGTAGTCCAGTAATATGGAGAATGCAGAGGATTGTTGTCATAGCACACTTGTTGGACATTCCTGCAGTTTTTTCAAGGTTATCACCGGTTCACTAAAAAATATCAAACTTGTATTATTTTGAAAAACTTCAAGTTTTATTCATATGATTCTGGTCGTATATTTTCTTTAATTAATGTTGACTGTGTCATGGCACATATGAAATGTGAAATTGTTTGGTATCCTCCTGACTGACACTGCTGTACAGTCGTATCCTTTTAGTCCTTTCTAACCTCGATGCAAACCCTGTCTCTAGCTACAGGATGCAAATAAACAAATATCAGGTAAAAATACTTGTATGACAGAAGAACTTCATTCTAAGTTAATTAGACTCAGTCTGATAGCACGTGTGAACTTAAACAGAATGAATCCTGAAGCTGAAAAGGAGGTGTTTCAACAAAGTATTAATTTAACCAAGTTAATTGCACATTATTTACTGGTCCAATAATCATAGAGGACCTGGGCAATCAGATCTGATCCAAGTACAATCACAACAGGCAGTAAAATGTATCCTGGGTGATCACTTTCTGAGTTATTCTCAGTAACAAACAGGAATGGGAACTGAAATAAGTACTTTTTAAGGCACCAAATTCTGTGGTACCGACTAAGTACCGATATCCGTGATATGAAACGGTACCTTGTTTCAGTACCTGACCTTCATTAATGATAACTTGTTGTGACTGTGAGAAAGGAATTTGCCAAGATACCAGACAGCATCACATGCGCAAGAGCGTAGTGACGTCGGTTGCTGGGAGCAAGGCGTAAACAGCAAGCAGCATGGCACAGAGAAAGCGGTCTAAAGTTTGGCTCCACTTATGTTGAGTCACAGCAAATGCAATGGAGATTACACCGGGTGCAACTTATCTGACACAAAATGCAAGGCAAGCAGCAGGCCACGTCAAATCTTAGGAAGCACCTTGTGAAACAAAATTTTCCGCAAGGCTGAAGTATGCACCATTTTTGACAGCCTAGCTAGGATGATACGCACCGATGTCATGGCTGTACCATCCCCTTCAGCCAGTGACACATATGAAACAGCTTCATCAGTGTTGGGTGATGATAACAGCGACAATGATTTAAGTGAGGCATCACAGATCTTCATCTGCTCCAGCAGGTAAATAAACTATTTAAGATGATGTTAGCTTAATATTTTAGCATTGCAATCAGCTAATTTCCCCATAGTTTGTAATGTAAATGTAAGTGCTGGTTTTTATGTCCAGGACCGGCAGTTAAAGTGAGAGGAGCAAGGGCGACTCCCATCACTAAAGCCAAAGAGACAGCCTTTTATCCATCAGAGGGCAGATGAGTGTCATTGGGCAAATATGTTTTCTTTACTTTCATCTTCAGTTTGTAATACAAGGACCCCCATCACACAGTTTGTCTATTGGGGAAAGGAGAGGAACAGCAGTGCATGGAGCTGGGTTTTAATTTGTGAGAAACAAACTGCTGTATGTTATTTATCGTGATATTTTTTGCGTATTTTGTTATATTGAGAAATAAATATATTCAATTGAAAAAGAGATTTAATTAATTATTAAACACTTAAAAGTATTGAAAATTGGTACCGTTAAGTACAGATATTGATCAGTAGGTTACGCCAATTGGTACCATATCGATGAAGATGTGAAACGTACCAATACCTATTAACCAGTATTGCCGGCCACCTTTTTGGCTTTCCTGGTAAATATAGGTCCACTATTGGATCTTCTGGGTATATTGAGTGAACCTTCACAGTATGTATCAAAGGTAATCTTCAACTGCGAGAGACAGAACCTAAAACAAAAATGAAGAAAATCCTAGTGGATGATTTTTAATAATTAATTTCTATTGTATTGCATGACGTAAGTATTTGATACATCAAACAAACAGAACTCAATATTTGGTGCAGATACCTTTGTTTGCAATTACAGAGATCAGACATTTTCTGTAGTTCTTCACCAGGTTTGCACACACAACAGCAGGGATTTTGGCCCACTCCTCCTTCTCAGATCTTCTCCAGAGTGTTCAGGTTTCGGGGCTGGTGCTGGGCAACACAGACTTTCAGCTGTCTCCAAAGATTTTCTATTGGATTCAGGTCTGGAGTCTGGCTAGGCCACACCAGGACCTTAAGATGCTTTCTATGGAGCCACGCCTTAGTTGCCATGGCTGTGTGTTTTGGGTTGTTGTCATGCTGAAAGACCCAGCCACTACCCTTCTTCAATGCTCTAACTGAGGGAAGGAGATTGTTGGCCAAGATCTCAGGATACATGGCCTCATATATCCTTCCCTCGATACAGTACAGTCGTCCAGTCCCCCTTGCAGAAAAGCATACCCAAAGAATGATATTTCCACCTTCATAGCTGGGATTATGTTCTTGGGGTTGTACTCATCCTTCTTCTTTCTCCAAACATTTTGTCTCATCAGACCACATGACCTTCTTCCATTTCTCCTCTGGATCATCCAGATGGTTACTGACAAACTTCAGATGGGCCTTGACATGCGCTGGCTTGAGCTGGGGGACCTTGCATGCACTCCAGGATTTTAATCCATTATGGCTCTGTTCAGGTCATTGACCAGGTCTTGCCTTGTAGTTTTGGGCTCGTCCCTCACTATCCTCATGATGAACAATGAACCATAAGGAGTGATCTTGCATGGCGCTCCAGACTGAGGGAGATTGACTGTCGTGGTGAACGTGTTTTCAGCTTGCTCTTGCTGCTTGCCTCTTTAATCAATTTTTTTATCAATCTCTAATAATTTTTAATCATTCTTTTTTTTTGACACGTCTTGGATATGATTTTATTCTCTTCTTTTACGTAAACCATCTATCCATCCATCCATCTTCTTCCGCTTATCCGGAGTCGGGTCGCGGGGGCAGTAGCTTAAGCAGGGAGACCCAGACTTCCCTCTCCCCGGCCACTTGGGCCAGCTCCTCCGGAGGAATCCCGAGGCGTTCCCAGGCCAGCTGGGAGACATAATCCCTCCAGCGAGTCCTGGGTCTTCCCCTGGGTCTCCTCCCAGTGGGACGTGCCCAGAACACCTCACCAGGGAGGCATCCAGGAGGCATCCTGACCAGATGCCCAAGCCACCTCAACTGGCTCCTTTCGATGTGGAGGAGCAGCGGCTCTACTCTGAGCTCCCTCCGGATGATCAAGCTTCTCACCCTATCTCTAAGGGAGAGCCCAGCCACCCTGCGGAGGAAACTCATTTCAGCCGCCTGTATCCGCGTAAACCAAGACTCTTAAATTACTTTTATGCCTTTTTTTTTTTTTTTTACAACTCATCTGACGAGCCAGCGGTGACAATCTTGTCAATATGGCTGAGGGAGTAACACAAACATCGCCTTGTGAAAACTGTTGGATATATCAACAAGAAATACGCTTACTCCTAGACAAAATTTGTGCCTTGGAGACAGAAAAAGGACTTCATGACATGCTCCCAATGGAATCCGGTAAGAAGACTAGAAACAGTGATACTTGCAACCCAAAGCTAGATGATACCTTAATTTTCCCAAAACTTAACAGACAACTTAGTACAAGACAAAAGCAAAAACAACATGCTGGTAAAAATGGACATGGAATAAAGTTAACAAACATATATTTACCTCTCTCAGAAGCTGAGAATAATGAACAAAGAGAATCAGAGAGAAATAGAGAACAAGAAGTCATAACAAAGATGAGAAAGAGAGAAAAACTGTGCAAAGTGTCAAAGATAGAGATATCTTGGTGCTTGGAGACGGAGCCATATCTGATTTAAACATGGACCGAATTGTTATAAGCAGCTATCCAATTGCCACAGTTTCTGACATCACAGATGTTCTAAACAAGAAAATAAGAAATAACCATTGGATTAAACAAATGGTAATACATGTTGGTGCAGTGGACGTAAAAAATAAACAGTCTGAAAATCTTGAAAGACAACTTTAGTAAACTTTTTGAGAGACTTGATTGTCTGGACAAAGAGGCAATACAAATTTTCATCAGCGGACCTATTGCAAACATCGATGGGAGGATAAACAAATTCTCAAGGCTGTTTCAATTGAATACATGGCTGTCCAAAGTCTGTGAGTCAAGAGGACTGTATTTTATAGAGAACTGTAATCTGTTCTGGCAATGCCATGATCTGTTTGAAGCAAATGGCCCACATTTGCGCGGAGGTGGAGTGAGACGACTGACAGATAACCTCCTCCATTTTCTACGGAATCAGGGAAGGCCAAAGCTGCAGGAGAGAGCAGAGAAGAGCCAGAGAAGAGCTCCAGGCTCGCCAGCAAAGGCTTGGCCTGCACCACCGAAAAAAGATTCAGTCGGACCAGTGTCATCAGCATCTTCAGCATCTACAGCAAAGGACTCAGCCGGAGTTAAGGATTCAGCTGCAGCTGCACCATCTGCGCCAAAAGTAATGGACCCGGCCACGGGAGCTGCATTACCTGCCCCTGCATCACAGGGAAAAAAACTCACCTACAGCACCACCTGAATCTCTGGGGAAAAACACAGCACCGTCTGCATTAAGAGGAAATGATTCAGCCACAGTAGCAGCACCACCTGCATCTGAATCTCCGGGGAAAAACTCAGCTGGAGCACCACCTGCATCAACATTAAATAATTCAACCACAGGAGCATTCTCATCTATTCCACCAACGTCCTGGAACCCAACTGCTACATCTACACCTTCCAGAGGTTTTTCAGAATTGTTCGTTTTACCAGAGTCACCTATGAGATTTCCCAACCACTTTGAAAACTTGGTACAGTATGGGATTAAAATGGTTCCCCTCACTCCAGTCATGCCCACTCCCGCCTTTTTCACCAACCAAGGTCTCCCCAGCTCGGCCCCCACCACCGGTGCCCACAGCTGTTACCTCCAGCAGCTTCACTGCTGCTGTCTAGGACGTTAAGGGCCTCTGCGTTGCCACCATGCACAGCAAACTTAACATCAACCAGAGGTCCAGAGAGGGAGTTTGCTCTTCTAAAACAATCAGTACTGTCAAACCACGTAGATTAGAGAACAGAGGAACAGTCAGACTCAGTAATCAAAGACATTTAATCCATATCCCTTGCAAAAAAGATTCCATCTACTCAAACACAGACAAATCTCAAACATGCTGTTCTCAATGTCAGATCATTAAAAAACAAGTCATTTTTAGTAAATAGTTTAATTTCCTTTTATAATCTGAATTTTATGTTTTGTCTGTTTATGTTGATCACTGTGTGGATGCAAAACAACTTTCTCCAGTTAAACTCAGACAAAACTGAGATCATTGTTTTTGGCCCACAGACACAAAGAGAAATAACACATCAGTCATCTTGAGGCTCTCCGTCTTCAACCAAAAAATCAGGTTAGAAATCTAGGGGTAATCAATGACTCGGACCTGAACTTAAACAGCCATATCAGAGCAATAACATCAACAGCTTTTTACCATCTGAAAAACATTGCTAAGCTCAGAGGAATAGTGTCGAAACCAGACTTAGAGAGACTTATCCATGCATTTGTCTCCAGCAGGTTAGACTACTGTAATGGCCTGCTCACTGGCCTCTCTAAACGAGCTGTTAGACAGCTGCAGTACATCCAGAATGCTGCTGCTTGAGTCCTGACAGGAACCAGGAAATACGACCACATTAGTCCAGTGCTCCGGTCTCTGCACTGCTCCTGTCGCTCAGAGAATGGAATTTATAACAGCTCTGCTTGTGTACAAGTCTTTTCATGGTTTGGCACCAAAGTACATATCTGACATGTTAGAGACATATGAACCATCTCGGGCCCTGAGAACTTCAGGGGGGTGTTCTCCTGATGGTTCCCAGAGTCAACAATAAACACGGTGAGGCTGCATTTCAGTTTCAGGCAGCTAAAATATGGAACAGTCTTCATGAGGATGTAAGACAAGCCCTAACTCTAACAATGTTTAAATCCAGGCTGAAAACAGTTCTTTTTACCTGTGCATATGACAATTGAAAGTGTTTTATCTGCACTCTTTCTTTTTATTGTAATAAATTTTTTTTTATAGTTTTTTTTTCTGTTTATCTGTTTTCTTAATTTATGCAACTTTGAATTGCCTTGTATATGAATTGTGCTCTACAAACAAACTTGCCTTGCCTTCTTCCATTTTCTAATTAAAGCGCCAACAGTTGTTACCTTTTCACCAAGCTGTTGCCTATAAGGCTTGCTAATGTCATCATCGTTAGCTAATTGCTAACGTCATCATTATGTATTCGCAGTGGTAAATGCAAAGCATTTGTCAATCTGATGCAGTTTTAGTTATTTTAAAATGCTTAGTTTCAGTGTAGTTTTTATTAGTTTCAGTTTTCGTTTTAGTGTTTTGTTAAACAAGTTGTATACTGGTGCAAGACAAAAAAAAGAAGAAATATATAACAAAATATCAGAAAATGGTTTTGCTTTTTTAAACATTTATTAACAAGGGCCAAATTAACAACCAAACAAGTCAGGCAAGTATAAAATATGTATGGCAGAGTAATATTCAAAGCTCTGTAAACACAATAACAGCACCTGTACATTAGAAAGCCCAAAATGTATGCAGGTTCCACATTTCTATAAAAACCCTGACTGGAAACACAAAAACAAAACAAAAGCCAAGCTACCATGAATACTATGGTGCTTTTTATCATTTTGCACATATTGTAGTAGTAAATAATCACAAATTGGACTGTGGTGCTTTCTCGCAACCTTTGCTTATATAAAGCTAGGCGGACCGCAGCAACACAGACGACTGGACTGACATGTTGGGATAATGCAGTACAGCTAGTAAAAAACACCAACAACCAGAAACTAGAGAGGGATTATATGTCTATCAACACAAAGGATACACACACAACCTACACCAGCTACACAGCTCCAGTGTAACGCCGGCTCCCATTGCCATTGTTTGCAGTCGCAATGTAAGTTAGCAATGTTACCTTATCTGTTAGTCATAGCTCACCTGTTATTAAGTTTTTTTCTGCCGAGTGTTTCAATCGCTTCTTCTGATAGCTTGCAATCCAAAAGATGTCTTATTTGCCTTGAAAGGGAGCGAGTCAATGGGATTGTATCAAACTTTGCTGTTCTGTTGTTTTCATCAAAGCGATTTGTGTAACAAAAAGGCACAACACAGATGATCGCATCTGTTTCTGGTGACAGCGTGCAGTAGGCAGAGAGATAGAAATAATTCTTTTAGATTTTATGAGACACTATGAAATGAAAACTAAGCAAATTTTCTAAATAAATTCAGTTTGTTTTAGTAAGTTTTGTGAACACTCATTATAGTTTCAGTTTGTTTTTTGTTTTGTTTCAAATTCTTGTTTTTTTTTATTTCAGTTAATGAACATGTTTTTTATTTATAGTTTTCGTTATTTTGTTCATTTTCGTTAACAATAATAACCCTGCTTATGTCATGCAATAAAACAGAAATTAATTATATAAAAAAGGCTTTTCTGCATTTTTGTTTTAGATTCTGTCCCTCACAGTTGAAAAGTACCTTTGACACAAATTACAGACATCTACATGCTTTGCAAGCGGCAAAACTTCAAAAATCATCAGTGTATCAAATACCTCTTTTCCCCACTGTATAAAATAACTTTGTTTCCTTGTTATATACAAATATATGGGGTCATTTTTAAGCACTAAATTTGGTTGAGATAATGTAAATTGGTTGAGACTTCTAATAATACTTCCAGTGTTTCCCATCGAAACTTTTCAAGCCGTGGTGCTGGTCAGTGGGAGGTGGCATTGGCCATGCAAGTTAACATTACAATACAAGTTCAGTTACAACATGTAAAAAAGGTAGACGCTTTATCTAAAACAACTTTTAAGTCACAACAAATAATAAAGGTACGCCTTTTAAAAATCGTTGTGCTGCAGCCAATTTTTTTCAAGCTTTTATTTTAGAATATATAGGAATATTAGTTTGTGACATTATTAGCAGAGTTAGAGGCTACAATGTCACATAAACTTTAGGTAATAAAATGTCTTTAAATGTCATTTTAACAGATGAAAACTTTGAAATGTGACCAGCTCATATTGGGTCCCCACAAGAACATCTCTGCTTTTATTTTGGTGCTACAGTCCAAGGCCTACCCTGGCCCCCTTAACTTCTCTCTATTCCTTAACATTCAGACTTCTCGGGGGTGGCTGGGTGGAGCTTCAAGATAAAACTTGCCGATCTTCTGGCTTCTAACTTTATACATATCTTACCTATACATATCTTGAATGATTAGGAAGCTAAGAGTGTTGTGATTACAATTATTGATGCCAATCAAGGATAAAATCCATACTGTAGACACAGCAAGCATTTTTGAACACACACACACCCCACCCCCAAAGACAGTAATTCGTTAGACTCACAGAAACTTTAATCCAATAAACCAGACAAAACCAATCCATCTCGAACAAAAACGGTCCTTTAACATTCACAAGGGTCCGAATAAAGTCCTCCAATAAAGTGGTTGATCCACAACCATAAATCCGGCACAAGACCAAAATATTCAGCTCAAATGGACCTACGAATCCCTAGTTCAAACACTTCCGCATCCATTCCGGTGATAGGGTGTTTGGTAATTTGCTAATAAAAGCTTACAAAGGTCACTGCGCATGCGCAGAATTGTTACCTTTTTGAACGACACCTTCCTGTATACGGGTTACTATTCTATGTGGCATATTTCCAGCCAATAGCTGATGGATGAAACAACCGCTCGTCACGCCTTCGTATTGTCATTAGAACAAATCATGGTGCAGAACTCGAATGATTGACACATCGAATAGCCATGGGAACGCTGAAACGTAGATATATAACATATAGGGATGGGACTGCTCCCTGGCGCTGTAATTGCGAGTGTAAAATGGCTGTATTCAAATGGAGGCATGAGATAATTATGCACAGTTACGCACATGTCCAAACGGAATTTGTTGTTAAAATACGACATAAAGGAAGCCTTGGAGCTTTGTTTGAGAAGATGCAATAATGATTCTGATTATCTTTTTTAATCGGAGTTTTACAGTGATGACGTCAGTGTTCATGATCATCTGGCATACTTTTGGGCACCTTTGACCCGTGGTAAGTAAAATATTTGCAAAATACAAATTTTTTGGCTTACTGCTATTAAATTTGATGTGGATAAAGGTAATAATATAGGCTTTTGACCCACAATGTGATTTAGGTCACCACATTATTCTAAAGCCAGTTTTAGAGCATGTATAAAAGAAAATAAATACACAGACATACAATGTAATCTTTTCCAATGTATAAAAAATATTATTTAGTATATTCAGTAATATTATATAGTAACAATAGCACGCAGACATAATATCACTCTTCTGGGAGAAATTTCTGAGTGGCCTCAGTAGCAGAGTAGAGACCTCAGCCATGTCTCTACTCAAAATGGTTTAAGAACAGCTTTAGTTTCAATTTGGGTATGCGTTTTTTAAAAATGTAGGGCGGCAATTGCACAAAAAACCTCCTGGGTGCACCGCTGCTCAGCAGCACTAAACATTCAGGAATAGTCACTCCTTAATCATTCTAAAAACTCACAGGAGTCTCTCTGTCAGGAGAGAGTGAGAAAATATTTGTTCTGATTTTGGTCGCAGCGTAGTATTGAGTTTGAATTTGATGCATTACCTTTGGTTTCTGCTGGACCAGCCATGCTCTCATGCTAAAAAAGAAGAGCCTTGATCTGATCCTTAATCCTTAATGACTCAGCGAAAAGTACTTGAAACTACAGCTTCTGTCAGTTATATAAAAACTTCTCCTGGAAACTTGCCTCTCGCTCCTGCTGCTATCTGTGTGAAGGCTGACCGTTTTCCTCATCGGACATACACGAATAACGCAGGTGACCAATTCAAAACGGCTGCTGAATATTCTCGGAACATTTGCTAAGAATAAACACCTCACAAATTTAGAGTTTTGTTTTTTTCACTTAAAATCCGGTTCCAATGTTTCCACAGTGAAAGTAACGTTATGCGGAGCGGTTCACATTTATCAAAAGCTGGCAGGTCCATCGACACACAAATGGAGTTTACCTTTTTACGTAACTGCAGCAAGTGGGGAACGGAAAGGGAGGCAGAGCTGAGGCACAGCGGAGGAGGAGGAAATACGGGGGGAGGGGGTTATGTTTCAGATGTTATGTTTTGTAGACTATATTGTCTGCTTTCCAACACTGATTGGCACTGAAACTGCTTAACTGCCCTGCTGCATTTTGTTGTCAGACATGAGTAGGCCATTGCACGTGCACATTTGACACAGAACTCACATGTCCACAGCTTTATGTGTAGTTTAGAGGAGTGAGTCGTACCAGTATAAGTAGATGTAAAATTGCGTACTTGCTGTGCGAAATGTGTACGTGCTAGAAGGTTTGTAGTTTTCTAGCCATGGTGTTGGAATTTCAGCCATGGCGGAGCGCCAGGGTAACGCCTATGGAAGGGAAACACTGATTTCAGTAGGGTTTGAAAAACAACTAGAAAAGCTCTCTGAGAGTGCAGACCTCTGCCAAGGCAGTTCAGTGCTCCACCAAAATTCACCAGGAAAACAGACAGGGAAGAAACTGGGATTCAAACAGTTTGGTAGAGAAAGATTAAGGCAAAAAAATCTAAGTATAACTGACAAGACGACAAGCTTGACGAAAGTGCTTTTAAACTAATGCCTGTTTTGTGTTGTTCTCCTCCAGGGACTTTGCAACAAAGTTGTGCAACATGATAAAGCTGTGAAGAGGAAGAAAAAATATTTTTCTCCAATTTGAGACATATTTAGGTAAAAGTTAGATAATATCATATTAATCATTAAAAAAAACAGCATGAAGTCTCGGTTTTTCAAACTTCCCTCACACATATCTAAGTATGCTGAAAGACCCACGATGGCCCTGAGGCTGTGACAATTACTATTTCTGACACGCTAAATATTCAGCTAACTAAGTAGGGGCGTAAAATGATAAATAGCCCCTTACATAAACAATTGCAGCTGCCAGGACTAAGGGAGCATCAGCATGAATGAATGACAAACTGGAAAAAGCAGCTTACCTTCCTCCATATGCTGAAGCCTGGTTGTAGGCAGAGCTTGGACGTCCGTACATGACTGGCTGGCCATAACCTTTAGACACACCATCTCCATACGATTGCTGGCCCATGAACTGGGAGCCCATGCTGCCGGCCATCCCTGGGCTGCCAACGGGCATCATGTGACCACCAGAACTCTCACCAGGGCCCATGGGTGCTCCGAACACCTACAAGTGAAACGGGTGTATTATAACCCAGAAGAATGGTGGTGGAGCTTAAAGTGCAGGTTGCAGGTTAAATACCTGCTAATATGCTGATAAAATGTTGTACAAAAAATACCATTTAAAATGTTTATTGACGTTCATTTACATTTCACTATGCATAACCGCAAATATGTTAATTTAAAAGTTTCATAAGCTGTGACATAGGGCGCGCCATTCTCAATTTTTAGTTATCAGATCCTGCGGTTGTGTTATCAAGAGTCAGTGTGTTCAATAGCTTAGGATTCAGATCATTTTTCTTAAAAATGGTAAATTATTGTGTTTGCTGTACAAACACTAACCTGTTGGGACACGTAGCCAATTTCCAAAGAGTTTAAAGTTTTTCTAAAGAAACGGCTGAGTGGGCTATCTGGTGTTGTGATGCGTTGCCAAGGCAACCAGTGTTACGTCAGTCAGGATGTGTTCCCCTTACAATAATTATTTATAAAATGTAAAAATTATTCTTTTTTTGGATCATTCTTTTTTAATTAATATTGGCCAAACATCCTAACTGTATCAGATGCACAAAAATGTTTTTAACAAGTTGAAATATTTTCAACTGAAGCAAATGAATGGAGTTTATCGTTTCTTCTGGGCTGCCAAAATCCATTTAAGATTGTCAAAGTAATGTGTTCGAGATTAACACAGGCATGTGTGAAAGACATTAATTTACATTGTTTGGTAACACTTGATTTGTTGTCTTATTTTCCTCAGATTGCAGAACTGGCCATAGTTGGGGGGAAAACAGTTTTAAAAACCTTGGAGTGTATGCCAGAAACGTAGTCGTAGAGTCGTAGTTTAACCCACCTCTCTGCAGCTTCTGTACTGTTACCCACTCAATACCCAATTGAGACAGTGTCTTGATCACGGCCAAAATCAAATAGACTAAAAGTTAACCTGACAAAAGCAAAATATAAAAATCTAATTAAAATAAATACGACTCTGACCAAACAAGGAAATAGGGCAATTTGATGTGGTTTACTATACATAAGATCCCTCTCCTCAAAGACTTTATTAGTAAATGACTTGATATGTGATACTAAAATTGATCTATTTTGCCTATCAGAAACCCGGTTGCAGCAGGAGGATTTTGTAATTATAAATGAGTCAACTCCTTCCAATTATCAAAATTTTCACATTGCTAGAAGTAGGAGGAGTTGCAACCATCTTTCATTCAGATTTGCAAATCGCCCTAGACCAATTATTAACTACAGTTCTTTTGAACATCTAATCCTTAGTTTTTCTCATCCAAGCTGCAAAACATTAAAACCACTTTTGGTTGTGGTTTTGTATCGCCCACCAGGCCCTCACTCTCAATTCTTGAACCAGATCCCAGAATTTTAATCTGATTTAGTTTTAAACACTGATCCGGTAATTATAACAGGGGATTTCAATATTCACATGGACATTGAAAGGGATAGCCTAACTGCAGCATTTAATATCATCTTACACTCAATTGGCTTTACAATTCAATTCAATTCAAAAATACTTTATTGATCCCAGAGGGAAATTAAGTGTTGTTGTAGCTCATAACTAATTCTTTTTCAAGGAGTTGTTGTAGACCATGATGGCTGTGGGGAGAAAGGATTTCCTGTAGCGGTCTATGTTGCAGCAAAACTGAAGAAGTCTCCGACCGAAGATATTCTGTTGCTGTAGGATAGTCTCATGAAGAGGATGCTCAGGGTTGTCCATAATCTTTTTAATTTTATGAAGAATCCTTCTTTGCATCATTATCTCCAGTTGTTCCACAGTCGTCCCCAGAACAGAACCAGCCTTCTTTATTAGGTTGTTGAGCCGTATTAAGTCCCTGGCTCTGATGCTGTTACCCCAACAGATGATGGACGAAGAGATGACACTCTCCACCACAGACTTGTAGAAGATTTGCAGCATCTTGCTGCAAACCGTGAAATACCTCAGCTTCCTCCAAAAAATACACTCTGATCTGTCCCTTTTTGTAGACGGCTTCACTGTTGATTCTCCAGTCCAGTCTGTTGTCCAGGTGAACTCCGAGGTATCTGTACTCTTCAACCACCTTCACTTCCTCTCCCTTGATAGAGACAGTCTTTGAATTATCCCTGTTTCTTCTGAAATCTACAACCATCTGCTTTGATTTGTTCACATTCAAGGTAAGATGATTGTTTCCACACCATGCCACAACGCGGTCCACCAGCTCTCTGTATTCAGCTTCTTCTCCATCTCTGATACACCTGACAATTGCAGAGACGTCTATTTCGGCAGACGACAGTTTTCTGTCTTATACTGGAAGTCTGAGGTGTACAGAGTGAAAAGGAATGGTGAGAGTACAGTCCCTTGTTGTGCTCCTGTGCTGCTGATCAGCTGGTTTGACACACAATCCTTCAGTCTCACAAACTGTGGTCTGTTTTTCAGGTGGTCATTGATCCAGCTGATTGTTGAGGCCTCCACCTGTGTCTTCAGGAGTTTCTGACAAAGCAAATCAGGCTGAATTGGGTTAAATGCACTGCACTGCAGAAATCAAAGAACATGATTCTCACAGTGCTGTCCAGATGACAGTGAGTTGGTTGAAGCAGGTTGATGATGGCATCTTCAACGCCAACTCCATGGCGATAAGCAAACTGCAGGGGGTCTTGGTAGCTTTTAGTTTGCTTAGTCAGGTGAGGCAACAGGAGTCTCTCCAGGACCTTCATGATGTGGGATGTCAGGACAAAAGGTCTATAGTCATTGATGACTGATGGGTGAGTTTTCTTTGGAACTGGAACAAGTCAGGATGTCTTCCACAACACTGGAACCTTCTCCTGGGTCAGGCTAAGGTTGAAGAGGTGCTGCAGAATCCCACAGAGCTGCTCTGCACAGATCTTCAGGACTCTGGGGCTGACACCATCTGGACCTGCAGCCTTGTCCCGGTTCAGTTTCTCCAACTGCCTTTTCACCTGATATCTAGAGACAGACAGGTGGGAGAGTGAGACAAAGGGGGAAGCAGCATCTCCTGACTTAGTTTTAGACAAAGTTGTGGAAGTTGAAGAGTACATGACTGAGGTGTGACAGGACAGGTGTTGGTCTGAGGAGAGTGAGATGTCTGTTTGGCTGTAAACAGGAGAGGAGGATGCTGAGCTTTTTCCTGAAATGAACCTATTGAAGAATGTGTTCAGTTCATTGGCTCTATCAAGACTTCTATCTATCCAGTCCTTCCTGTGCTTAAAGCCTGTGATCTTTTTCATTCCAGACCAGACATCTCAGATACGGTTCCTCTGTAGTTTGTTCTCCAGCTTATTCCTGTAAGCCTCTTTGCTGTCTCTGATCTTGATTTTTAGTTGCTCTTGTATACTCCTTAATAACTAATAATCTCCCTCCTTGAATGCTCTTTTTTTCTTGTTCAGAAGTTCCTTCAGCACACTGGTGATCCAGGGTTTGTTAGTAGCGAAGCATCTAACTGTTCTGGAGGGGATGATGTCCACACAGAAGTTTATGTAGTCAGTCAAACACTCAGTCATGGCATTGATGTCTTCTCCATGTGGCTGGCAAAGAGTCATCCACTTTGCGGACTCAAAACAACCCTGCAGGGCTTCTTCAGCTTCATGTGACCATTTTCTAACAGTTCTCTTTGTTGGAGGTTGCCTCTGAACAAGGGGTTTATATTCAGAGCAGAGAAAGACAAGATTATGATCTGATTGTCCCAGAGGAGGTCTTGGTTTGGACATATAAGCATCTTTTACATTTGCATAAAACAAATCCAAGGTCTTGTTTTCTCTTGTGGAGCATCTGACAAACTGTTGAAATGTTTGGAGTGTAAAAGAGAGTGAGGGATTACTCAGAAAGTGAAGGGACCCACTCACTCTGGTCAACACACTCTAGACATTGTACTGACATACGGCATTGAGTGTGATGAACTAATAGTCCTCCCACATAACCCAGTCCTATCTGACCATTTTTTTATAACCTTTGAATTTGCTCTACCCACATTCCAAAATCTGAAAGAAACTTTAACTACAGTAGAACTTTATCAGACAGTGCTGTATCAAGTTTAGCATAGGGAAGCAAGTCAATTCTTGCTTCTCTATCCGTCTAAGAATACAACAGTGGATGGCAGTAATTCCAACACTAACCCTTCAGAAATGTATGGTCTGGTTCAAAGTATTACTTCTTCAATGCGATTGGCACTAGACAGTGTAGCCCCCTCAAAAAAGAAGGTTATCCGCCATAGGAGGCTGGCTCCCTGGTTTAATGCAGAGTTGCGTACTTTAAAGCAGAATTCTAGGAAACTGTGTGCTCTACACAATTAAATGATTCCTTCCTAACCTGGAAAAATAGTCTACTACTTTATAAAAACACCCTTCGACAAGCTAGAACAGCATATTGCTCGTCATTAATAGAGGTAAATAAAAACAATCCTAGGTTTCTTTTTAGTACAGTTCCCAAACTTACACAGATTCATAGCCCTGTTGAGCCACCTATTCCCCCTTCTCTGAGTAGTGATGACTTTATGGGATTCTTCCTAAATAAAATAAATTCTAATAAAAATAAAATAATTGGCATCCTCCCAAACTTGATTAACTCTTGTTCAGTAAATGAGGCAGCATCAGATAGAACTGTAGAACAATGTCTATGCCTGTAACATTTAGATCCTGCTGAACTTTCGGAATTATCACAAATATTAGATCTCAGTGCTGCTTTTGACACAGCCGATCATAATATTCTCTTAGAAAGGCTTGAACATGTTGTAGGGATCAAGGGAACAGCAGTAGGCTGGTTTAAATCATATCTGTCCGACAGATTCCAGTTTGTTCATATCAATGATATGATATGATATATATATGCTTGCTTCCAATTGGTAAAATAATTGGACAACATGGAATTAATTTCCACAGTTATGCTGATGATACACAATTATATTTATCGATAAAACCTGAAGAAACCAATCAGTTAGGTAGATTACAAGCATGTCTCGAAGACATAAAAACCTGGATGACTCTGAATTTTCTACTTTTAATTTCAGACAAGACAAAGTTGTTGTCTTTGGACCAGAACCTTTAAAAAGGAAACTGCTAAATCAATCACTTCACCTGGATGGCATTAATTTGGCTTCTGGTAATAATGTAAAGAACCTCAGGGTAATTTGGACAAGACATGACATTTAAATCCCATATTAAACAGGTTTAAACGATTTCTTTCTTTCACCTCCGGAATATTGATAAAATCAGAAACATTCTGTCCAGCCGTGATGCAGAGAAACTAGTCTGTTTGTTACTTCAAGGCTAGACTACTGTAATTCGGGATCGAATCCTGCCTGGGCCCTCGTTGTGTACCTTGCCACAAATTGTTGAATTAATAAACTGTATAACTTCTGGAGCCTTTCTTGAAGAGACTAAAGGCACCAGACTTTACAAACTAAACATAACTGAGACAAAATAACAGATAAAAAATATAAAAGTAACACAAACATAAAATTTCAAGTGAAAAACTAATCTTTTTTGGTGAATTTGTTGCAGATTTTCCCCATTTTGAGTATAGGTTCATGGTATACCGATACCAGTACATTAAGCAGTATCGGGGCCGATACCCATTACCAGTATCGGTATTGGTGCATCCCCAGTTACCAGGCTCCTCTCCTGTGGAACCAGTTCCCAGTTTTTGTCCGTGAGGCAGATACTCTGTCTGTTTTTAAGACTAGGCGTAAAACCTTCCTTTTTGACAAAGCTTATAGTTAGTGGCTTAGGTTAACCTGAGCTATTTTTTTAGTTATGCTGCTATAGGTTTAGACTGTTGGAGGACAGATTGACCACTTTTCTTCTTTCTTCTACTTTTTTCTTCTATCACTCTCCACATGTATTTTTTCTGCTGTTATTGTGATTGTTAACCCAGTTTTCTCTCAGTATTTTTCTCTTCATAGAAGCTCCACATGGTCTGGTACCCTGCTCAACCACAATGCCCCCTGCTGGATGGGGAACAATGGTCCAGATGATGCTCAAAGTCATCGAGCATCCTCAATGCCGTCTCTTCTCTGTCTTCTCAGACCCCCAGACGGTCGTGGCATATGACCGCTTGTACTGAGCCAGGTTCTGCCGGAGGTTTCTTGCTGTTAAAGGGGGAGTTTTCCTCTCCACTGTCGCTACATACTTGCTCAGTATGAGGGATTGCTGAGGAATAGCTGTGGTTGGAGTCTGCATGATCCAAGCACAACCTCACGTCGATGACTCATCGCAATCTACTGGGATTCCTTACATAGAAAACTTTTAACTGATTGGAATGTTTGTGTAATTGTATTGAAACAACTTTTGTTGCAAAGTGCCTGGTGATGACATTTGTTGTGAATTGGCCCTATATAAATAAAAGTGAACTGAATTGAATCTTCCCCTGATCTTGCTACCAAATTGAAGTGGTGTGGGAGGGGACAGAAGACTGGGATCAAGGGCAGACATTTAATGAAATTCTATTGAGTAAGTATTACTACAGCTGTGTTTCAGTTTGAGTGCTATACTGCCATGCAGTAGTACTATGTACTTAATTGTGTAGTGCACATATTTCTGTTTATTCCTCAGAGGGTTTTTAATGTTTTTTTTTAATCAAATGAGAATTTATCATTCCTGCTCCTCTGATTCCATGTTCAGCCTCACTAGCCTACTGATCACCAGTCCTGACATAGAACTCCCACAATTCCTCTGCTCAAGCCATCATGGGTTGCACAGTGTCCTCATCATTACCCTAATGTGTTTCACCTGTGATCCCTCTATTTATACCCTGTGTTCAGTGTCTTTGTGTAGTCTTGAGTTGATATTCAATTTTCTACTTGTCCCTCTATGTTAAATCCTTTCGACAACGCCTGCATTTGTGTCCACTACTGCTTCAGTCCTGACTAAATTTAATTTCTAATGGTTAAAAATCACTAACTCTAACACTGACCAACTTAGGTTTTGCCTAATTCGTTGTTTTTTTCTGGTTCTTAGAAATTGGGCCTTACCACGAACCACGCAGGCTGATCTGGAAGTGGCAATCCAGAACTGGCTCAGGCTGAGCAAGGATAGGTTGGAAGGGAGGAGAAGGCCAAGGCCAGGGACACCTGAGCTATAAGTAAGTCTTTTGATTAAGTTAATGCTCTAATATTGACTGATACTAAAACACAATTTTTTAATTAGAATTTACAACAGTTGGCCCTGTGATAGACTGGCGACCTGTTTAGGGTGTACCCTGTCTCTCGCCTGCTAATTGCTGGGATAGGCTCCAGCTTCCCTGCAACCCTGAATTGGACCAAGTCGTGCAGGAACTGGATGAATGGATTTATAACGGTTAACTTTGGTCAAGCAATTGAATTGGGTGACACTGAAAACAGGACAATATTTGGCCACATCATCATGGTTTCTTCACTCTGTATGTCTTGCTCTACATCAAGCAGCAACATGTTTTGTGATAACAGCTTGACCAACATTCATTCCGCAGGGCTGTCAAAGTCCAAGTAAGGAACCTGAACGTCTTTTAGTTTGCTGACATTACATCTCCGGAACTGTGAAAACGTAGCCTTGCCGGTTCATAAAAAGTAGAGCTGTCAGTAGGAGCTCCCAGCAATCTGTTAATTTGTCCCTGGGTAACACACTTCACGCTCCTTACCTCCAGTAAAAACATAGCTGGTTCATGATTGACTATACATGATTGGTGGTGATCGGTCTGCCCCAGGGAAGCAGTATTAATGTGAGTGAATGAATAGCGTATTCAGTAATGTAAAGCGTGTTTTAGTGTCTTGAAAAGTGCTATATAAAACTGATAAATTATTATTAACATGAATACAACTAATGTATGTTTAGTATATAAGTAACATAAGGGATTTTAGTAAATGGAACAAAATGGTGTTCCAGAAATTCTACATAAGTAGAATTAGAACCAGGTACAGCAGTAAATAAAAGTTATTATTCAGATTATGGAACACCACGTTTAAGCTCCACGCAAAATGCTAAATTTTTGGCTGGTCAAAAGAGATTAAAACACTTCCTCAGGTCCCAGAAAGTAGTTTAGTAAATTCTATAATATCTATAAGGTCAAATATTTTTACAACTAAATGACGAATAATAAAACACAATATACATAGTATTTTAGAACATTTGGTCATTTAACTTCACTAAAAAGACTGAAGCTCTATGCAGAAAAATAAAGAGAAATATACAAAAATATTGGAAATACTTAATTACACACTTTTCATTAAAGTGCAAAAATAAGACAGACAGCTGTGGGTAAAAATAAACTAAGGAAAATCTGTCCATTTAGTTGTGCAAATCTATATATTTGTAATATTGTACAGTAAACAAAGCACTATTCTGTTGTAGTAAGACATTTCAAGATTGAATTCATATTATGCTACTTGGCCACATGACATGGAAGCTATTGAAGGAAAACCTAAAATATTACAGTAAAATTATTAATATAAAATATTCTATTCAATCAAATGCCATGAAATGTCACCTGCAGACATATGAACTAGAAGATAGGCAATCATATATTTTACGGTAACGTATTAATAAGAAATATGATGTGTCACGTTAATCTGGTGTCGAGCAACAATTTATTAACGTTTTGGGGTTACTTTGTTTGATCTCACAGGTATTTTCTGGGATGTATGGAGATTTAGTGAAAACCAAATCCACCGCCTCCAGGAGCGAGCGGCGATGCAGCCGCTTTATTAGCGCAGTTCTTAGTTGGAGGGAGTCTTCTTTAAAGAACCTAATGTCCGCCTTATATCCAACTTAAAATTAAGTTCACAACTAAGTTTCTTACAGCATGAAGACAAGGAGACCACTCAGAGCATCAGCCTACTCACCAACCATTATCATATTTGCAACGGCGTCATCACTGACACCTGCTCTCTCTGCTTGCAGCTGAAGTGTCTGTCCGAAAGCCCGACAGTGCTGCGCTTCATTCAACCATGATTTATTTGTAGAATATTATAGGCTACCTAGTTCAAAAGGCCCGACCTAAATGAATAAAGGTTGTTTTAATTAATTATTTATAGGCCAAATATATGGAACACCTGGCTGCGGGCGCACCTGCTTTCATTGATCACTGAGACGTCGGGTGGTGGTCGTTTTCAATCAAAGGCCGACGTCTCTGCAATTTGTTGCCAATGAGCAAACGCTCTCCATGCAACGTCTCAGCTATAGAGCTTGATGCATTGGCAAGACGTCAGCAAGACATACATGTGCTATCTTGGGTGGTGCTTACACCTTCATGGGATCTCTGTCCACGGCTGCTTCTAACTGCAGCAGCCTTCTGGGAGACACGACAGGCCGGACCTTTCAGAAGCTCAGCACTACTCAGACGGGATCTCTGCTTTGTAACTCTTTTGTCTAACATCTGGTAATTACCAGCTTTGTTGAACTATTGCTATCAAATATTAGAATTCACATGATATGTGGGTTGTAACAGAAACAATAAAGCTAACTTGTCGCAGCGAGGCTAAGCGTTAGTGTCGGCAAGCATTGGTTTGATTGAGTTTTTTATGCTTTCCCTGCTCTCTTTCACGTCTCTCTGTGTTATCTGGGGTATACAGTAGGGTCATAGCTGTATGTTAGTGGTTCAACATATGTGTAATTGTAAATGTTTAACATTTAAACTGTGTCAAAGTCATTAAAATCCATAGTTTTCTATTGATTGAGCTGACAGGACTCCCCTACCCCACGTCACTTCCGGTCTGGCATTCTCAGAAAAACGATTCTAAAAGCAATTAGTACATTTTTATTTAGAAACTTTTCCTAATACATTTCTCTGAATTGTGGTTTAAGGGGGGCTCTAACCTGCAACCCACACTTTAAAGAAGTACAAGAAGTTCAAAACAAGATGGCTGACAAGAAATTCACAAAGATAGAGCCTACATTGAAGATAGACTCAAACCTTAAAGGAGACATATTATGAAAAAAAAAATCACTTTTCCTGGGATTTGGGGTGTTATTGTGTGTCTCTGGTGCATATACATATACATTCATATAAATCTGGAAAAAAACATCCATGCTGTTTTGAGTGAGATAGGGTTTTCTTAATTTATCTTGCATGCAGTCTTTGATTGAGCTGTTCAAAATCTGTCCTTTTTTCTACATCACAAGCCGGAATATTGGAATATCCACACCTCCTCAGAGCGCTCTCTCCACCTCCTCAGAGCACTGTTTCCACCCACCAGGTACAGCAGTAAATAAAAGTTACCATTCAGATTATGGAACACCATGTTTAAGCTCCACGCAAAATGCTCCATTTTTGGCTGGTCAAAAGAGATCAAAACACTTCATCGGGTCTCAGTCGAAGAGGACAGAAGAGCTGCATGGGTTGAATTTTATTTTTTACGGTAAGATGCTGGCTGTAAGGGTGGGGAAAACCGGGAAGAAGAGGAGAGATCTGCCGACAAACTGAGCTGCTGAAAACCAGGAAGAAGACGAGAGATCTGCCGCAGAAGAGCGGCATAGATTGGCTTTATTTTTTATAAGAAGCTGGTGGTAAGTAGGGAAATACGGAGGACCTGCCGCAGCAAAGGGCTACTCCAGGCGGAAGACGATAGACGAGCCGCCGATCTGAGCTACTCCAAGACTGAGGACATGCATCCGCACGGAGCTCAAAGAGCGGGGTCTCTGCAGTGCTAGAGAGCACCAGGTAAGCAGTTAAATACATTCTTCTAACTTTAAGTCATTTCTTCAATAACCATTCAGAAGTATCTTGCTGAATTCTCTGAGTATCGGGTTCTCAGGAGGCTCCCCTCCTACGGGAGCAGATTCTGGTTCAAATATGTATGGTTAACCTACTTTTTTTTGTATTTTTATTTTTTTGCATGATTGAAAATTTTTTTGTATGGTTGAACTACTGCAGCAGCCATGTCTGTAACTTTCACACATACTGATAACAGGTCACTATGTGAGTGGTGGGCGAGAGCCATGATTGTAGAAGCGTTGGGCATGGCCAAGTTTTTAGCAGCTCATGTAATATCTAATGAGCAGCAGAAACAGCACAATCTGCAAGGGGCTGAAACATAGGGAAATGCAGGTTGGCAACAACTGTTTCCTACAAGCTATTTCCAGCAAACAACTTCAGAAACATGTTTTCTGGAACTCATAGACATATTTTAAATAGTGGAAAGTGTGCACGGTGGCACAGTGATTAGCACTGTTGCCTTCCAGCAAGAAGGTTGTGGGTTCATATCCCGGCCCAGATCCTTTCTGTATAGAATTTGCATGTTCTCCCCGTGCATGCGTGGGTTCCCTCCGGGTACTCTGGCTTCCTCCCACAGTCCAAAAACATGACTGTCAGGTTAATTGATCACTCTAAATTGTCCTTAGGTGTGGGTTGTTTGTCCTGTCTGTCTCTATGTGGCCCTGTGATGGACTGGCGACCTGTCCAGGGTGTATCCCGCCTCTCGCCCGTTGACAGCTGGAGATAGGCACCAGGCCCCCCGCGACCCCTGGACTAAGCGGTTCAGAAAATGGATGGATGTAAAAATAGTATGTCTCCTTTAAAGTAAACCTTACATCAACTGTAAAAAAATGTGTTTGTGATCACACTGTCCAAGAGTCAGCACAGCTAACAGTTGGATCACACAGACAACCTGATTTTCATGCAGCTTCTACCATGCCATTGATGACAGCAGCACAATAAGAATTCCTGATAACATACTATGAATATACCTCACTAACAGTGTGAGTGACACATGCAAATTCAAGTGCAATGCTGTTTAGTATCAGTCTACGTCATTATCAGTGCAATATATTTCCATAGTAAGTGCAATATAATCTGATCCAAGTTTAAATATATAGCCACTAGGGCTCACCTGTAATGATAACTGCACCTGAAACTTGCTGTAAATTGATTATTTTTTATCATCTGCCCCATTGTTTGATCTTGATTCTTATTGTTTGGGATTTTATTTTGTGTTTTGATCATGTTTTTTTGGTGTTATATTTTGACTTTTAGGTCTGAATAGAAATTATATGTACTCAGACTGTACATATATATATATATATATATATATATATATATATATTATATATACATAAATATATATATGTGTGTGTATACTGGCACAGAAAACCCTAATTACTCATTAACAGGAGTTTAAACTATAAGAAGTAGAAGTAACAGTAAAGTATGGATTTAGTTTGTTTTACCAGGTGTACCAGCATTTACAGTGCCTCTTAACATACCACTGTTCCTATACTAGCATATGCATCAAGTATAGGGGGGGGGGGATCTTGTATTACATCATACTAAAGGAGGTTTGATTTAGCAAAGAATATCTTTAGCACCATTGTGAGATATTCCATGGAACACTAGTCACTTTAGGTTAAAATAACAAAATAATAATAAAAAATGACTTTCCACAAATAAATTAATCATATCTTGTGTTGAAGACAAGATGAGAACAATGTCCCGGTAGTGAGTCATGTGTTACCTGGCTGTGTGTGGGATTGGTCACACCCCACACTGTGGTTACTACAGAGAGAGATCTAGCGTGCTGATTGGTGCCTGGTTGCCAGGAGACTGGCTCATTTAGGAAGGGGCCGTCAGTGCTGCAGAGGGATAAGAAAGGACAGTTCATGAGATGCAGAAAAAAAAAAGAGAGAGACATACAGAGAGAGAGAGAGAGCACATTCATACAGATATAAATTACTGCAATCCCATCATCGCAGGCAGTGTTTTGTCATTTCCTGTTCGACACAGGGAGTGTTTAACACCTTGTTGGAGTTAATTTGCTGTTCTAGCTCAGGGAAACTCAGCTAAGTAAAGTTCACAAACAAATGTTGGCTATGGTGAGCGAAAGATTAACCTGAACATGGTTTATTCATCTGACAGTTTAGGTTGGTCTCTGCTTCCTCCTTCTAAACCATTTCCTCAACATGAAGCTACCACATCAACATGACCACATCACATGTAGGCTATCTGCAGTCATAGTTATTAGATTGTCTAACACACCTAAGGCTTTTGGCAAGAAAACATATTTACTGGATGACATAATGTAAATACTAACACATTTACATTTAAAAGAAAATCTGCGACTGAATCAGACTAAATGCATACAGTGATTGTTAAGGTCTGCATAGAAATAGTCTGCATAGTTATCCCTGTGGATAATTTCACTATATAGGGTAAGCGGGACATTAAGCCCATGTACCATTTAAAGCCCATTGGGAGCTTTCAAGTAAAATTGAAAAAAATCAGGATGTTGTGATAAGCTACTCACTATTTTCACAACTCAAGTAACTTCTCACAGGTATGTGAGTTTTCGGTGAACACCAATCCCATTTTCCATTTTTCAATTAACCCCGCCCAACATCCAACACTCTCAGGCAGCTCAGATGAAGTCACCTCAAAACTTCAGTGTTTTGGGACGCCTTATGAAAAAGTATTTTTGAACCATTTCAGCAACTAACGAGGTAAGTACAATAATACTATGAAAATTGAGAGATTAGTGAATTGATTTTTGTGTATTACATAGTAGGTTTTTGGAAATATGTACCGTTTGTACTAATCACAAAATATGTGTTTTGCTAGTTAGCATCGCATCAATGTGGGCTTAAATGGTGCACTGGCCCTCATCGGAGGTAGTTTATGATAACTTTTTTATTGATATAGCATCAATAATGCTAATATAAGGGAGAACAAAAATTGCTAACCCATTAGGGTTACCATATAGTAAGGCTACATGCATAGCAACATACATTTTAAGCTTTTTAGAGTGACCAAATCTCCTTTTTCTCCTCAGTGGTCAATATTGACCCATTTAAGCCCAGCATGTTTCATTTAAGGCCATCTTGTGTTTTACAATAGAAATTCCATCAGTACTGAGATCTGATACATCCCCTCCCCTATAATGTTTGGATCACATACTGACAAAAGCATCCTGACATTAAACTAAGTGTTGTACTCCATATAATCAAGTATTATGCAATCTAATTTGTATGTTCGATTCAATGTCAAATTCAATTGTAGTGAGAAAGGCCAAAAAGAAAGAACTACAGCGACTGTCCAAAAATGATTGAGGCATGTCATCTCTTCCATGAGGGCATAATTAAAAACTCGTGCCAACTGTCAAGGCAGTTTGGAGTTGACAGAAAGTCTTTAAAGGAGCGACTGAAGGATAGGGTTAAAGTTAAGGCTCATCAGGGACGTACCACCTTCCTCAGTTCAGAAGTAGAGAAAGATATTTAAGCGTGTCTTCAGGTAGGTCTAACGATAGAATGTTGTTTTATTAGACATATCTAAAAGTTGACCCTGATCAATGTATGTATCACTTTCAAAAGAATATATCTTCATTTGCCACATTGAAATACACAGCAAATTCAAGTTATCAAAATGATAAATCCTTTTAAGACCTTCCTCTGGGTTATACTGTATTTTTGGTTAATTAATTTTTGAAGCCAAATTAAAGTTTGTGTTTATTGAATGTTTGTAATAGGCTTATATGCCTGAACATTAAATAAATCTTATTGAAATACTTGAAGCATGAATATATTTTTATATCATGTCATTGAATGTTGTTGTGGGGTTATTTGGAACACACATGGGCTTAAATAGTACCGAGGTACTAATTAAGCCCATTCCAGGCTTTTGACTTTTAAAAAAAAAAATGTCTTGTATTAAGAGATCAAATTCAAGAGGGGAAAACAAATATTTTTAAATGAGAGATTGATCTTTCATTTTAACAAAGGATCATGTCCATAAACCATCTTCATTTGTTTTAAAAATAGGCTAACCTTAATTTTGGTGGGCTTAATGGGTACCTTTACCCTACACTTCAAGCTAATAAAAGACAGGTATTTCCAAAATGAGTGAAACAACAATATTATTTAATATTATTTAGAAACAATGCTATATTTAATGTACTCAAACTTAACAGATACCATGAACTGATATCATTTCTAATTAGTCAAAGTCATATCGTCATCACAATGTTAATCACCGATATCCTACAGCCCTATTCTGCAGCACTCAAAATGTCCCCCTGCTAAGCCAGCATTTGTCCAGGCCCAATCCAAGTAGTCATAATCCTATTTATGTGATCTACTATCTTCTGCACTCTGTGTCAGTTCTTGGCTGAATGAAAATAGCTTTAAATCCTAAACTGCCAGGGGTACAGACAATGTTAACTCAGCCAAACTGCGAAATTATTTAAAATGGCATATTTAACTGGTAGGGAAGGATGCATCTATCATATAAAATAATAAAGGTCCATCCAATGAAAATACACTGAAAGTAATTATTTCAAGTGCAATGGTTTTCAAAAACTTATCTCAATATTTATAAAAGCACCTAAATGTAGAAGAATATTGCTTCATGTTCTTTTTATTAACTGACCAGCGCTACATCTGTGAAATTAGCTTTTGAGCAAAAACTGTTAATTCTTTATAGAGATACATTTGTAAACAAACTGAGATCATTTATTTCTGCTGAAACCATTAATTAAAAATTCAATAGGGGGGGCTGAATATCTTGCCACACTAAGGCCCTGTCCACAGGTAGCCGGGTATCTCACAAAACTGAGATATTTTTCTACGATTTGGCCTGTCATCCACACATAAACTGATATTTTCGGCACCAAAAACCGAAAACTGAGTTTTAAGAACCATATTGTCACTATCCACGACAAAAAATGCTCAATAATCACATAAGCGACCTGTGTTTACTTTCAAAAACAGTATTTATGCCCTCAGAGCTGTCTTGGTATTATCCATTGTTAAAGTGTGTTTTGTTTGTTTGCTTTTACAAGCTGTATGACTGCTGCGTACTGAAGTTAGAGGATAGAAAGTTACCCTGAGCTGATAGGATTTGGGAGAACTACTGCCCCCTACAGGTTTGCCACACATTTATCCAGTTATGTGTGGATGGAGATTTTTTTTTTTTAAGGAGTGGAGGAAAATCTTCGTTTTTAAAAAACCCCAGCAACGTGTGGACATGAGTAACTGCTTTGGCCAGCTCTGATTATGGCTGAATAATATGGTGATTGGTTTCTTCCTAGAGGTCTAAGATGATGTTTAAGTTTAATTTTTTATTTCAAATCAATTCTTATACACATACATAATCAACTGGAATTGTTTCTTGAATGAGACAGTCATTCAAGAGATAAAGAGTCATCTATGCCAAGCACATGATCTATCTGTGTTTAATGTCAGCACTGTGTACACGTGTATGGGTACCTTTGTGCAGTGGGAGGCAGCGAGGGTTTCATGGAGTTAAGGGGGTTCATTGGATGAATGGTGGGATCATTAGAGAGCCCCCACTCTCCTCAAGCAGCAGCCCTGGTGGGCAAAAAAAACACGCACATAAACAGACAAACCCTCACAGCTCATTCGCTCCACAGCAACCATTTCTCATCACTATAGCACACACTGCACAAAGACAAAGCGACCTCCTTTGAGTCACTCACTTTAATCTGTGTGAGCGTGTCTGGGTGGACTGCGCACTTCAAAACGTTAGCCTATCACTGTCTGTTGCAGCTCTGATACCTTTGAAAGCAGGGGGAGGGGTGCCTCGATCTAAATTTAGCATGCTGATTTCAAAAGGAATTTAAGTGAACAGAGATGAGAAGAGGAAAGCTCTTCTTTCAGCATACCGATGTCAAACCAGTGACTCAGGAGCAAACACTGCTGACTGAAACCAATCATATTTGGGATTTTCTTTACATTAATGAAAGGTCAACTTCTTACTACAACATCAGACACTGATTGATTCTTTTTATCAACAAGTCACTGGTCATCTGTTCTAAGTGTTTTTTTAGTTTCAGAAGGAAACCTCAGATCCTGACACATATTTAAAGGAGGCTTATTCCTGGACTCCTTTCCTTCATTGTGATATTTAAAGATTATATAATGAAATTTACATTTAACTGAGATTAATTTAAACCAAAACAAGCTATTAAAAGGCAATGAAAGACTGCAGTAAAATAAGAAACACTTTGTAGCTTTTACTTTGACATTCTTTTTCTTGTCTTCTCATTCTCGCTTCACTCAAGAGCAGAACAGGTGTTGAGCCTAGGCTCACCTTTTACCATTTTATTAACAACCTGCTGCCATAAGTATTTTGCATGTGTAATTCTCATTACTGTAAAGCCTGAACCGTTCAAGATATCGGCAAAATTCCAAAAGTGCGGAAAAGCTCAGAAATCGAGTTGTCTGGGCATATATGATACATTATGGTATCACCAAGGACTTCTGTACAAGATCGGCTAATCACAGGCAGCGCTCATTGTCACAAAAATTTGTCACAAAAGATTCTCTACACCGAACTCCCGGACAGTTGGTCTGATTTGAAACATTCAAACAATGAATGCACAGAAAAGGAGCTTTCTAACAAGGTTTCGCATAACACACTAGACACTATGCAAAATATAGGAAACCAAATTAATATTGTTGTGCCGCATTGAGTTGCATGAGACAGAGCAGAGGAGAGCGCGCAACAGAATATGGTTTGGAAGAAGCTATAAAATAATGAAATTCCTGTAGAGTAAGTCCACTAAACTCTTCAAATCACCCATAAGGTTCATTTCTGAAGACAATGGCCAGGAGGAGCTACAGATTTCACAGAAATCAGGATATGTAGAAAAGTTTGTCCAAGCTAACTCTTTAAATCAATGAAAAGTAGGGATCCTTAAGCTAGAGATTCAGCTTCAATTAAGCATTATTTATCCACGTCAAGTGGATAATTATATTGCTGAAAATAACATTCAACATTAGTTCAGAATTTGTTTCATCACATGTAATAAAATGCTTGTTTTCACATTTTATTTTATTAAATTTATCTGGCCTATCAATTTTCATACTTGTATTACGCATTTTTATTGGTGCTGCATACATTTCTATCTCATGATGTCTTTCCTTTACTTTCAGGTCAACCTTTAAAGGAGTAGTACATTTTTGCTTCAACGTGGACCTATTTTTTTTAGCTAACTTTATGTTTTCTTACTCACCCTGAGAATTTTGGAGCTAGTCTGAGCTGTTTAGCAGTATTAACATTCACTTCCACGATCAGCAGACATCCGGAGAACGGAAGTGCTCGGGGCCGGACATATTCTGCTTGTAATAAGGTTTAATCTGCCCAAAACGCAGTAATTTTCCCATGTTTATATTACCCTTGGACTTACGAACCTCTCGGAAGTGCTTCTTTGTTGTGTCCCAGGGCGATTCAGATATAATACACATTTAAGCTGCAGCAGGAGTGTTGAAAGAAACCTTGGAAATGTCCTTTAACAGTCCTGCTGTGGTGTAAATGTGTATTGAGTCCCAACTCTTAAGACATTCATAGGCTCATTGGGTAATTTCCCCTAAGCCCCACCCCCTTAAGAACAGGAAGTGCAATGTTCTACAGTGAAAGGTCCATATTTGCCTCCTTTTAACTAATCAATCTTTGGCAGTGGTCAATGACTGAAAACAAGTTGTGGTAGGTTCTTATCCAGGACTAAGAGTATTCAAAAGAGGATGTGGCTGTGGAGACATGGAGAAGCTTGGCGTCACACCATGGAAATAGTTTGGCTCCAATTTCCACATGCATTGTCTGATCCACACCAAATTCAAGAACATTGATATAGGTCCAGCTACTGACAGATATAAATACAAATATTTGTTTAGTTGGGCATAATTCCTTCACAGCGCCCCTGGGCGTGACATTCAGTAGATATACAGTATGTAGTATGTGATGACCTTCAACAAAACGTATTATCATTTTTGACTAAGCTGCCATTTTGTGCTTTTTAGACAGGTCACATATGAAAAAACTCCTCCTAGTGCTTATGAGCTACACACCTACAAATGACTGATCATCGTCTTGAGCATTGGGGATCAAACAATTATCAAAGAATTTTGGTGGGCGTGGCTAAGTCTAAAGTTATGATTGACTCCCGTGTTTGCAGCACATGCTGGAGTGGTGCTAAGCTGCGACGGCCATTTGAGGGTGCTTGCAGCTTTAATTATCGTTCTAATTCTTGTCATTAGCATTTACCTGTGTCTGGACATGGAAAAAAAGAACATAGAGAGTCCATATGACAGTATAGTGAGCTATGTAAAGCCAATCTACTGTATTCATTTTATTCTTATTTTTAAGGTGTGATAGGACAATTGCCAAACCACCTGCCCTAGTCTACAGTAGTAGTACAGTGAGCATCTTAAAGGGACATGAGCATTGCTAAACTAAACACTTTCATTTTATCAAAATACCAAATATACTGACATGTGCAAAACTGTATCGTAGCAGTCATATATTTTGGCAAACTTTCGGTTTATCATCCAGTCCTTTATACTAAGTCAATGTATTAAATATTATCAATGAAAAAAAAGTTATCTTCAATAGAAGTACTTGAGAATCAAATACGGAAAGGTATTACAAATATTTATGCATCCAAACATATGCCTCTGCCCATGACACACACAAATGCATTTACAGACTGCAAAAAAAGAGAAAGGATTTAGTTCTGATGCACTTATTGCCTCAAAAAAGTTTTTTTGCCCATTTTTGTAATTTCCGTGTGTGATGATGTGTGTGATGCAGTCAAGATGGCAGTGGCGGGAACCACACAGTTGGCTTCAATTCAGCTATTCAGAAACCTACAGTTGATGTCAGAGAGGCTCCGTTCATCTTTATACAGTCTAGGCTCAGTACGAGCATCCATCTGCCACAACCATCAGGGGGTTCAAGAAGATACACAGAAAGTCAAAGAACAAAGAGAACTGATTCAAGAATACTTTCTATATTAATGACAGTAAAAAGTTGATAACAGGACACGGGGCTGTTCAGTTACTAGGAGCATCATTTCACTCGATGCTCCCCATCCAATAGGGCATTGCAGTCAAGCAGGGTGCCAGAACAGGTGTAGCTTCTATGGACACAGAAACACTGAGAAAAAACAAGAGTCAAAAAAACAGCAAAAAATATATAGATGGAGAGTACTGGAACAGAAATGTAGCAGAATGAAGTAGCAGAGAAAAGAAACGTTGCCAGTCTGTCCTCCAACAGTCAAAACATAAAGCCTAACTAAAGAGATAGCCCAGGATTACTTAAGCCAATTTAACGATAAGCTTAATCAAAAAGGAAGGTTTTAAACCTGGTCTTAAAAATAGACTGCCTCACGAACTAAAACTGGGAACTAGTTCCACTAGAAAGGAGTCTGATAACTAAAAGATCTGCCTCCCATTCTTCTTTTAAAAATAAAGGAACAACCAGTAAACTTGCATTCACGCCTTTTCGATTAGGGTCACTTTAGACCCAAACAGTACGGTCTAGAACAGGTAGGTTGCGTTTCCATTACCATCTCAGAAGAACGGTAGTGGGGGGGACATGGGCGGGCTTAGCTTAACAAACGCTTCAGCAAAAAGCAGTCACAAAGTCATCGTGACAATACAGATCCTCTCAAAAGTTAAGACTTTTAACTCACCTAACATCTCTCACACATTGATCTGTTCATGCCTCCAGCCCATGATCTGTGCTATTCATGCCAGTACTGATCTAACCAACTATCATCCAGTCTGTGGAGACTCACAATCTGCCGCCTTCCAACTAATCCAGCTCTCTGAACAAAGTGGAGAAATCCTTCCTCTCTTCTGCTATGCCAGCTTCTCCCTCCCCAACACTGTGGGTTTGCAGCCGGCTTCTCCGTGTTATCACACACACGCACGGAAGCCTGCTCAAACCCGCATGTTGAAGCAGCAACAGCGCCGGTCTTGCTCCAGGTCCCTGATCACAGCTGACCCGGGCTTTCCACTGGACGCATAAGCAAAACGTTATTGAGAGATTGAGGAGTCACGTACCTCTTTGGGCAGGGTCTGAGTTGGTCGGCCATGATGGTTGGAGACTATCGGTTGTCAGGGGCAACGCCTTCAGAACTTAACAGTATTGACATGACTAACATTCCGGAGCTCTTTAATTTTTGCACGTTTATTATTTCGGCAGGACAGATCTGCGAATACAAGGAAAGTAAGAAAGTAGAGTAATGGAGAAAGTCCAGGCAAAAGAAAATGGACCTTACAGGGACAAGCTTATGCCTACCACAAAACAGCATTACTACACAAAACAGGAGTTTAAAAGCCACAAGTCTTTAGAAAGTTACAAGGCTTTCTGCTGTGGCTGGGTGCAGGACATGGCCATCTACAAGGCTCAAAGTGGCGAAAACAGCGTTGTACTGGCAAAGGTAATTTTTCCTAAAAAATTATTATTAGTTGTAATTTAATTTAAGTACAATGACACATACTGTAGCAGGCATGGACTATATGGCACCAGTTTCTTTTGTTGGGAGCTGAAAAACCGGTTCTGGGTTGGCTAGGGTACTTAAATGTGTGATTGCAAGATGTAAATGTCCTGGTTAGATTAACCCTTTTTGCACCTCTGGCAGCAGTAGTTGCCAAAGTGTATCACTGTCATTTTTGACTCACAATCAGGTCAGAGACTTGCTCTCCTTCATGCTGTGTCCATTTCAGTACCCTAAAAAAAAGTATTCCGTTGTTCCTATGTTTTCCATATGCATTGTGTGAGATACTGGAGAAGTTTTTAGCAGCAGTGAGTTCCAGGCATGGTAAAACAGTAAGGAATTGCGAGAACCTTCTCTACTACCAAGTTAACAACACTTTAAATAATCACGGTTTGCCACTGGAATGATGCCAACGTGGCGGACACTGCGATGTCGAGGGGAAAGGCTCTGTAGCATGACAACAATTCCTCATTCTCTATCCACACTATTCCTGGCAAAGCAGCACGTTTCGCTTGTGTATTCTGCTGCTTGGCCCTTTCCACCTCCTAAGAGGTGCGTAGCCGCAGGGAAGCAACTGTCACAGAGAGAGGATGTATACAGTATTTATTTTGGTAAGTTCATTGTAGTTAAATTATTAAAACATCAAGGCTCATTTATTTTAGCTTCCATAACTGAAAAGGGTGCTTACAGAAATGGACAAAAAAATCACATTCATAAGTAGCATAAAATCACCACCTTGCCCCAAAAACAGCACATACGTCACTCCATGCTTTATCCTCCTTGACACTGTGTTTATAAAAGTGACTGGGGTCAAACAGGATTGAGAGCTTCTCCACTTCAATGATCAACCGTTCGTCGTTCATGATGAAACACAAATGAGACCCTCCCGCGATGTACTGTTTCCCCTCACAGGTAGGAACCTTTTTTTAAGTAAAGCAACCGTAAAGCAGCACGTTTATTTTATGAAAGTTTCCGGATGCCGAGCTGTCTGATTTCCTGTCTTCCCCTATAAAAAATGTCGAAATATCCGCATTTCAGAGGCGTACCCAAGGGCGTCACTAGAACTAATACTGTACTGGGGCACACCTGGAGTACAAAGAATTCATGACAGTGCGCAAAGTGCACAAAAAAAAATAAACCCAAATAGTTTGTTAAAGTATTCAATCAATCATATCAGACTATTTTCTTGTCCAGATCTTTGATTAACTACCTGAAATGTAGTACGATAATTAGGGATTGACCAATATGGATTTTTGTAGTTTTAGAATTCACTGCTGAAAAGCTGCATAATTAAGATTCTAATAATATATATTTAAGCATAAATAAAATAACTACACTATTGCACACAGGTAGAAACAAGTAAGCAGCATAATAAAGTGCACAGTGTGCATTAATGCTGGGAAAAAACTATTGGATAATGCAGCCACTTATTGGCCGATGCTGATACACGTGAAAACATAATGTCGGCCCGATATATCGGTCTATCCACAAAGATAACGCATTCGGTCAATTTTATTGTGCACTTTAGCCTCAGATAACAAAACTAACATTTATCAAATCTGCTAGTGGGGTAGTTTACAATTACTATGTTGTCAACCAGGAGTCACCTCTCAGCCGTGTTGGTTAGTAACTGAAAACATGTACCAGCGTTAATTAAATTAAATTCACTTTTATTTATATGTATTTAGAATACTAATTATGAGTAATTGTATTCCATTACAGTTACCATTTTTAAACATGGCATTCAGAATACAGTTACTTTCGTAATACTATTCGAACACTCGTGTGTTTTCCACTTTCCACCTGAAAGATTAATTAATATATATTGGAAACTTTGTGTCTCCGCGTTGTGTAGACTATCCCATAATACCCCTAAACAACACACCATTTAAGGGGAAGTATTCCAAGTATTTAGAACACAGTACCAGAATTCAGCAAAGTGACGGAATACATTACAAAATACATTCTAAAGCAGGTATTCAGTATTCAGCCAATTTTGAAGAAGCCCGGCCTGGACTCCAACTCCCTGGGAAACGTTCGGCCTATCTCAAAGCTACCTTTTTTATCAAAGCTTTTAGAGAAGGCTGTTTTTATTCAGCTGTCCAACTACCTGCAGACTTTTGACATTTTAGATCCCTTGCAATCTGGGTTTCGGGCTGGTCATAGTACTGAGACGGCCCTTCTTAAAGTTTTTAATGATGTTTTGCGGTCAACAGATTCGGGGTCTTATGTCCTCTTGGTCTTGTTGGACCTTACAGCGGCGTTTGACACTGTTGACCACTCCATTCTTCTGTCCCGAATGAATCAGGCAGTGGGCATTCAAGGATCTGCCCTCAACTGGTTCAGATCATACCTTAGCGACAGAAGTTTTTCTGTGAGGTTGGGAGATTACTCATCTGGAGCTTCCTCTGTGCCCTGCGGGGTCCCCCAGGGCTCTATTCTAGGACCTCTGCTTTTTAACCTTTATATTCTCCCCTTGGCAGCCATTTTTAGACAATATGGCCTGTTTTATCAATTGTATGCTGACGACTGCCAATTTTATGTTTCTTTTAAACCACAAGAGTCAGTGCAATCCGCTGTGGATTGCCTGAACGATGTGAAGGGCTGGTTTTCTAATAATTTTTTACATCTCAACTCGTCCAAGTTGGAGGCGATTTTGTTTGTTCCTCCCTCTTCCACTGCAGGTAGCCCTGTTCTGCCGCCCTGTTTTTCTACTTTATTGAAGCCGACTGTTACAAACCTTGGTGTTATTTTGGACCCTGAATTGCGGATGGACTCCCACATCAGTCAGGTGGTTCGTTCTTGTTTTTTTCAGTTGCGCCGGCTGTCTAAAATTAAGTTCATCCTGACTAGGCGTGACTTCCATACAGTGGTCCACGCATTTGTAATTTCGCGTCTGGACTACGCAAACTCCCTCTTGTATGGATCTACCTCTACTGCAGTGGCGCGCCTTCAGCTGGTGCAAAATGCGGCCGCCCGCCTCTTAACTGGCACTAGACGAAGAGAGCACATTACTCCTGTCCTGGCCCACCTGCACTGGCTCCCAGTGCGTTACCGGATACAATTTAAGATTTTACTTTTTGTTTTTAAATCCCTTTACTTGTATGTGCCCCCTTACTTGTCTGACATGGTTCAGCCCTACATACCGGCTCGGAGCCTTCGGTCAGCAGACCACCGCCTCTTGCAGGTGCCAGGGGTTCGGGTGAGGAGATGTGGAGAACGTGCATTTTCGATCTGTGCCCCTCATCTCTGGAACCAGCTTCCTTTGGTAGTGAGGATGGCCCTCTCTCTTTCTGATTTTAAATCATGCCTGAAAGCTCACTTTTATTCTTTGGCTTTTAATTTGACCTAGTCTGCTATATCCCTGTTTATTTTATTTTGTTATTTTATGGTATTCACCGTGCTATTTTAATATTTCTTTTGCGTGTTTGGTTGTATATGTTTTTAATACTGTACAGCACTTTGGTCGGCCTCTGCTGTGTAGAAATGTGCTCTATAAATAAATTGGTATGGTATGGTATTCTGTAACTAAATAAATTTACAAAGTATTCTCCCCAACACTGCCTCCGTGTCAACTCTCTGTGTTATCTCGCTGTGAGGCTCATCAACTTCCATATCTCTTCCACTGCAATCTGCTACACTTATGGTGCACTCAGAACGCTGAACGCAGAAAGCTGAAGCTTGCAAAGTACGTGGGCAGGCCTTTCTACGGCGGATGTTTAAAACACTAGTGTATCGTGATTGGCTAGACATTGTCGACGTCTGGCAACATGGCACACTGCGTCAAATGCGTCAAAAGTTCAGCTAGCTGAAACGCAAGTAACACTTGAAAAGTTGGCAGAGCCAACGTGCACAACGCACCGCAGAAACTCTGACGGACTCAACCATAGACTTTACATGTCATCTTGCCCCAACTGACGCTGCCAGCAGACCATAACTAAGATTATGTTTAATGCTGATGAAACTCAATAGAAATTTCCCTCACAGCTCTTCCAGCAAATTAATATTGTTGTCTTGATACAAGGAATAACATTAGCTTAGTCTTAACTTAACACAGACTTATGTTGCCTAGCTAGCTAGGACTTCACTTACCTCTCACATTCCTCGCGGTTTTATCCCTACTGCGGGCAAATAAAGTTCTGATATTCATCTAGGAGTTACAGTTTGAGTCAAATCAAAATAATATATTTAACAAGTTGTTGTCTGCTAACATTACCTACCTCACGCAGTGATTCTCTCTCCCTCTCCTGCGCAATCTCTCCACTCGGAGTTGACACAGAAGTATTGGAGTCTCCCATGAATCGGGAGAGTATATGTGAAAAAACTATTATATTAATTAGCTATGTGCGCATTTTTTATGTGGAGTAAACACAGTAGCAATGAATTACCATACTATATGTGCGCTGTAGTCTATGCTATGTAGCTTTAAAACTCTGAAGTTATGTTTTTATTATTATTATTGGGGAAATTTTTACTGGGGCACTGGAGATCAGTACTGGGGCACATGCCCCAGTGAAATCTGTCTGGCGACGCAGCTAGGCGTGCCCCGTAGAAATAGGACTGCCGCGTATATTTAGAAAAGTGCAGTGACATTACACTCCTGAGACGGGGCAGACTCCCACTGCTTTCGCCTCTGGAGGAAAGGGTTCCATTGACTGCAGCGGTGACTATCACCTGCGTAGGATATGCTGCTCCTGTAACGTGCTGCTTAAACGGTCCGGTGGAAAGGAGGGATGAGACAACCTCTCCAACACTGCAGACTCACAGTGTCACACACCAATTTCGCTGCTCCAACCCACATCTGGAAGCCGATAACAGCCCTGATCCCAGCTCCATTCCTCTTGGCAACCTTATAAAAATCTGCCATCGCTCACAGTTTTCCAATGTTCTAGATACCAAAGCTGCAGCCCATAACAAGCCATTTTCTCCACTGCTGCAAGAGAAGCTGTAGCCCGCATCAATGTAGATTCTCTTTTTTCCCTCTTTTTTTTCAAAGTAGATAAAACAATGTAGATTCACCTTTCGGCTTCAGCTGTAGCAAAACCACGACCCTCTGTAGACGCTATAAAACAGTTTATTAAGCACACAGTTTTTTTTTGTTGTTTTTTTTGAGCTACTTAAAGCAAAGAAAAATAAAACGTTCTCTCACACTTTGAACAAATATGATCTTAGTGCCGTTACCGTTGTTAGATTCTGAGACATCAAACAAACAATTCCAGGAACAAAGAGCAGCTACGCTGCTAGGTAGGAGTGAGAGGAATATCACATTACTGGACCAATCAGTCCAAAGGTGGGCATCTTGGGTCACTTCTGGCAAGCTTCTGACCAAGGGAGAGGAAATCCAAAAAATGGGGTTTGCTAGGGTCGGATCTGACAGGACATAGATAATGGAAACATGCAAGAACCGTTCCAAAGCTACCCATTTCGTATCGTACCGGCTGTAGTGGAAAAGGGGCATTAGAGCAAAGTCATATGGAAAAATCTGATTGCTGATGTAAAATGGAGCTTGATTATTAAGGGCTTTATACATAACGATTAGTATCTTAAACTCTATTCTGGATTTAACAGGGCCCAAATGAAGAGAAGCTAAAACAGGAAGAATCTGATCTCTCTTTTCATTATTCATTAGAACTCTTGCTGAAGCATTGTGAATCAACTGAAGGCTTTTAACAGCATTTTGTAGACTTCCTGATAGTCAGGTAGTGTCAAAAGCTAGGAAGAGGTAGAGTAGTTAGGTAGAGATAGATTAATGTAAGCCAAGTAGAGAGTGTTAGTAGCTAGGTCTCCTAGTAGCTAGGAGACAGGTTAATGTTAGTAGCTATGCTGCTTTAGGCTAGGCTGTTGGAGGACGTTATTAGAGTCAGTTCCTACTTTCTCTCCTATTTCTCCCCAACTGCATGATGTGTTGTCAGTTCAAGCGCTAACCTGTTTTCTCTTAGTCTCTTCCTAAAGTAGGTGCTCCTGACCCGCCCTGCGTGACGACCCTGACTAAGATGGCATTGCAGTGACGGAAAGTTCTCCACGTCCTGCAACAAACTTCTGCATCTGTTCTGTTGCTCTTTCTTTGTCTCTGTTCTGTATCTCTGTTATGTATTCTCCAAACCACAGATGGTCTCGGCAGATGACCGCTTGTGCTGAGCCTGGTTCTGCCGGAGGTTTCTTCCTGTTAAAGGGAGTTTTTCCTTTCCACTGTTGCTTCATGGTTGCTCAGTGTGAGGGATTGCTGAAAATTACACGACGCAATCTTCTGTGGTTCTCTAATTTCTAAATTAAACATTGTATTGTAATAACTCTTCTTGTAAAGTGCCTTGAGATGACATCTGTTGTGAAACGGCGCTATATAAATAAACTGAATTCCTCCCGAAAATTTCCCGACGTGTGATGGTGTCGTTTATAATGCACACTCCCTGTTTCTTATGCAAGAGGTATGGAGAATAACATATTTCATTTGCATTTTGCCAAGGAAGGTGCTATGGGGTACAGTTCCCTCATGACATCAAAATCCTTGACCAGTGGGCGAAATTCACAGTTTTCAATCCAAAATAGGTTACCCACTGGTTTTGTATACGTGATCAGGAAACAAATAATCGTTTTTAGAACAGTCTTTATGTGACTGAAAGAAGCTTTAGTTTCAATTACTTTTTAAATCTTCAGAGTTATTTAGGATTAAAAACTGTTTCAACCAACCTCAACTCTTGTTTCCTTTTATTTTGAGTCAATTTTTAGAATAATTAATAAATGATTATTCCTAAACATTCAGTGGTGCTGAGCAGGGGCGTATCCAGGAGGTTATTAAAGAGGGGCTAAAAGGGGCCCAGGGTGGGTCTGGGACTGTAGCAGCAAAATAAAAGCAAAGATTTTGTTCTAGTGGGGACCCAATCTGAGCTGGTCACATTTTAGAGTTTTCAACTGCTAAAATGACATTTAAAGTCATTATATTTTGCTAACGTTGTGACAATGTAGTTTCAAACTTGCTTTTCGAATAGCAATTTAAACAATTTAAGTTATTGGTGAAAAATAAAAATAAAATCACAAAAACATTCCAACTTTTAACAAAAGCTTTTTCACAAAAAAATGGATGGACTGTTTAGTTTAACTTACATTATTGTTGTGGAATGTTATTTTGTAAAATAAATAAATGCTGTTAAATTCTAATTAAAATTAAAGTATTTAAAAATATTTAATATTTCTTTTTTAACCTCCTGGGCCTGTTTGAATGTCTCCCTAATTCTGAGGTCTCAAGGTTGGCAAGTATGCTTTTAACACATAATCCCAGATTAAAAAGTGCTATAAACATTTTATTATGAATACAATAGTTTCATAGTGTTGATGTTACTTTAGGTCCCGACCCTTGGCAAACAAGCAATAGCTCAATATTTAGAAAGTTAACTATAGTCACAAGCGTGCCGTAACCCCAGCACCACACATTGCTTTCAAATCTGTGGGAAACACTGCGCCGTGTGAGCACAATAACTTCATTTTTAAATTTTACCAAAGCAACTGGTTTCACCTTGTAGGGTCACAATTTATTTTGTGTTTTCTAGGGCAAAGCAAAGAACCTTGCCGTTCTATCTTGGAAAAGAGACACAATGCACTCCACAGAAGGCAGCTGAATTGAGCAAAAGGATCTTGAGAGTAAGTAATTATTAGCTCACTGTTGCTTACTTTGAGCATCCTTTAGGATGGAATGGATGTGCCCATTTTTGTGTCCTATATTTATTAGCTAGGTCATGGGTGTTTCTTCTTCAGTTAACTTGGTCCTTTTCTTTGTGTCCTTGTTTGTCTAATAAGTAATCATCTTACCCTGTAAGCAACATATGGCTCTATGAAAGGTGTTATATTCATGTGATTATTAATAATAATTTTCTTTATCTTACAGGTGATCGTCAAAGACATGAAGCCTTTGTCTCTTGTTGAAGGTGAAGCCTTCATAGACATGATCGAATATGCTTGCCCAGGCTTCAAATGTCCCTCCAGGTGGCGGTTCACCAAATAGTTGGAGAAGGCGTATCAACATACTCTTGAAGATGTGAAGAAAAACCTAAAAAAGAGGTCCTCAAAAATCACACTCACCACTGACGCCTGGACAAGTATTGCCACAGAGGCATATCTCGGAGTGACCGATCACTACATCGATTACTGGGAGACGGTCTCATTTGTTTTGTGCATAAAGCCCCTTGAGGACCGAAACACTGCAGATAACATTGCTCGCTGGATTGAAGAGGTTGCAGAGAAGTTTGACTTATCTCTACGTGATGATGTCCAGGCGATTGTCCAATACAATGCAGCTAATGTGGTGAAAGCCCTTAGAATTCTCGAGGAGAGGCATGGCGTTGCCTCACTTCGATGTGCTGGCCATACCATCCGTTAACCACGCTCTGAAAGACCCCCCGATTAACAAGGCACTTGGGGCAGCAAGGACCCTCGTCGGGTATTTCCATAACAGTGATGTTGCCACCCTGAAGTTGAAACTCAAACAAGAGCAAATAGGCACAGCTCAACACAAGTTGACCCGGGATGTAGCCATTAGATGGATTAGTTCGTATTATATGATCACACGCCTCCTTGAGCAGCGGTGGCCTGTAACAGCAACCCTCTCAGACCCAGAGGTCACCAAGGCAGCAAAGCACTACCTGGACATGAAAGCGGATCAGTGGAGCCTCCTGGAGGAGCTACAACAAGCACTTGAGCCCTTCGAGCAAGCCACCGTCTTTCTGAGTGGAGAGGCATACGTCGCAGTCTCTGTCCTTCCTCCACTGGCCTACAGAAGTCAACGCAGACAGCATTCAAGTCTGCTCCCATCGCCACTTTCCAAACAAAAGCCGCAGCAGAGATTGCCTCAAGGTTAATTTATTTATTCAGCTCTTCAAAATGTCTTATAGTGAACAAACTGAATATTTTAATTAAGCTTTTCCCAGTTTGCATCGTTCAATGTGTTCCCATTGGCATTCTATCATGTAGAGCTATTTATATTAGTTATCCATTTCTCTAAACACCTTGAATTTCTTTGATCATAAGTGTGCAAATCAAATCCATTACTTTTCAGATGGAAGACTCAGACTACATAAGATGAAGACAGGACCAATGTGTGCATCTTTGCCGTTGCCCTTGATCCGAGATTCCGAAAACTTAAGTTCCTCTCCACAGACGACATCCTGAAGGTGAAAATCAAACTTCAGACCCTTGCACTTGAAGCCAGACGAATGCAAGTGAGGAAAGAGCCTGAAGAAGATGACTCCCCCAGTGGCCAGCCTGTCTGTCACTCCAGACAGAAGCCAAAGTCTGTTCTGGACAGGTTGCTTGGCACAGACGAGGAGGAGGAGGAGCTAGAACTATGCAGGCCAAGAAGATGCTGCCAGGAATGAGGTGCTATTGTACTTTGGGGAGAAACCCATTCCAAAGGACAAAAACCCACTCAGGTGCTCACATTCCTCCACAGTAATTCAGAATAGATAGTCTAGAGCAGGGGTCCCCAAATCCAGGCCTCTTGGGCCGGTGCCCTACCAGTTTTAGATGTGTCTCTGCTCCAACAGAGCTGATTCAAATTGTCCAACTTCCTCCTCAGCATGACAAAGTTCTGCAGAGGCCTGCTAACGAGTCATCATTTCATTCTGGTGTGTTGAACCAGGGAAAGAACTAAAACCTGCAGGACACTGCCCCTCGAGGCCTGGATTTGGGGATCCCTGGTCTAGAGGAATAAAGAGGAGTGAAGAGGAGTGATAATGGGAGGAGAGTTAAAGAGGAGTGATGTAGGGAGGAGAGTTAAAGAGGAGGGATGTAGGGAGGAAAGTTAAAGAGGAGTGATGTAGGGAGGAAAGTTAAAGAGGAGAAATGAGGAGTGATGGAGGGAGGAGAGCTAAAGAGGAGAAAGGAGGAGTGATGGAGGGAGGAGAGTTAAAGAGGAGAAAGGAGTAGTGATGGAGGGAGGAGAGAAGTAGAGTAAAGGGAACAGTACTATGTTGCACACACTTAATTAGCAGTTAAGACAGTCAGTTTGATTGTGCATCAGGTTTTATGTTGGGACTGTAAAAGACACTCAGGAATGTCTGTACTGTGCAATGCACAGTGTTTGTTTTTTGCACTGCAATTTTTTTTACTGGAGAGATTTTTTTTGGGACTGTGCAATACTTTTGTTTAATAAAGTATATATTAAGAATTTGTTTGGTATTTATTTGAGATACACTGGTTTTCATTAATCACGCAACAGAAAAATAATCGTTAGATTAATCGTCCAATTAGTCGTTAGATCAGTCGAGTAATCGATAAAATCGTTTAATAAATAATCTTTTACCCCCAGAGCTACTAGCTAGGAGCGTTTGCCGCTTTTTTCTCATGTTCTATGCCAGCTTTCATCTATTACTATTGTTAATATTGCTGATTTAACATATAAAAACCTGCATACAGCTACAATACGGACTAATGCTGCATTCAGACCGCATCCAACGGATGCGTCGAGCAACGCATCCAACGGATGAAGTTTGACGCATGTCCTAAAAAGCATGCAACGCTTGCATCTGAGGAAAAAAAGAACACGTGGGCGGGGCTTCTTCTGTTGCCGTACATTGCCAACTGTGGCGGATAGTATCAAGAGAGTGACTTTGGCTACATCAGCGCCGCTTGTGGGTTCATCCCAGTATTCAGATGCGTTCTGAGTTTGGGGAGTTTATCCATTTGCTCCAGAAGCTACGTCTGGATGAGGTTCTCTTTCAGCGGTACTTCCGTCTGTCCCGCGCCCAGTTTCATGATCCTCCCAAGGAATTCCTCCCTGTCAATCTGTCTTTGGTAAGTGTTTATTCTGATTTTTGAAATCTGTATTTGCAAGACTACTCACCCTGGATTTTCTCTGGAGGAAATGGATAAAAAAAAAAATAGAACAGGGTTAGCAGACGATTATTCGCGCTCTCATCTCCTGTTCAAATTATTCACATAAGTGAACTCCCAAGCAGTTTTTTGAAATCGTTACTACATTATGTGCTTGCATACACTATGCATATTATAAATTATAAATATAATAAATTCTACAGTGAAATCCACTCTGTGGGTTTCTTTTTTGTCCGTCAGTTTAGATTGTAGTTATATTTTAATACCTCACACTGAAAAGAACCAGTACTAGGCTACAGATAACAGTAGAACAATGATTCCCAATAAATATTTTAGTTATTAAAAATGGAAAAGAATATGTGGCCCACATTTTATTTTAATATTGTTTCTTTTCTGTACTTGCAGATTTCTTGCTACTGGTGACTCCTAGAGATCCATCGCCAGCAGCTTCAGAGTTGGCATTTCCACTGTCTCTACCATCATCCCTGATGTGATGGCAGCCATCTGGGATGGTTTAGTGGAGGAGTTTATGGCTGTGCCTGGAAGAGTGGAGGAGTTTGAGGAGCAATCTCTGTGCTGTGGTGCAATCGATGGGAAGCATGTGAGCCTGAAGGCATCCCCTGCCTCTGGCTCTTTATTCTTCAATTACAAGGGGCACCATTCCAACAGCTCCTTGCTGTGGTGGATGCCAACTACACGTTTAGGGTCAAAGATGTTGGAGGATATGGCAGAACCAGCGATGGAGGGATATTGGCTAACTCCATCTTTGGTCAGACTCTACATGATGGGTCTCTCCATCTGCCCCCAGACCAGCACATGCCCAGAGCTCCCTTACAGAAGACACCAGCCCCATGTTTTTGTGGCAGACAAGGCCTTTCCTCTATGCAAGATTTTGATGCACCCCTTCCCTGTACGTGTTGGTCTGACTCCTCAACACCGGCTGTCCCGGGCTCGGCTGGTGGTGGAAGATGCCTTTGGGATTTGTTCTTCCCAGTGGAGGATATTTCGGGGCATGCTGTGTGGAGAAGTGCATCAAGGCAACATGTGTTCTCCATAATTTCATGAGAACCTCTGCAGATGGCCAGGATCTGCAGTATGGGGAGCAGCTGCTGCTCGTGGAGAACCACAACCTCCAGCTGTGGGGCGGATGGGAGTAAACAACGCAACCAGAGAAGGTCAGAGGTCAGAGAAGTATTTATGGCCCACTTCAGTGAGGAGGGAGCAGTGCCATGGCAGCCAGCGGAGTAGTCAGATCCATACAGGACTAACCCACAACGGTTCTTTTAAGAGCCACCCAAAAATAACCTAAGAGCAAAACTTCCTGTCTATAGTGAGCAATAACGTTATTAAAGATGTAGTTTCTCCTGTGACTGTACCTACTTTTTAGCTGCTTACCTACTTTTCTTCTGATTGCAGGTACTGGCCGCCAGACTATATGGTTAATTATAACACTATTCAGGCTTGTAAACAGGATTGCAAAAGTATTTTCTTTTTTCTCTGATGCATTTTTTTATCCTTAATTAATCAAGAAAGTTTTCATAAAGGTAATTACTGAAAATTTAGAACCAGAAAGTATAAAATTGAAGACCAAAAAACATAATCCATTTTGATTAAAAAAATATGTTTAATAGAAAACTTAATACATTATAAAATAAACAGGAATGTAAAGGAACTCGATTGGATGAAATGGGAATGGGAGAGGGACACAGAAAGGAGTCTGATTCCTCCCCTGAAAAACATGCCACTTTCACTGAGTAAAAACTACTCTGTAGGCTCCAATGGTTCCAACTTTAACAGAACAGTGCTGCTTTCATATAATAATTTATGCATTTGAAATTTTATTGTCTCTTTGGCATGAGGTGGAATGTTTTTCAGAAGAGGAAGCAGAGAGAGAAGGAAGAGCTCATCAGGATCCTGCATCTGAGGAGCGAGAGGATCCTGTCTGGCATTCAGGGCTTCCAGCATCTCCCACTCGAACTCCGATGGCTCGGTGGACAGCTGCGGCCTCCGCCTCGCCCTCTTCCTGGCCGGGCCTTCAAAAAACAAAGGGCAATGAGGATGTTGCTAGATTAGATTAAGAAGGTTTCACCCAAAAGTTTTTTTCTGAAATATAGACAAACAAAATTCTATATGTTTGCATTTTATAAACACATTTTACACAGATAGTTGGCCCTAGATGAAAAATACACATTACAATTATTGATGTGCGTATTAATTTGTACTTTTTTTTTCTGGGAACCTAAACAGATTTATAAAATGTTTAGTGTAATTCAATTCCAAAATTTCATACACACCTGCAGGTCTAGTAACAGTGTGGCCAGATCACTCTGTGGGACCAAGGCGGGCAGAGGCAGCAGCAGCAGAAGCAGGAACAGGGTGGGCAGAGAAAGCAGCAGAAGGGCCCAGCTGCTCTGAAGAACCTGTCACTAGAAGGTTTGGTGATTCTGATTCCGGAGGGAATCCGGGGTCAGGCTCCATGTCAGCTGGTTCTGTCAGGGGAGTGATGAAAATTATTTCCCTGCCGCCAGTTTACTTCGTGCCAAACTGCTGCAGTAAACAATGATATAAATGATAAAAATAAGTAATATACAAACATCTATGGCATAGAAATTGGCAGACAAACGTAGTGGACATCCTGTTAATTCTGCCGGTGTGTGTGCGTTTGCTGATCGAAACCACAAACCTTCTGGCTCTGAAAGCCCTGCTCCTGCTTCTGTCTCTCTGTGGTCGTACCCAACCGCCTGCTCTTCCTCGAAGCTCATGTTGCTGGATGATGGTCTCGGCGCAACGACGGGCTCCAGGAAGGACAGGACGGACAGGTACTTCCACTTCTTCTCTGTCCCTGCTTCTAAACTGCTCTTCCTTCTCTCTTTTTCCTTTCTGCTGTCCTTTGCATATCTGTCCCTCAGACTCCTCCACCGCTTTTTACACACTTCCCCTGAATAAACAAAGGCAAACTAGTATAGGCCGGACATTTTTTAATCTTCTCATGACCGTCTTTCGCTAGGCAACAACACAGGCAATAACTACGTTGAGAAAAGATTTGATAACTTACCCGACACCCCGATCTCTTCAACGATCTTTGTCCAAGCAAGTTCCTTTACATTCCTGTGTTTATACAAAGACGAGGAAGTTTTCTGCGATTGCAGACGGCCAAGATCAGCTTGTCTACCATTGTTGAAAATGTTTTTTCTTATCCCGCTTTATTTATATTTGTACCTGTATAGTGACATCACTACATTGAAACGCTCTGATTGGTTGCGGCACTGCGTTAACTACGTTGGGTCCCTCAAAAGTTCAGCTTGCTGAAATTCTGCGTTGCTTGCGTTGCTACGTTGCTGTATGAAATGCAAGTGAAGTTGACGGAGCCAACGTACACAACGCACCGCAGAGCCCCTGACGGATGTCTGACGTACTCGACCATAGACTTCACATGTAATCTTGGTACAACTGACACTGGCATTTGGGGTGATGTGAACGCACCATAATACAGAACAATGCTATAGATACTATAATGTAAGATTCCATAAAACTTAAAATGCTGTAGCCCTACACGCAAGGCAGGTTGCAAAGAAGCAGGAGTGCATTTTGTTTCAGGTCTGCCCTAAAAATTATTCTCTAAACTTTTACTGTTTATTGTCCCCACCAAAATTGAAATAGGATTTCCATCCCTGTGATTAGCAACAATTTTTTCAAGGATTTTCTAAAAGAAAGGAAGGTTAGATATAATTCTGAAATTAAGTTATCAGGATCGAGCGAGGGTTTCTTAAGTAAGGTTTAATTACACCAACCTTAAATTCCTGTGGTAATTATCCATTTACTAAAAATAGAATCAGAATCAGAATCAGAATCAGAATCAGTTTATTGGCCAAGTATGTCACATACAAGGAATTTGACTCCGGCAAACTTTTTCCTCCAGTACAGAACTTGAATAAGTGAAATAAAAAAAAATAAAAATATGAACAAAAATAAGTAAAAATACAAATAAATATCAGATCGTAAATAATAAAGGATAATATATACACCAATAAAGGATAATATAATACACTTGAATAAGTGAAATAAAAAAAATAAAATAAAAAAAAATAAAAATATGAACAAAAATAAGTAAAAAATACAAATAAATATCAGATCGTAAATAATAAAGGATAATATATACACCAATAAAGGATAATATATACACCATCATGAATCACATCCAAAATAAGGCCAGTAAACATTAGACATTTCACGATCTCAATTTTGTATCAAAATCGATCGAAATTACGTTATGACCTTACGATATCGAAATCCAAAAGAGGATCGGGATCACCTCCTGCCATCTTTTCATCCTGTGTCCCACTCAGGACTCCGTAGCAACAGTTAGACAACCGTCTCATCACAACGAACCACAGATTGCATTTTCCCTAAGTAAATCTCACCAGTTCTCATACAACTGATAACATCACCTGGGAACATTATAAACTGCCTATATTACATCCCCCAGGATCAGAGCGCACGTCTACAGGGCCCATTAACTGACGCAAGCAGGTGGCTAAAGCTAAGCTAAAGCTCGACCACAGTTGGATAGAAGAAGCAGCAGGAGCAGAACTAAAGCCGCTCCTTCTACTCACAAATCACCGGTGAGGACATTTTGAGTTCCCGCCGAGTTTATTCTCCATCTGCATTGTAAACCAGAGGACCGCTGTTTGCTGCTTTTAATTCGGTCTAATGAGTCATCTGGAGCATTGCGTCCTCACTTGTTTTTCTGCAGTAATAATAAAGAGTCACTAGATGGCAGCAAGCCCCGCCCCCAGTATTAAACAATACTGTTAGACTTATTGTAAATAAATTATTTGACCATTAAGCCTAATGTGATACATTACACAAGAATAATAAAAGTTGCATCACTTTTGTCTTTTAAAAATGTAATGAATAAAACCAATAATCGTAGACCAGTCTAAAAATGACAGAGCTTGGGACTCTAAAAGGGAAAAAATAAAAATAAAAATCGAGAATCGAATGGTGAACTTAAAATCAAAATTCAAATCGAATCGAGAATTTGGAGAATTGTGACACCCCTAGTAAACATATATTTAGAGAAGTTATTGCCATCAGAAACAATTTAGTGGAGAAATGTTAATTTCCTCCTCTGATGGGGACCTGCACAGCAAACAATTTGTGTTTATTGCAAATACAGTAGATACTCTCCGCAAGGGCTGTGCAGTATATCACAAATTTACTATCATAATATCAGTATACACAATATTATATCACAAGAAACTGCTTCAACTGCAAGAAATGTTAGCTACTTATTTTAGTACCATACAGTCAGGCTCTCTGTCCCTGTAATTTATTTGGTAACACTAGTTGTTGAATCCAGAATATAAAAAGATATAGAAGGTAAGGTGTTGGTGAGGTTAGAGTAGTCAAAATAATCTTGGTGTAACTGATACAAAAACTACAAATGAATCAATCAAAGACACTCATTTGTTCAAAATCAGTGCAAACTGACCAATTTACAATGGACCAAATTCTTGTATTTCCTCACACAGCAGACACTCAGGCTACGTCCACACTAAGCCGGATAAGGTTATACGGGGAGTTAGACGCCTAATGTTATCCACTCAACACGAGCATTTATTCCCGTTTACAGTCCGTTTAAGGTCCCATGATTGCGCAATCCAATGCCTACCTATGCATGTACTGGGCATGAGCGGGGAAAAACAAAAAGAACACAGATTGACGCGTATAATCTATGTCGGCGCCTGGATCGCCTCCTGTGTCGCCTTCTCATCCGCAAGTAGGTTAGGGTTAACTTTGCAAACGTCTGAATTTACAAAAGAAGAAGTAGCATAGCGAGACTCGTCTCCATCTTTGCTGTTGTCATCATCATAGGCGTCATTTTAACCGGGGACGCCGGGGACATGTCCCCAGCAAAATTTGTGATTGGCAGCTGTGTCCCCCCCACTTTCAAAAAAGCCTGCAGATGAGGATGTTTTTTTGTTTTTTTTTTACCAGCGCAGATCTAATACCTACGTCTGCTCCTTAGAAATAGTCTATTAATATGCTTTTTAAATGTTGCATCTAATTATTTATAATTTAGATTTAAATAAAAAATAAAACAGTTATAAATATAGATTAATGTGTAACATTTCTGAAAAAACGCACTCGCGGCATGCTGGGTAATCGGTCACCGCTTCATACTGAAGCAGCTGTCAGCAATTACAATAAGCAGGAGAAAACGTGGCCAGCACTACTCATGAATCCGTCATTCTTCTTTAGCTCCAAGAGGTAAGCAATATTATATCTTATTTAACAACAAAAGGAGGTTATATTTTAATGTGATGAATGTCAGTGCATGTTTGGAGTAAACATAGCTACAGTTCTGCATTTTAAGCTAACATCATTATGACCAGTAGCCACAAGAGATAAGTGAGAATTGAAAGGAAGGAAAAAGCTAATTTCTTCTCTCAAACTGAGAGAGAATTATTAATACAACCCTATGAGCATCAGAAATTAATCATAATCAAAAAGGGTAACATCAGGTGCAGATTTGTTTTTCATGTTAATTGGTAGAGCTCACTTATGATGCAATGTTAGCCGTTCTCCCTTCTATTTTGTTTGGATGACTTGAGGATTGTTTTTAAGCTTAAAATAATATTGTTAGAAAGCCCATGGGTTTTTAGTTCATATCTTATAGTATTGTTTTTCATTCTTTTCTCTACAAGCTGATATATCGTTATGTTCATGAATGCAACATAGATTTAAATGCGTAACAGGTGCGATGCAGCGCAGCTTAGAACAGTTGTCTGCTTTTTCCCCATTTTTTCGCTGCAGGAGTTTAGAGAGTTGGTTTTTCACTGTTCATATCGGTTTGTTGTTGTGTAAATGCCAGCAGCTGAGTTTTTAAGTGTTTCTTTTTTGTATAGTTTTTAAGTATGGTTATTGGTTAATCATATTTGTAGAAGTTTAACTGTTGGAACTCTGTCAAATCTGCTACTCTGAAAATGAACCTTTTTTAACAAAAAAACAATCCAACCCTCTCCTTTTTAAATTGGAAGGATTCTTTAACCAAATATGGGTCGGTTGAGTGTTTTATTAACAGAACAAAAATGAAAAGGGAAACAACCATTAGGTTTAAATGCACACAAGTTGAGATTCTGAACAAACTGAAATCTGTAGAACAGTTAAATGTAGCTAAAAAGCCAATTGGTGAACCAAAATTAAATGCATATTTCACTTGAACTTGAACAAAACTGTAAATGTAATAAAAAAACTGTGTGAGTGTTTGAGATGGTAAACAAGTGGATTGTGTGTGTTTTCTTAGTCAGGTTGACTGTTAATAGTGGCCAAAGATGTACACCCGTCTCTCAGATGTACCAATAAAAGCTGTGGCTATTTCTCTTTTGTCTAGTGTCTTCAGTCTATCCCTGTGGACATGGCAGACTGCAGTGCTGTTAAGCCTCAGCCGTGTCATCGTCGACCTCAGCCAGGTCTTCAACCGTCGCAGAGCGCTGAAACTCCTTTCAGCCTCACAGGATGACACTGGGACCACAATTAGCAGTCTCACCAGAGTTTCAACTTGTGAGAAGAGCCCTCTGACCTCTGGTTGCATCACTCTAAGAATCTGGGCTGCTTCTTTGCAGGAAGTGTAGGCATGATTTGCTTTAAACATTGCCAGCTGAATTTGCAGTTTGTGCAGGTCCAGTTCTGGGTACTGGCTCACCATATCGTTGGTCTTTCCGGTAAGCAACAGCTCCTCCAGCTTGTCCAGATTTTCCAGACTGGGCTGGTCAAAGCGGTCATGTAGCTGGGTGATAACCGTGTCAATGGCGCTGAAAAACTGGACCCGGAAATACTCCTCTGGTGTCTCAAGAGTATGATGCTTGGCGGGACCACCATATCGTCTGGATGGCATTCTGACATGAGGTGGTTTTATTGGCTGGAGGTCCAAGTCTGCAACAAGGTTCACAGCTTTTCATAGATTCCCATGAAACTATCATCAGTCCTCAAAGAGAGAAAGCCCTTTCTGGTGTAATCAACTGCTTTCAGCATTCCACTGATGGTTTTTCCTCTTGCTTGCAGACTCAAGTTCAGGTCCTCCAACATCATGAGGAGCTCTTGTCCCAGGAGAAGGCCAAGAATGGTGTTGCCCTTTTCCAGTCTGTCAAGTAGGCCATTAGCTTTAGAAGCAGTGCTGTCAGTGAGATTTGTAGATGCCATCTCTTCCAGAGCAGCCAAGATGGACTCGTATTGAGTTAGGACTGCTCTAATGGCTGGTGTGCGCACAGTCCATCTGGTGGCACACAGAGGCTTGATGGAGATGGAGCCGTTTTTTGATATGCATATATTTTTGAATATTGTTTTGCATTTTCCAGACTGAGCAAACAAGCAGCCCAGCTCGTGTACCCACTGCAGAGCATCCCTGATCACAGGTGTGGAGGTACATGCAGCCTGTGTGACAAGGTTCACACAGTGTGGGCCACAGTGGACAAAGGTAGCCAATGGTTGTTCTCTTCTAATCTGAGCTTGTAGCCCTGACAGATGCCCTGACATGTTGGCTGCTCCATCATAGGTCTGTCCACGAAGACCTGAGAAAGGCAGGTTTAGGCGGAGCAGCACATCAGAGGCAATTTTAAAAAGGTTTTCGCCAGTTGTTGAAGAGGCCTCATACAGCCCAACAAAGTCCTCCTTAGGCTCCAGACCACCATCAACATACCGGAGGCATATCGAGACCTGTTCAGTGCCAGATATGTCCTGGGTCCCATCCATTATCAGAGAGTACTGTAATACAGGTAATGAATGGATTTCAGCTGCTAGTTTTCTGATAATCTTGTTGCTCATCAACTTCAGCAGCTCATTTTGACTCTCAGGACTTGTGTATCAATGATTCTTCTGCAGCCAGCTTGCCAGATTGGGGTCATTCTCAGCCTTCTCATCCAGATGCTGCTTGAAGTTTCCCTCATCATTGTCATGACCTCTGAGAGCTAGGCCCTGTTTTGCAAGGTACCTCACCGAACTAACAATCTCTATCAGTGCTGACCTGGCCTTCTCTTGTGCACTTTCTGAGAGGTTGCATTCTGACTGACCTATGTGTTTGCGTGTGTGTGTCAACAGCAACTATGTGTGCCCTACTACCAGCGTGCCTTTCAAATGACTCCCTAGCCTTCTTCCAGTTTTTTAACCCCTGAGAAATAAAGGTTTGTTCAGTTTTTTTTGCCATTTTTGAGATGTTGCTTTTGAAAGCAGTTGTGCAGAAGAAGCACAAAACTCCTTTCATTTCAGGACTGTAATGGAGCCAGGGGAAGATTCTGAACCAGCTCTCGTGCGGTTGGGCAGAGTTTGTGGCTCAACTAGCTGTGCAGGTGGTTGGTATGGGGAACTTGGACCCTCAGCTGAATCACTCTTCTGGTTTTCATGTGCAGGGTTATCCTGCTGCTCCGCATCAGTAGCTGATGGCTCGATCTATAATGTAATCAATTGTCATTTATTTCTCTACATAGTTCTCAGTATGTTTTATTTCACACAAATTACTCTAATTGGTCTACTATTGCCATTATTTATTTATTTTTATCCACAACTTTCTTTCCTGTTTGTATTTGTGGTAGTATTTGTGTTGTAGATCCGTCTGTTGGTGCAATCAAATGTTTTCCACATTTTCTTCACAAGTTTAACCGATCCAAAGCCCCTGCAGATGGATAAAACTTGCATATGCTTTTTTTTTTTTTCCTTGAACCCTCACCTGCTGAACTTCTGAGCTTGCTTCAACACACTCCACTTCTTCAGCCAGTGATTGTGCTTGCTGTAAGAGTAAACCAAAGTTGGTTTTATATTTAGTGCAAGGTTATCAGTTTTTCTGTTATGTGAATCTCCCCTCTGCATTCTCAGCTGCCTGTTCGAGCATATCTTTGTTTTTCTCTGTCACATGCTGTTCCTGATAGAAAATGGGTAATAAAACAAACATTGTGCGATTTGATTTGTTTCTTTTTTGTTAATGCAGCATAGATTTTGACTTATCTTTGGGGTGTTTTTTGTGGAAAAGTATAGATTCTTAAGGTGTCCATTTGTTGACTTCCAAAAAAGGACACATTCCTGAAACACTCAAGTTGTTTATTTGAAAAACACTTGAATTTGACATATTTAAAGTGTGCCTGCCCTATGTGATTAAAAATGTAAACCTCATAGGCTAAGTCAAAAAGTAAAATTACTATTCTCTGGAAATGACTATTTTAAAAATTACCCTGAAACACTAATTGGTCAGTCATATGGGCCAAGTCTTTGTTTCTTTTTCTTTTTTGTCTAATGAAACAAAACGCAATAAAAATTGGGATGTTTGGCACCTGAAAACCCTATGCTACTTATGCTTATGGTGCACTCTTACATCACATGTGACTCTAGGGGGCGCTGATTCCCACTGAACAAACGTGCTGCTACTTTGTAATGCCATTAAAATCTGATTTTTAGGTTAACATTGTTTGTCCTTCACTTTTGCACCTAAAACCTGAATTGAGACTTATTTACACACTTTCACCCCAAAAATTTTTCCCTCTAATACTTTTGAGTTATGGAGGGTTCATTTAACATAAGGCCTTTTGCTGTCGGGACCTTGTAGGAATTAAACAGCGCCACTCAGTGACAGGTGAAGTCTCCTAAAAACATGATGAAAATCCAGACATTTTATCAATCTATGAAATCCTCCCAGATCCCCATGGAAGCCATGAGAAGCAAACATGTCTCAGGAAGAGGTTTGTTCACCTGGCATAGCTGTCTGGTTTGTATCTGTTATTGCTGCTAGCTAATTGTTAGCAGCCGAGAAGAGAAAAAGTCATTGTCCTGTTTTATCTACGTCAGTTTAAAAAATAAGACTGGATATCTTTATTTTTTTTTAAGGGCTGCACTTACAGCACAGTTTTTCTTGCCGAAAAATCATCGGGTATCGGTTGCGTTTTTTCTTTTCGACATGGTGGGACACCAGCTACAGCTTAACTTTTTTTTTTAATCAATGAATCCGGTAGTTCACGGACAGCTTAGCTGTGGGAGTGTGGAGTTGACCAGAGAGTGGAGCCTGATATAAGCGGTAAGATGAATATATTTCTCTGAAAATCTGATCGCATATTTGACTATATCCACCACAAATAATACAGCATCTTTTGTGTTAGTTTGCTATCATATTGGTTTTATTAATGTATTCTTCCAACCTAGGGGCGAGCCTAATGTGTTGGTTTTAATGTCCATTAAAAAAAATCAATCCTGACTTTTCAGCTTTATTGAATAATTGAATGATTTTTAAGTCAATACACTATGGTGCATACTGTTGTGAAACGTCAAACTGAAGAATACTCAAATATGCATAGCATAGGCTATTTAAAAATTGTCCCCGGCAATATTTAAACTCCACTCAAGTGTAATTATGTTGTCCCCCCCAATTCTAAAAACAAACTGACGCCAATGGTCATCATATGCAGTCGTGTTGTTGTCGTCATAAATTTAGGACGCAGCATTTGATTGACGTTGCTGCTCTGATTTAGCCGGGGACCGGATAAGTTGCGTCCAGACGTGCTCATTTAGCCGTTGAGATAACAGTTAGATGGCTCTCTTAATAATAATACTTATCCCGCCACAGACCACAAACAAAGCCACCTAAGTGTGGACGATAGGGGGGTGTAGACTAAATACTTATAAGTTTAAGGCATTATCTGGCGTAGTGTGGACGTGGCCTCAGACTCTTCTCTCCTCAATAAGCAGCTGGAAGGATTAAAGTCGCTAACCTTGCGAGTTCACACAGGAAAAAAAACATGTGACCCTGTGTAGTCGAGAAAGCAAACAACAGCGTTGTCTGCAGTACTCTCCAGTATAGAGGGACAGAAAAAAAGAAAATCCAAATGATGCCACGTGCTAGTTTTGATAACGTTAGGAGTTAATCGTAAAAAGTTTTAGAACAACTTAAAAAGGTCAGTAAAGCTCCTGTTTTTGCAAGAGTGAAGTTTACTACTTCACTGAAGAGATATCTATCTGTTATAGATTAGCTTTATACACAAATTGCCAACTAACAAGGTTCTGTAGGGCCATCGAGATGCATTTTCTAGCTGTAAAGTTCAGAATAACGCAATATCCTCTGCTGTGGTATGAATTAGTGCAAGAAAATTTTAATCAGCCTACGACTCAGTTGGCTGCCGAACTATGAAGTAATGAAACAAACCATAGCCCCATACGACCTAACTTCAGGGCTAATTTGCTAAAAAACACAGACTAATGGAGCAGCCAGACTGAAGATGTAAATTAAAAGCATAAACGTAAGAAAAACATTACTCTCTAGCAAAAGGAACAATTAGGATCTAAATCATTTTTACAAAACCTTTGTACTAAATATTTCAACTGCATCTTCAGTTTCATATTTTCCCTATTTTTCTTTTTACTTTCGTTATCCCCTGATCAGTTCCTTTATATGATGTTTACCACGTGGCATGCTAATTTTCCAACATCTGAGCTCTGAAAGTTACAACACCTCTCCACCCCATTTTTTTCACTGCCGCTCTTCAGATTTGGGTCAGACATCATGAATCTTGTGTAAAAGACAGATGGAGGGGGCTCCTCAAATCACATGATCACCATTTGTGATTTCCCTCCTATCAAGTACCTCGGAACTTCCATTACAGCTGAGCAGCAAAACCACACAAAGGGAGGGGGAGACGTGGGAGACGTGCAGTTGCATCTGATGTTGTAAGTGATTAAGAGAGGTGCGGATTGTAGCTGTGGGGGACATGTTCCTTCTCCCTCCCTTTGCCTCCTTTAACCTCAGCATCTTGACATTTTCTTTACCCCCTTTACCACTCTTCTTTACTCCTCGGTGTCTGATTCTCTTTGTTATTTCCATTTCAGCTCTTGCCATCGCACTGACAGTTGAATTACCCACAGCACTCAATCAATTGTCAAACGACTCTGCTGCTACAGCTGTTGTGCTGTTTTACAAAGACCACATATAGTAATATGTTGAACAGCAAATTAAGCGGTTACAGTGGTTTTCAAAAGCACTCATACCAGTTCAACTGTTTCACAATTATTACGTTACAACCACAAACATCAGTCTATTTAAATTGAAATTTTATGTGACAAACACAAAACAGTGTAAACCTGTAAAATGGAAAGACAATGACAGCCGACACCCTTCACACCAATAAATAAAATCCAGACCAACTAATTATGATCAGAAGTCACCAGAAGTCAATTGGTTTGAAGAATCCACGTGCGTTAATGTCATTGCACCATCCTTATAAAATGAAACAATTTACTCATACAGAATTCTGGTCAACACCCTAAAATGAAAAGAGTGTGATAGAACTACAATCTCCTGAAAACATGACTGTCTATTATAGACCAAAAGGTCAAGCGAGGACAGTAATAATCAGAAGGCCCAACTCAGGTGGAATAGTGTATTGACAGGATAACTATTAGTGACAATAGGCTTGTCATGGTACAAAACTTTAAAACTCGATACCAATACTAAGATGTTTGATACAATTTTTAATAACAAGGCAACATCAATTTGTCTGTCTTTTTAGCCAAGAAGAAATGGAACACAGTACAGGGAGATGCAGCGTATGGTGAAGGTAGAGGGGGCAATGTCCAAACAAAGGGTGCATGATTACCTGTATGCTAGATTGGATAGTAAACAAGAGAGAGAGAATTTGTACAGGTTGGTGAGAAAGAGACGCGCGAAACAATGTGCAAAAGGTTAGGTTGATTAAGGATAGGAATGGAAATGTACTGACAGGTGTCTGGAGTAGCAGAGAAGTATGTTAGATTGGTGCAGGCATGTATGATAGTTGTGAGACAGTAGTGAGGTGTGCTGTAGGGTTGACAAAGTATAATGACTGGAAACTGCCAATTCAGTGCTTACCAAGCACAGGATAGGGTACAGCAGCACCTTACATCATCCACTCAACATCTGAAATTGCAATGGGAATCTGATTTGGCTCATAACGGGCTGCTAACGTCAGATGGGTGTGACATGGTGGCAACGCCATAGAGTGAATGTCTACTGGTGACGATGTCATGCCAATGTACTTCAAACTTACGTGTCAAATTATGAACGTGTCTCACCTGACGTCGCCTCAAGAAGTTTCTTACCTGACTCAAGAACGTGTGTCAATGTTAGGGCTTTGACTTTTGACCAAAAATTAGGGCCCAGTCTATATGCCCTGTTCAAGATGGATGCTGGCTTGCGGCCTGTCAAGAGGCTCTTTCAGAATCTATCCCACCAGGAAGGGGGATATCTCTCCACACTCAGTGCCTTCTGGCATGCCGACGAGACGAATATTATTCATCCGGGACCTCTTTTCCAAATCCATAATTCATCTTCCATTTTTCCCAGCTTGGCTTGTAATGAACTTAGCTTGTAAGCTATGTAGCTCATCTTCCGCGGTTGAGATACATTCTTCCGCCTCCAGCACTCGATCAGAACAGTCCTTCATCTCATTTCTCACCTCATGTAGAGTTCAAGACAAGTTCTCCAGTCGGGACACACAGCTAGATTTCATGAGCGTCAGCTTTAATATTTCTTCGGTGTCTGAGCTAACACACATTTTGCTGGTGTTCACCTCTTTAGCTGTAGCGGAGCTGGTCACCATCGTGTCTCTGTCTGGGTTGTAGGCGGATATAGTTTGCTAAGGAGTTGGGCAATCGTTCCTTTTCTGAAGTTTAACAGTCTTGGGCATTATTCTGGTTTGTGTGTTCTTCTGTATCGTTAGTTTTGTAGGCTGCGGGACATCATGACATGACTATACTGCAGAGTCGGATCAGACGTGTCTGCTTACATGGCTGCCACACCAGAAGTCCAGGTGTGTGTATATATATATATTAGGGTTGGGCGGTAAAAAGAAACAAAAGATGTGTTTTAGTTTAGCTTTTCTTCTGCCCCTTTAGGAATGAGCTTTGCCTTGAGTCACATACACACAGTCATGTGACAGAGGGGGAAGCGCTGCTAACGTAGCAGATGTGGAGCTCTCCAGGGGCTCTCCATCACCTACGCAATAATGCACAAGTGCTCAAAGATGCAGAATGGCAGAAATACGAAAGTCAGATCAAAACCATTCATACTTGGAAGACGAACAGAAAACCAAAGCTTAATCTACTTCTCTTTTTTAATACTCTTTGTCAAGATATCTCCAAGATATCTCTAACAGAATGAGCTTCTCTTCATCCATGTGAATAAGTTTAAATAAGTTTTGATTTTATTATGTATGTAATTTATGTATAAACACACAAAATTATTTAAGACAACATATATGTATAAAATTAAGTGAGATTATATTATTATAGCTAGGCATACACAGAAAAATGTAGTCTGTCTTTACAGATTTATTTTGATAAACCAGATGTTCTCCATGTTCGGTTTCCTGTTGTACTGTGTTATTTATTTAAATTGACTGCGAACTTGCTCTGGCGTCAATTCAATGCTATTTTTTCCAGAGGGCGAAACAACGGCTGGCGCCCTGCGCCCTTTGGCAGCGGAAGTGTAAGTGCTTTTTTTCCCTATAATGGGATCGGTTTTGCTGTGGCATGAGACGCGGAGCGCATGCAGTGAAATTTAGGGGTCAGTTGTCAACACGTTTGGAATTTGGTCTGTCCGGGTCATGTAAGCTAGATGGATTTTAATGGTGTCATTTACATTTTGTGTTTTTATTTGTTTGCGTGCCTGTGTGTAAGGGTACAAGTGTATGTGTGTGTGTCTGTGTGCTGTATAGGATTTGAAGGATGTCCAAGAAAAGAAAACTCAATATAAGTTACTTCTTTTGGAGTCAAAGTGAAACTTACTTAACATTAGAATTAAATTAAAATATTAAAATGGAATATGCCAAAGAGATACTTTAAAAAAAATATTTTCTATTCTTATTCTAATTTTTTCTCATTTTCATATATTTGTGTAGAAAAAAGCAACCACTTAAAAACACAAATAAAATGTATGGTGTAAATGCAATAAAGCCTCATATTCTAGATCAAAAGTGTCATCCTCAAGGCCGGGGTGCCAAATCTGGCCCTCCAAAGCCATATATGTGGCCCTCTAAACTCTAGAGGACCCTATAGATAGAACAATTAAGTTCTATTTTTGTGCACCTCAATTTTATCAGTGAAATAAAATCAGTGTTTATTTGAACAGTCCTAAATCACATATTTATGTAAAGATGTTCAGTATAACTTAATTTTAAGATGTACTTTTGGAATGTGGAGGGTGACTAACAGTTTTTTTTTATTGTTTTATCAATACCTTCTGCCACAACTGGCCCTTTAAGGATATTCACCAGCTTGATGTGGTCCAAAATAGAAATGAGTTTGACACCACTGTTCTAGAGGATCATGTGATATCATGTATCCATATTTTTTTGGGAATAAACTACACATAATAATAGTAGTAGTAGTCGTGTGAAAGTAAAGGCCTTTTTTGCTCAGGCAATAACTTTAGCATCAAACTTTGAGATCATTATATCCGTAATTTGTTTGTCATGCATCAACATATTTTTGTAAGGTGACAGCAGAGAGGCTGAAGGAGATGGAGAAGGAGAGACAAGAGGAGGTAGAGGACGAGAAGCAGGAGCAGATGAAGAGAGAGAGGCCAGAAGAAATAGAGGAGGAGAGCTTGGACTAGATAAAATTATAGAGGCTGGGGGAGGTAGAAGAGAAGGAGAAGCTGAAAAAGAGGCTTTAAATTCACAGGTGAGGTTAAATAATGCTTGATGTGTTAGTCATGAGATTCAGCACTGTGACAGATCAAATTAAATGTATTGATAAAGAGCTTTTCATGCAAACAGAAACACAAACTGCTTTACATGATAAAAAACAGTTAAAAAATTAGAATGAAACAAGCCTTCACACACAGAATATAACATAGCAGTTAAAAATGTTAGTATGATGATTATCTGAATAACAATGATTCCCCCATGTGGCTTTTAAATCAGAGCCTTTAAATCTAAGAGGCCTCATCATGTATTTCCAATATTGTTGATAGTATGTTAATTGACATTATGCACAGTTGCACTTCAGCCCTGCACTTAGTAAAGATTAGAACCTTTCGAATTTGCCTTCCTGTTTTTCATTAGTTACTTTAACCTATAACATCTGCATAATGTGAAATGATTCCTAAAGCAAAAAAATGAAACTTTCAAGAGTGCTGCCTTGGAGTAGAGGGTGACACGGGACTCAATTGTCGCTCCTGATCCCAATAAAATACTCCCGTCACGTCCCGATCACGTGACAGCCCCCCTCCAAAAAATCTTGTCCCGAAAATATCCAGAGAGAAAGACTCCCGTCCCGACCAGAATCCCGGAGATTAGTATCGTACCTCCTATTGTGCTCGCTCCGCCCCACCTTTAAACCATAGCCTAGCACAGTATCAAGATCATCTATTTAGCTTTATCCGACACATAGCGATCTATCAGATTGCATTTTGCAGCGGAGTTAATAACCACACACATGCCTAGCGTAATTTTTTAAGCTAATTCCCTGATATCTGACAAGATAAATGTGTAAAAAAAAAAAACAATTCTAATTTCTGGTTTTCCCGCCCGATCCCGTGGATTATTTCCTGTCCCGTCTCGATCACGTTACAGACAGTGAAATTGACTCCCGTCCCGTGGGAATCCTGCAGGAATCTCATGACCCGTGGGAATCCCGAAAAATTGTCACCCTCTACCTTGGAGCACTTTTGTGTCCCCACCAATCTGAAAATCAAACCTACTCCCTTGTATGCATCCGATTGGTCAGTTCAGTAACAACCAGAGATCGCGTCAACAGAACGGTGCTCTACAATCGTTGTAATCAGTAGTTAATGCAGGGCTTGGACACTACATGCTGTATATTGAAAGGATAATTTATCTAATCTGATCTTTTGGCGGTTTTGAACACAACAAGCTGTAGGAAAACAACAAAAAAGGCTGCTGTGTTTGTTTCCATGTGTTTTTAGAGTATTCTATGAGCTGCACTTCTAGTAAAAAGTTTTACATCTTAATCAAAACTCTCTGTCCTCCATTGCTCCTTGAGGAATAAATTCGATCACAAGCCTAGAAAACCCCCCTGAAATGGCGCCGTGATAGTACGCAAAGACGCCATGAAAGGTTAGTACCCTCTGCTGTCCTGGTCGAGCAAGGCTGAAAAAACAAAGAAAGGTGGAGAGGAAAATAACGGAGAACCATAAATGAAAAATTGTCTCTGTCAATACCTCTCAATCTGAGTGTAAATTTGCGGTCGTAGAAGCATAAAGTAGGCTTAACCCCGCTTAGCTGCAGCTGCTGTTTTTGATACAGTGCTTGAAGCTGCCACCTATGCCCACCTGTGCTCTGATGTAAAATATTTTGTCTAAAATAAATGACTGCACACCAAAACCACAGATTTTACTCAACCCCAGTCACATCCTCACCTCATCTGGTCTTTGTGATCACTTCTGAGTTTAAACTGGAGCTTAAGAAACACAAAAAGGAGTGGGAATCAAACACTGAATTAAAAGGCGGTTTTAAGCCATTCAATAGCAAGAAGCCATCAGATTTTAAAGATCATTAAGCAAATTTGGCCAGTACTGTACACTGAATACAGAAAATAAAAGGGGTGGAGGTATGTGGGTGCGCTGTGGTCGTTGTTATCGTCCACTTACCATTATCGAGGTGAAATGCTCATTATACCGTGATATTAATTTCACCCAGCTCAAAGTTCTCCCACTTACAAAGCATGTAGAGGTCTTTAATTTCAGATGGGCTTTGACTCACTGGCTGTGTTACTAAAGATTTTCTTTGACACTATGGTCCCAGCTTTATTAAGGTCATTGACCAGGTCCTGCCGTTTAGTTCTGGGCTCATCCCCCAGTGTCCTCATGATCAATGATGCCCCACGAGGAGAGATTTTGCATGGCACTCCGGACCGAGGGAGATTGACCGTCGTCAGGAACTTCTTCCATTTTCTAATTACAATAGTTGTTGCCTTCTCACCAAGCTGCTTGCCTATTGTCCTGTAATCCATCCCAGCCTTGTGCAGCTCTGGAATTTTATCCCTGATATCCTTGCACAGCTCTTTTGTCTTGGCCAAAGTGGAGAGGTTGGAGTTTGTCTGGCCAGAATTTTTACTGGTTGATAGGCAATCAAATACTTATGTCATGCAATAAAATGTAAATTAATCATTTAAAAACCTTCTCCTGGGATTTCTGCATTTTTGTTTTAGATTCTGTCCCTTTGCTTAGCTAACAGCTACTTGCTAGTGTCAGCTAATATACTCTGTAGAGGTGTGCTGTGTTCACAGGGATGTTGTTATCGTGATATAGCGGTTAATAATGTTACCAGATGTTGTTGTGAATTGTATGAGAACTGGTAAGAGTTACTTGTGAGGGAAAATGCAATGTGTGGTTCCTTGTGATGAGTTAATCTGAAAAAATAGACGGTTGACTGCTAACTGTTGCTACTGAGTCCCAGTGGGACGCTAGGAAAGAGATGTTTTGGGAGGGACCTTGGTATTCATGAAAAAATATATCTCCCTGAAACTGCAACTTTAATAGTTTTGTAAGTTTAAACACAATAACTGCAGACTTGTAAAAGATATTTCAAACTAAGAGTGTGATTTAATCATATTTTGGTAAATTGTGCAAGATTGTGATTAAAAGAAAAGAAAATGGCCTTGAAACTTCGGAAATACTAATTTAATACATTAACAAATAAAATAATCGATGGAATATCTAAGAAATTCTTCTGCCCAGAAGGTAATAAGTCTTCTTATCAAACCACACTACTTGAACTAGACCTTCCCTACCATCACTCAGTGTGTGCATAGAAAGTACACAGAAATACTCCGTGCATCAAATTCAGCGCAAGCATATTCAACTCAATTCTATTCACTTTTATTTATATAGCGCCAATTTACAACAAAAGTCATTTCAATACAATTATACAAACATTCCAATCAGTTAAGTTTTCTATGTAAGTAATCACAGCAGATTACATTGAGTCATCAACGTGAGGTTGTGCCCGGATCATGCAGACTCCAACCACAGCAAATCCTCAGCAATCCCACTGAAGAATACAATTCAAACCAACTTTAATGGCGACACTACAAAAACTAAATAAAAGTACTGTCACTGTGTTAATGAGGTTAACAAAGTATACTGATGTTGTTACCGTGTATTTATAAGTCGCATCCCCATTCACATTATAGATCATTGCATAAGCATTGCATAAGCTGATATTTGCAGTGACAGGCTGTCATAAAAAGAAAAAAAAACTTTAATTATGAAAGAGGATAGTAAATGCTGTCCGCGGTACGACTCTCCTTCTGCCACTCAGAGGAAGCAATGTACTGTAAGAGAAGATGCTGCTGTTAGATCTCATAGTAAATATTGTGAATGAAATGGATTAGTTTAATTCAGTTGATTTATATTCTTCCACAAACGGGTAGTCTAATTTGTATGATAGAGAATAAAATTAAGTCCACATTATCTATGAAAATTATAGTCAGTACAGGTAAAACCAGTTAACAAAGTAAAAAATACAATGTTTTTTTTGTAATGGCATTTAAAATCAAACTGTACTTGCAGAAAATTTTACAACAAAGTTTTCTTGAATAACAAAAATGTATGCAATAAAATATTAAATACATGAAACATTGTTGATTAATTCATATTATTATTGTTCGTTTTTGGAAACTGCAAATGAAAACTTTGGGTTTCTGCCAAAGTCAAGGCAATCTGGAATCATAAATGAGTATTTTAGACTGCCATTCTGACTGTGTAAACAGTGGTAACAAGTTAATCGGAGGTCATGTTGCTACCTGAGCCAGCTGACAGGATGTTGCATCACTTACAATGTGTTCACACCAAACGTGTCCAAAAAGCGCCACGTGCCCCTAGCTGGACTCTTGAACATTCGCACCTTGAAGCATTTCCAAAGCGAACTGGTCGCGCTTCAAAATATGCAATTTTCATGCGCGTGAAGGGGAAATACGGAACTTGTGGGAGGACCCTAACTGGGAACGCTCCGTAGCAGTCGGCTGGCCTCCTCCCTCCTTCTCCAGGCCCTCCAGGAGCTCTCAGTCAAATCTGTTCTCTGAGCTGACCCCGTGAAATGTTTGGCCTGGCCTCAGGCGGAGCTGGGACCGCTCCTGCAGGGGAAGACCCAGTCGAGCAGCGATGGAAGGATCTAGAAACTGGGAGCAGTACGCCATCTCCATCAAGCCCAGCATGTGCAAGATCATCTGCCGGTGGAAAATGGTCTCCTAGCTGACTGAGGAATGTGTTCAGCCTGGCCTCCGATGGTGCTGGGACCACTGCAGTGGGAGTCTGGAGATCTAAAGACCCAGTCGAGCTGTGACGGAGGGATCATAAACACTGGCTCCTTGCCACGTCAGAAAACCTGGCCTGCTTGCCCAGTTTGAGGAGCCGTTGTTCCGCAAAGGTGCAAGCTTTGCCCGCTAAGACACCAACTACTACTACTTTGCTTCATCTATCCTAGCAGGGGTCGAGCCGTACCTTAGCCAATAGCTATCTCTATAATCTGTTTAGATCCATAAATATGATCGCATTTGTAATCTGCAGGACTTTATTTAGAAAAATTGCCTTTAGTTTCCCAAATGACTGGATAGGTCGCGGCTCGCGCAAAAAGCAGGTCAGACCCCGAAACGAGCAAGCCGTCTTTGTCCAATAATTGCAGATTAACATCCAAAACCGAATAAAAACTGCAGAGGCAACTGATAATGGAGTTCAGAAACACCAAATGACTGAAGTCTTTACGTTAGTCCCAGGCTGTGAAGAGTTTCCCCGCAAGCAGAGGGGGACAGCAGACAACGGAGCAAGATATTAGCTACCGTTAGCCACCGTTAGCCACCACCGTTAGCCTAGAAGGACCTGTCGATCAAAGGGACACGCCCCTAATTATTCATAATTTCAAGATTAAATTACAAATAAAAGGAGAAGTTAGAAAAAAATTCACCCCCCTCAGAGTTGTCATGATGGTAAACCTGAACTATCTACCCTAAAATGGTTTTTTGAACCAGGCTGTAGACATTTTTATTTTTGCTGTAAATTTGGCCTTTTTAACATTGGAGTCAAAGGAAAATTGCTCCTTTTTATAGCCAGCCCCCAGTGGATGAGGACTGAACTGCAATTTTTGACACTTCCGGATTGGCTTCACATTCTGTGGGTGGAGTTTGCCCCTTGGTCATGACATAACAGTCAGGCTAAGCGCAGCACGACTACTTTTACTATAGACAGACACATAAATAAATAAAATAATAAACTTAGAACCGTTTTTATAAACAGTAACATGTAAGAAAGCTGCGATAGCTAGGAGTAAGCCCACAGAGCTAGTTTTCAGAGCAGTTGAAATACAGTTAGCTCTGTGATGTGTCTTTTTTTCATCATCTGCACAAAGATGCCTTAGGTTTTATTTTGTTAGTCTAATTGTTCTACCGTGACCGCAAGGCTTTAGATAGCAGGTGCAGAAGCTTTTTGCCCTCCACTGCTGTACCTATGCACAAAATTACGTGGATGAAAACAACAGCATTCAACGTGTCCATACTACACAGTGTTTTCCTTACAAAGGCGTAACAGTGGCACTCTGCCACTGCAGAAATTCCAGCGCCACGGCTACAAAATGTAAACCAAACGGCAAACTGTAGGCTACACATTTTGCGCAGCAAATACGTCATTTAAGGTCTACGTACGATGGTGCGACTCACCCCTCTAAACTACGGAAAACAGCTGCGGACATGTGAGTTCTCCGCTAAATGTGTGTTACTCATGTCTGACAACACGCTGCAGCAGTGTGGTGAAGCAGTTTCAGACAACCATCGGAGAAATGCAAGGAATTGTTTGCGCCCCCTCCTCCATACTTCCTCCTGCTGCGCTCTGCCTCAGCTCTCTTACCTCTGATCCTCACTCGCTGCACCTGGACTAAAAGGTAAACTGCATTTGTGTATTGTGGACCTGCCAGCTTTTAGTAAATGTGAACTGTAACGCCTAATGTTAATTTCACTATGGAAGCATTCGAGCCGAAGACAAGTGAATAAAAAGAAAAATAAAGATTTGCGAGGGAATTTTTTTTCTCTGCAAATCTTCAGACCTGCTGAACATGAGGGTCTATGTCCCTCAGAAATTTCTGAATAAATATCAAGAACAGTGGTCATGCTTGCGATCCTCTAAAGTTCCTCATCAGGCATTTTGCACAGCCTGTAATCATGACGTGGGCATAAGCCACCAGGGATCTGCAGGTAAATTACAAATCAGCCCCAGTGACGTATATGAGCTGTAAGCCAATGTGATTATTACATTCTTGAAAATAAAACAAACACACGAAAAAACTAATGCGATACAGAAAAAAAAAATATTGCCCTTTTAATTAAATGCACATTAAATATCTATTTTAATGATTCTAAATAAATATTAAGCAATAAAATGCAGTCAACCTGTGGCCATAAGCTTGTATAAGCACACATATAATCACAGCAAGTGGAACTTTTTATTTTTACTGTTCAATATTAAAATGTCCAATGCAGATATTTTAGAGTCAGGTCAAATTATAAAAAAATGTCTATCTCTTAAGTAGTAAAAATAATAACTATGAACAAGTGTGTTTGTGTGTGTGTTTGCCAGACTTTCAGCGCCATGTGGCGGGCAAAAAAACATTAAAGATTGTGACCAGTACAGTACAAAATGTTTGTTCTTTATTTAAAGTATTGTAATAAAAAACATACGTTTTATACAGAGTGTTCAGTTCGAAGAAGAAAGGTAGCAACGCAAAAATAGCTTTTTTGATTTACACATATCAAAGGCATTAAGGTATAGGTCTTTGACTCTATTAAGTAACTGGCCGTGGTAGTACCAATATTTATCGGTGTACTTTTATTTATTTGAATTTACGTTTGCATCACGACACAGCCCCCCACCCCCCCTCCGGTTGTATAGCCTAGTTAACTAGGGGAAACACTGCCACAGCAACAGCTCACTGGAGTGCTAACAACCCTACTGGAACCAAGTTTACTATTGTTACTGCTGTGCAAATCTTTGATTATGCCTCCATAGAACACGAAACTACAAAAAAATTCATATCATAACGAAAAATTAAACACCAGTTTTCGGTATGAACCGGTATACCGCCCAGGCCTAGATACAGAGCTTGTTAACTACAGATAGTTTATGTGTGTAGCTCATTTTGAAACACTCGGATGGGATGTCTGACAATAACAAACTTTTTTGTTGACTGACAGAAATTGCTTTGGTGGAGGTATAGCCATATATATCAAAAACAATCTCACAAGCAAGCTTCGTCCTGAGCTAATGCCACAAAATATTGAAATGTATGGGTGGAAATTCAGTATTCTTAACCAATCTTGATCGGTTGTGTTTGTAGGTTTCGGAGCTCAAATGTTTGTTACTTTGATTTAATTGGTGATATGCTAAGTAGAGTATCAGAAGAAAATTAAGACACCTTTATACTAGCAGATTTGAACATTAATTGGATAGGGCTGCCCAGTGAGACAGAAAATAATTTCTATGTCCTCTAACTCAACTTCATACAGCTCCCACAAGAGTTGCAGTAAAGATGAAGTTAGATCTGCCATGTGCATTAATCACATTTACACTAACATTCCTAAATCCTGTAGTAACATAAGTTCTGTTCCTGTCAAGGTTATTATCCTTAACGAAAAAATATGACTTAACGAAAATTAGAAGTAAAAAAAAACATATTCGTTAACTGAAATAAAAAAAAAAACGAGAATTTGAAACAAAACGCAAATGAACTCAAACTGTGAGTGTTCACAAAACAAAACAGAAACAAACTGAATCTATTAAGAAAATGTGCCTAGTTTTCATCTCATAAAGTGTCTCATAAAATCTAGAAGAATTACAATGAAGAATGAAGTCTCAGAACTGTCCACACAGAATTATCTCACGAATGCAGAGAGGTCCACAAATGAAAAGTGGTGATTTCATGCACATTCAGGGCTTTGTATGATCTGCATAGGCGTCATTTTAACTGGGGACGCCGGGGACATGTCCCCAGCAATATTTATGATTGACAGGTTTGTCCCCACTAAGCCTGATGCGGAAATTTTTACTGACCTAACAACCACTTCTGCTCCCAGTAAAGTATCTAAACAGAATACTATTGAATTCACTCAATTCCAGTTTCTTGAGCAGTCATGTTTCTTTCTGCTCATTTACATTAGATCTGAAAGGTTTTTAACACCTGAACCCGACGGGCTTTATTTCTATCATTGTACACGGTCTCGGATCGAGCTCGGGCTTTAACGGTCACCCGATCATCTCATTAGTGCAATAATTTATAACAAAGCGCTGCAGTGGGCCACTAAGATCATTCTACCTGTCAAGATGCTCCCGGCACACCACATGCTTCATGATGTGAAAGACCCACTCCTCTCAGATGAAAACATTCTCCGACTGCTGCGCTGTGATCTCACAGAAAATGCTGAAGTATAAATGCACTATTATCCCAAGTCTCAAATTGCAGAAGTCTCCTGCATTTATATAGCAGCTCCTGATGCTCACAAGTCAAATAAAATCTCCTAAAATCTAGAGCAAGCGGATGCAAGAGATACGCACGCAGGCGATGCGGACTTTTACGCAGCAGAAGCGGTTAAAGCTTCATGTAGCTGCAGACTTTAAAAAGATTATAAATCAACATGCCTTGCAATTATTCTTATTAATTTATCATTTTAAGCTTCATATCAGCGGCCTATGTATGATATGTCATGTTTTAAAAGACTGGTAGTCCGCTACAGGGCTGCAATATCACTGGTACCCGTTTCAAAATGGAACAACTACAGTTATACAGCTCCTTTGCTGATAACACAGGTCCATCCTTTGCAGCTTCGTTGTTTGGTGGATTTTTTTTAATAGCAAAATTTAAATGCTTTCTTTACAGCACACTAACGCGCATTGTGTTCTGCGTCCTAAATGATTGGAGGCAACCATTAATCTCCTCGTTATGTCTCCCGTGCTTGCCAAAGTTATTGGGAGAAAAAAAGACGCACAAAAAACTGCCTATAATTATGTTCTACACTCGGAAACGACACCTGGCTGCTCAGAAACTTTCAGGGGAGAAAAAACCCACCGAGTGGCGCAACAGCAGACAGACCGTAGCTACTGCTTAATACTTTATGTTTTAATTCTACAAGGGTTTGAGTATTAAAACTAGTGAGAAATGTGATTAAATTTTAATGTATGTCTTAGAGAATTTTAAAAAGGTTTGTGGCGAGGGGTTTTACAGCCTTAAAACATAATAATTGTAAAAAAAAGAAAAAAAAAAGATGATTACTTTGCAGATGTGTGGGTTATTTTTAGAACCCCCACAATAAATTAGGGACCATTGTAAATTAAATTTAATGGGTCTGTTTTATTTTCTACGGGTGAGTAGCAAGGAACAAAATATTCATGCAATATTTTAGCTTGTTTAAGACTCCCAAAGATGATATGCTGACATACTGGATTTGTGTAGAGAACATGCCAGAATACTAGCCTACTTTGCCCTGAAGGCGTAAAAATCTCGTTATCTCTGCATCCAGCTTCCAGAGAGAGACACTTCTGGTACGCAGCAACGGAGAACCAGGGAGTGGACAACATTTCCATCACAGTTAAAAAAATCAAAAAGAAAAATAACTTGATCCATTATTTAAAGTATATAGTGCAGTGAATTATTAGTCTTTCATTATACTGCAGCTGAAATGTATATGCAGAAATCACTGTGCAGAAACCAAACACTGTGTCCAGTCTGGCTTTACCTAGATTTGTCATTCCTGAATCGCCAACTCATCCTCACTCCCAATTCGTCACATATGGACGCAAGATCAGACTCCTGACCATGTGTCCATATGTGACGAGTTGGGAGTGGGGATGAGTTGGAATCTCTGAAAGCGCTGCATGGATAGCAACAGCATTGCATCATCAGCGCGAAAAATCACCTCCTGCTCCCAACACCAAAACAACATATGAACATTTTCCTCTTTTGGACTCTTAAACAAAACATAAGTTATGTCGCATTAAATAAACTTCGTCCCGCGGAGCTGTGAAATTCAATTTTGTTTGTTTGTTCCAACTGAAACAACTTTATGTGGATCACGCACAGGTAGCTGCCCTATTGCAGGACTGTCAGCTGTAAGTTCAATTTAAAGTTTCTCCACACAGAATGATGTTGGGGTTGCAAAAGGAGCGCGTTTTACTGTTGCGCATTCTTGTGGTGCGAGTATATATCATATTCAACATTATTCTTTGTGCTACGTTGTGGATTTTAATCATTCTTCCAAACCAACAGCCTATTGGTGACGTTTAAAAAGGAAAACAGTTAAACATATGGCTTTTAACTTGTATTGATTTACTAAAGATGCGATTTTCACCACGTTTATAGCCTACTCTGCAGTGCATATTGTAATGAGATGAATACTTAGAAGCTATATTAATATTTATGAGTGTCCCCACCAATCATCAAACCGCATTCAAGTTAATAATTACGTCCCCACCAACTTTAAAAACAAACTGACGCCCTTGATGATCTGTGAGTATATATTTGAAGCTTCTCTCAAAATTATATTTGTGAAACAGCTTCTGTGCATTTGTGAATTATGTCTATGTCTATGGCTTTCTGCCTACTACTTTGTCACCAAAAATAAATGAATGGATCATGCATCGTGTCTTTTAAGTTGCAAAAATTGCTTTGATAAAAGCATAACAGGAACATGCCCCCATTCAAGGAAAATAAAAGACGTTTTTGGATTGCAAGCTATCAGAAAAAGCGATTGAAATGATGATTTAACCCCTTAAGCTCGCTAGCCCCCATTTTTGGGGGCAGGCCTCCTAGAGTAATATTTTCAACTTTCAATTACTTGTTATTACAGAAACCAACACTTGGTTAAGTCAATAAGAGTGAGTAGTTAATATTTAATATGTTGATGATTTGCTTCTTTACAAGTACAACAAGCTGCTAATATACATTTTTTTCAGGTGGAATTCATATTCATACTTCATATTTTCTGTCTTTCAACCTCAATTACTCATGCCTACTATAATTATCTTGAGAATTTTCCTATTCACAGTATCCCCCTAAACCTTCCTATTATATGAGAGCAATTTAAACATTTTAGACCTTTTATAAGTTGTAAAAGGCCTTCCAGAGTGTAGGTATGGCAATTCGGAAAAAAACAGCCTTGGGATTAAGAGGTTAACAGTCTGCAGTAAAAACTTCAAAACAGGTTAGCTATGGCTAACAAATAAGCTAACTTTGCTAACTAACACTGCGACTGCAAACAATAGACAGGGGAGCCGGTGTTACACCAGAGCTGTGTAGCTGGTATAGGTTGTGGTGATGAAGAAATAATCACTCTCCAGTTTCTGGTTGTTGCTGTTTTTTACTGGCTGTACTTCATTATTCCAACATGTCAGTTAAGTCGTCTGTATTGCTGCGGTCCGCCTAGCGTCATGTCAGCAAAGGTTGAGAGAAAGTCCAATTTGAGAATACTTACTACTAGAATATGTGCAAAATTATCAAAAGCATCATAGTACTGGTAGCTTGGCTTTTTTGTTGTTGTTGTTATTGTGTTGCCAGTTAGTGTTTTTATAGAACTGTAGAACCTGCATAAATGTGGGGCCTTCTAATGTACAGTTGCTGTTAATGTGTTTACAGAACTTTGAACGTTACTCTGCCATATATATTCTTGCCTAACTTGTATGGTTATATTTCTTCTTTTTTTAATCTTCCCGGGTACAGAACTTGTTTTTACAAAAAAACTAAAACTAATAACTAAACCAAAACTAAGCATTTTCAAATAACTAAAACTAAACTACCTTACAAACAGTAAAAACTAAATAAAAACTAAAACGAATTAAAATAACCCTGGTTACTGTCGGCTTTAGCAGCCATCATCTAGCAACAATACATTTAAAAAATAAACCTCAGAAAACAGCAGAGGATTATCTACAAAAGGTTATATAAAAAGGTGGACAGAGATGATTTCCTCCATCACCTTAGAAATGTTGACTGGAAAAACATTTATTCTGCATTTAATACAGAGTCAGCATTATTTGTTTTAACCTTTTTGGTCTTCTTATTGACAAGCATGCACCAGAAGAGAAGCGTTGCCAGGTCAAAACAAGCACATTGGCTGGATCATGCAATAAAAACCTTAATGATAGAGTGAGATGCTGTTAAGAGACTAGCGACTTCAAACAGTCCATGCAATCAGGCAAGATACCATAAATTATGGGTGGTTGACGTGACGCTGAGGTTTTGTGTTACCAGTGACAAATATAACTACAAATTGAAAATATATCATTAAAATTCATTTTTATATGCAGTTCATTCTTTTACATCTAATCCATCTGCAAACAATGAGTGCTGTTCTTTAACTATGCAAATATACTGTTTTGAACAAGGCATTTGACCACAGGTGCAACACTCCTGGTTAGCATTACTTATCTTAAAACGATACATTAAAATATTTAAATGCATGTCATACAAGTTTTTACTTAATGAATCTAGAGGTCATAAGTGTTATGGTCCCTATGTAGAGTTATTATGACACATTACATTTTGCTCACAAAACTGGTGTCCCCCCCAGAGCAACGCCATTATGAATTGTAAAACAGGAATTAATGTGACCACCCCATTACTGAGAGGGTTCCTTACAGAATCAGGAAGGACAGAATACATAACTGGAGCACATGGACTGCACACAAGATCAGTTCTGTCTCAAATATTTTAATAATATTACTATTTCTGTGCCGTGTTGGAACTGGTCGTCTTAAGGTGGTCCTTTGGTACAATGCAATTTAAGTATTGATCTGAATATTTTGATCAATTTTGATTGATGGATCATTGAAAATAATGTAGGCTAAAGCTTAACGCCATTACTCAGGATGAAGACTGTCTCTAATATAGCTAGGCCGCAAACTAGCATCGAGTTTTAAAATGTGCACTGGTGCAACGCACTGTCCTATAGTACAACATGAAGTCAATTTTACTTTTTTTTTCTTTACTCCTATCATAATTAACATTAACGTAGTGAAAGCAAACATATAAACAAACCTTTTTTTAATTAAATTTTTTATTGAAAACATTTGTTTAAATATGCAAATAGAGATATAATCCAAGTCTAAAAAAATGAAGTCTACAATTATTTATTATTTTATTTCATTATAAATAAATAATAACTAATAATAGACATTATTAATGTGCCATCATATAACAATATTCATGATGGGTTGTTCAATTAATAAGTTATTTTCTTGATTAATTGCATTTATGGTACTGTGAAAGTATGATTATAAAGGCACAGTTCAGGAAATAATAAATCAATTCACAACTAATTATTTTAAAAGAGCACAGGATGTTTCACTGTGTTGTGTTAATTGGTTGTTCAATGAATTTGACCCATGTATTTTATAAATTCCATTCATGGTTATGTGAAAGCATGGCTATTAGGAAAAAATATATTTTATCTGTGTTGTACTAAAAAGTTGCACAGAATTTAAAATAATACATTTGACTATGTACACGACATGTGCATACTAATATGGAATATAGGATGACTGTGGCTCATTTGTGGTGTAGTTGGCTTGCAATCGGAGGGTCGTAGGTTCGATTCCAACTTCCTCCAGTCACATGTCAAGGCACTTAACCCAAAAACTTCTACATCGTCCCTGTTGGCTATCGGTGTGTGTGAATGTGGCTTCAAAGCGCTTTGAGTGACTAGAAAAGGGCCATACAAGTTCAGTCCATTTATAAATTTACTCTGTTGTCCAATGGTGCAACGGAATGTCCTATGAGTCCTGTGAGTGGAAAAGGTATTTAAATGAAAAATGTTTGTAAAAAGTATTGGATAGTATAATAATGATATCATCACTATGGAGCTATAAGGATGAAACAAAGATTCCTTGCGTTTTATGCTAATTATAATTAATGTAACCATTTGGGTAGTGTCTCTATGTTTACATCTTATAGTATATAAATAACACATTTTAGGACTACCACATCAAAAAATAAATAATATGCAAAAATATGAAGAATTAGAAATTAAGACATTCAGTTTTTTATTATTTACACATAAGGGAATATAATTATTTAATTTGACAAAACATTTTTGAATTATTTTTTTTATTTTGAATTTGAGTTCATGTCAACCACCCCTATGCAACATCAATTCTATACTAAATAGAGAAAAAGGAAAATTTACTATAAAAAAAAATTCAGCTGGCATTAATAAGAATAATCATGTGGAGAATTTTTAGCAGTCTTATGGGTGGGGCAATGAAAGCCTGCCGACACATACAGAACCTGATGATGAATTCATCAAAAGATTACTAATTACTTCTATTTGTTTAACACTTTTAAACACCCAAACCAGACGAAATGTCTTTAGGGGTTGATAATATGAATGGTAGACTAATTAAGTTAGCAGCAAAGGCAGTGATTTGTCCGCTCTGGCATATTTTTAAGAGATGTGTATGGACTGGAACTTTTGCATCTCAGTGGAAAGTTTCTGAAATTATTCCTATTCTTCAGAAAAAAATTACAATGCAGATAGTAGATCTGTAAGTATTAGGGGTGTCACAATCTCGATTTTGTATCGAAATAGATCAAAATTACGTTACGGCCTTGCGCATCGACATCCAAAAGAGGATCGTAATCACCTCCTCCTCCTGTTTACTGTGCGTCCCACTCGGACTCTGTAGAAACAGTTAGTAGGCTACCGTCTATTTACTCAGATTTCCTCATCACAAGGAACCGCACATTGCATTTTCCCTAACAAGTAACTCTCACCAGTTCTCATACAACTCACAGCAACACCTGGTGACATTTTAACTTCCTGTATCACATCCCCCGTGATCAGAGCGCACGTCTACAGAACACATTAGCTGATGCTAGCAAGTAGCTATTGGCTAAGCTTCTACCACAGCGAGGATAGATGAAACAGCAGGACCAGAACTAATTCTGTTCCTTCTACTCTCAAATCCCCAGTGAGGAAATTTTTAGTTCCTGGCCAGTTAAATCCACATTCGCATCGTAAACAAGAGGACCGCTGTTAGCTGCATTTTACTCGGTCAAATGAGCTATCTGGAGCATTGTGTCAGTCGTTCTGCAGTAACTGTAAAGAGTCACTAGATGGCAGCCGCTCTCTATTAATCATTGGTAATTTAAACAAGACTGTTGCACTTTATTTCAAATAAATGATTTCAATTTGACCATTAATGCCTAATGTGATATATTACACAAGAATAATAAAAAATTGCATACATTTTCCCTTTTAAAATAAGATTTACTATACAAAATGTATTAAATTAAACCAATGATCGTAGACTAGTATAAAAATGACATAGGTCTCTGGACTGTAAAATAAAAACCATTTAAAATCGAGAATTGAATTGAATCGTGATCCTAAAATTGAAAATTAAATCGAAACAAGGATTTGGCGAATCGTGACACCCCTAGGAAATATATTTCCAGTTTTAGGTAAAATTATGTAAAAAAAATAGTGAGTGAACGAATTCTAAATTATTTGGTTGAAAATGGCTTGCTTACTGAATTCCAACATACCTAAAACCCCAACTATACCACTGCAACAGCTTTTGTCAATATGATCGATAGCTAGTATCAGGATTTTTACAATGGTAATGTAGTTGTGGACATTTTTATAGACTTGAGCGCAGCATTTGATTAAAAAAATTATCATGTTCTCCTAGCTAAATTAAATAGCATTTTATGTGGTGCATTTTGTGCATTCGCGTTCATGGCATCTACCGCTCGAGTTGGAAAAATCTGAACTCCAGCGTCAAATCGCTCCACTAAAACCAATCAGGGGAGTTTCAGTGATTATGTGACTCATGGAGTCACAGCCTCAGCAGGACATGGAGGAAATACTGATAAACATCGTGGCTAATCACCCCGAGCAACATGACACAAGCTGTTTCCAATACAGAGACAGGAATAATAAATAAATAAATAAATAGGTTCAACTATTTAGACAGGAATGCTCTTAAAAGGTTTGTGGTTGGCTCTTAAAAGAGCCGTTGTTGCTGTAAAAGCACCTCTCGGCCTAGAAGTCAGCCTCGAAACAGCCTCACCTGGTTTCCTGGTAGCAGCTCCCACACCACTCCAGGCCCAGCTCCGCTGAAGCCCGGGCCAAACATGCAGTCCTCCATCAGCTTGGTCCATAATCCACTGGCAGATGCGGTGCGACTGTGGCTCAGTGGTAAAGTAGCATGTGCTTGCATCAAAGGGTCGTACGTTCGATTCCAGCTTCCCCCAGTCACATGTCGATGTGCCCCTGGGCGAGGCACTTGACCCCCCAAAAAAACAATGGGTGTCGGTGTGTGAATGGGTGAATGTGGCTTCAATGTAAAGCGCTTTGAGTGGTCAGTAGGACTAGAAAAGCGCTATATAAGTTCAGTCCATTTACCATTACCATTTGTTCTAGCCCCAGCTCTGCTGAAGGCTGTTTGTATGTTTGTCTGCTGTACACGCTTCAAGGTGTTCAAGTAACTCAGTGTAACTCTTTAGGCGCCAAAGTCGCAAAATTGCGACGTGCAGCTAACGACCCACAGCTGGAGATACGGCCTCTAGTTTAATTATTACTTTATACCAGGAGATGGCGGACATCGGTAACTTTAATCTAAGACACATTTTTGGGTGTGTTACTATGTGTGTTACCGCAGCTGCTGTCATAGCATATGGAGAGCGAGCTTTAGAAAGATAAAACTTATGATGCCAAGACTTCTAAGTTCCTCACCTGGAATTATTGGCTTATTCAGATGATGAAGAGAAACATTTACCCTCTGATCAAGATGTTCAGTTGTTCAGGGAGAAACAAAGAGAAACTCCAATGGCCCACAGGAACAATCCAGTCCCATTTCGCCATGACGCTCCACAGACAGGACATTCCAGCTCTGAAGCTGTGCATCACGTTCTCCCGGTGGGAGAATGGTAGGCTACGTGATTGGTTAGCTAATCGTGACAGAGGTAGCAGAAATGTAAAAAACTGTGGAAATTGTAGCAGACGCAATGGAAAACAGGAGAGAAAAAGACTTCTAATAAAATAGTAAACATTATTAAAGTTCTCTGTCCCGCTGCTAATGATGATGGCGAGGTTTGCTTGACAGATGAGGAATAGTAGTATCACCAGTGGATCGGACAATCTGATGAGCCTGCTAACTTATTTTGGGGACGGATTCGTAAATTTCTGAGCCCAGTGAATTTTTTTCTGTTGTTTTTTATATAGTGAATAGAGTAACGGGGGCTCATAAAAAAGTACATAAACAGATATGTCCACCTATTCTTGAAAAAAATCCAAAAGAATAAAAAATATAGATATAGAACATAGATATATAGAAAATTATAAATAAAATAAAAAAATATTAATAAAATAAAAAGTTTTAAACTATGTAAAAAAGCAAAAAATTTGTAAAAGTCATGCAATCCAATAATCCAATGCCTGATGATGCCATAATATGCTAATCCTATGTGTGATTTTTGCTCCTATTATAAACTTTGGATCATACTGAAGATTGTTCTAATTTACAGTGTAGTTTTATCTTTATTAAAACTACAAGCTTTTGAACTAGAGATATCAAAATTGAATATTTTTGCATGAAAAACTCTGGCGACTAAAGAGTTAAACCCTCTTCAATTGTCATGGAAACGCACACGGTCTGTTTCACAAATGCACACGCTCAGGGCATTTGTTGTCTATTCACGCTAGGCGAGTCTCAGAACTTACCACACGGAATTCTCTCACGAATGCAGAGAGGTTCACAAATGAGAAGTGGTGAGTTCATCCACATTCAGGAATTTGTATGATCTGTGAGTATATATTTGAAGCTTGTGTGCATTTTTGAAACAGATTATGTGCATTTCCGCATGAGCATGTGCATTTATGAAAAACCCTTCTTGAGTTTATTACTTATGATACTTTTCCGCCTCCATAGCGAAGTAACTGGCTACGTTTTATTTTTATTGTTAGTTTACCTGCATCGGTGAGGAAAGTATTTTTTGCTTGGGGGAAGGATAAGAGCTTCAATAACCTCTGGCAGCATCAAGAGGGATTTGCTGAAATACTTTCTTTTATTGAGGAGTCAGTTCCTTTTGACTATGGAAATGAAGTACACAGCAAAGTGATAAGCTTCAAATAACACTAGAATGACGGCAAACTTTATTTTAGACATTCATTTACTATCACTTGGCCATCGTTCTTTGTCAGATGACGTATCGGTGCTAGGGTTAGGGTAAGGCGCTAGAGTTAGGCGGGTATGGGGGTGTAATAAAGCTTTGCTCGCTTTGAGTGTGGAGGGTCTAAACCTTGAAAAGAAAATGGTACACTCACAGAGTCCGAAATTGACACTTGCCAGTCAAACCATACTTGTCAATACTCCCAATTTTCCTGGGATAGTGCCGAATATCAGGGCCCTTGCCTGAAAATTCCCGGAGCCACCATTTTCCCGAACTTCTCTCGAGATCTATCGGCATTGCATATCATATACACTCCCTGTTTCTTATGTGAGTGGGATGGAGAATAAAACATGTTAGATGTGCAATTGCCAAGGAAGGAGCTAAGGGGGTACAATTTCCCTCATTACGGACATGAACATCCATCACCTGTGCCGAAATTAGCTGTTTTGAATCCAAAATCGGTCACCTACGTGATTTGTGTGTCCAAAGAGGAAAACAATCAGCAGTATTTAGTGATGCACAGCACAACAGCAAATCGCAAATTTTCAGAACAGTCTTTATTTGACTGACATAAACTGTAGTTTTAATTACTTTTTGAATCCTCCGAGTTATTTAAGATTAAAAACTGTGTCAACCAACCTCAAGTCTAGTATGCTTTTATTTTGGTTTCGCGATGGTAACTTCAGCAGCGGATCAAGTATCTTTTTCCAGCTCCAGCTCGTGCTTTTGGTCCAGCAGAAAACAAAGTTACAGTGTCAAAATAAACAGACTCAATGTAGCACTGCGACCAAAGTAAGAATACTTTCTTTTACACTCTCCTGACACAGAGACTCCTGTGAGTTTTTAGAATAACTAATGAGTAATTATACCTAAATATTCAGTGCTGCTGAACAGGGATAAAAGGAAAGATTTTCATTATTGTGGACCCAATCTAAGCTAAAAGAAAATCACAAATAAAAACATTAAAACTTTTTTTTTTTTTACAAAAGGCTTTTCACAAAAATTGGAAGGACTGTTTCATTTGTTCGCTAAAGTTATTTCTGTGGACTGTTACTTTGTCAAATAAATAAATGCAGTAAAATTCAAATGTTTTTCTTTTTTTTATACTTCTGAAAATTTTCTTTAAAAAAAGAACAGAACTGACCAAAAAGTTGTTTTCTGAACTATTTTTGAAGTTGTCACGCCTTTCTGTTTGGCTCCAACATAATACCATATAATAGAATAATGTGTTCGGGTATATCGTGTAAAAATCATATAGAATTTTGCATATAAAAAATAAGACGGTAAATATTTTTAATTTGCCGGCCAACTTGACCGTTGAGTCTTAATATTAAATTTGGACCCTGTACACTCAAATTTTGTGACATACCAGGTCATATGACGCCAGAAATCATAAGCTGGACAACAGAAAAAGATTTTTTCAGTTTCCCGCTTGAAAACTAGTTTTAGGACAACTTGAACAGAGCTTAGCTCACTTTGGTAGAGACAGACGTGTTGTTGTAGTCCTATGGTTGAAAGGTGAACAATTCTTGTACCCAGCCATGTGTAAACTTTCCATGCGCCTCCAGTGATTTGTCGTTTTTAAAGGGACTATATCATGCTATTTTACAGCTTTCAACTTCTGGAATAGACATACACTACCGTTCAAAAGTTTGGGGTCACATTGAAATATACATTGCTAATGTGGTAATTGACTATTTTAGCTGCAAATGTCTGGTTTTTGGTGCAATATCTACATAGGTGTATAAAGGCCCATTTCCAGCAACTATCACTCCAGTGTTCTAATGGTACAATGTGTTTGCTCATTGGCTCAGAAGGCTAATTGATGATTAGAAAACCCTTGTGCAATCATGTTCACACATTCTGGAGCATCACATTTGTGGGGTCAATTAAACGCTCAAAATGGCCAGAAAAAGAGAACTTTCATCTGAAACTCGACAGTCTATTCTTGTTCTTAGAAATGTAGGCTATTCCATGCGAGAAATTGCTAAGAAATTGAAGCTTTCCTACAACGGTGTGTACTACTCCCTTCAGAGGACAGCACAAACAGGCTCTAACCAGAGTAGAAAAAGAAGTGGGAGGCCGCGTTGCACAACTGAGCAAGAAGATAAGTACATTAGAGTCTCTAGTTTGAGAAACAGACGCCTCACAGGTCCCCAACTGGCATCTTCATTAAATAGTACCCGCAAAACACCAGTGTCAACATCTACAGTGAAGAGGCGGCTGCGGGATTCTGGGCTTCAGGGCAGAGTGGCAAAGAAAAAGCCATATCTGAGACTGGCCAATAAAAGAAAAAGATTAAGATGGGCAAAAGAACACAGACATTGGACAGAGGAAGACTGGAAAAAAGTGCTGTGGACGGATGAATCCAAGTTTGAGGTGTTTGGATCACAAAGAAGAACGTTTGTGAGACGCAGAACAACTGAAAAGATGCTGGAAGAATGCCTGACGCCATCTGTTAAGCATGGTGGAGGTAATGTGATGGTCTGGGGTTGCTTTGGTGCTGGTAAGGTGGGAGATTTGTACAGGGTAAAAGGGATTCTGAATAAGGAAGGCTATCACTCCATTTTGCAACGCCATGCCATACCCAGTGGACAGCGCTTGATTGGAGCCAATTTCATCCTACAACAGGACAATGACCCAAAACACACCTCGAAATTGTGCAAGAACTATTTAGAGAAGAAGCAGGCAGCTGGTATTCTATCGGTAATGGAGTGGCCAGCGCAGTCACCAGATTTGAACCCCGTTGAGCTGTTGTGGGAGCAGCTTGACCGTATGGTACGCAAGAAGTGCCCATCCAACCAATCCAAATTGTGGGAGCTGCTTCTAGAAGCGTGGGGTGCAATTTCTCCAGATTACCTCAACAAATTAACAGCTAGAATGCCAAAGGTCTGCAATGCTGTAATTGCTGCAAATGGAGGATTCTTTGATGAAAGCAAAGTTTGATGTAAAAACAATCTTATTTCAAATAAAAATCATTATTTCTAACCTTGTCAATGTCTTGACTCGATTTTTTATTCATTTCACAACGTATGGTGGTGAATAAGTGTGACTTTTCATGGAAAACACAAAATTGTTTGGGTGACCTCAAACTTTTGAACGGTAGTGTATATATGATAAAATGTTACCGTTGGTATTATATAGTATTAATTTGTCCTGAAGATTAACTTGTATCCTGGAGTTAATGTTGGACCACGAAGTAAAATGGTTCGTTTCTCTATAATCCTGCCTCCTGCCCCCCGCTCCAGTCTTCTCCCCCAATCCCCTCCTCCCCCTCCTCTCCCAATGCAGCGCCGCTCTGACTGAGCAAAACAGGCTGAGCCTTGTCTCGACCCAGAGTCCAAAAGTGAATTTAAAGTGCACCAGGTACAACAATGAAACTGTGTTTTATTAAGGGCTCAGACGTTAGGTCAATAAAGCTTATTTCAGCTGCTAAATCTACCAGGCTATAGAAAGAGCCCACCCGGACTTTAGACTGAGCCCATCCAGACTTTAGACAGATCCCAAACCCACATAGATGAGTCCAGTAAACAAATCTTTCCACCCCAGTATATAAAAAAGCTGTGGGTGTTGTTTGCACCCGTTTACTGTAAAGTCCTGAAATCCACACAGCCAAACAGGCGTTTTCACAAAGACATTTTAGAAACTAAGATTCCACCAAAAAAATTGATTACAGGTGCTAAAACCGGAACACCTACGAGCTTTCAGAAGGGGGAGGGTGTGTTTTCAACTCTACCAGAGATAAGATGCTCTCTCTGCAGGGCCATTGCTGACTCTATAGTAACCCGTTTTAATGTTTAATAGGTAGACTGGATATGTATTGAAGATATCTATAGATCAATTATTCCTAGGAGAAATTAACATTCTGGATATCCATAATTGAATTTGTCCTAGTACAAAAGAACATTTCTCATACCAAATATGTAATTCTTCCTAGGACAAATGACGTCACTTTTCCCATTCATTTGTATGAGGTTCACAGCTGCTCCTATCCACAAATACATTCTTCCTATCTAGAATGAACATTGTGGATAGGATCATATCCCAGTCCAGGCATGTTCTCACGCATGCATGGGTTCCCTCCAGGTACTCCAGCTTCCTCCCACTATTCAAAAAATGACTATTAGGTTAATCGGTCTATCTAAATTGTCCTTAAGTGTGAGTGTGTGCGTGCATGGTTGTTTGTCCTGTGTTGCTCTGTGATGGACTGGCAAGCTGTCAAGGGTGTACCCCACCTCTCGCCCATTGACAGCTGCAGATAGGCACCAGCCCCCCCGTGACCCCCTGAGGATTAAGCGATTCAGAAGATGGATGTAAATTTATATCTGTAAATTTTCAACTCACTGGAATAAGAATTGTATTATTATCAAACAAGAATATCTGCATTTAGTGAAGACAGAAATACAAGGCATTGAACTAGAATTTCTTTGTTAGCCTTACAAGATTATCTTAATCAGGTGAAGAAGAGATCCAACTTGGGAGAACTCTTGTCAGAATTTACAAATCTTAGTTAAGCCAACAACAGTCGGCAAAAGTTGAGAAAACTCAAAAATCTCTTGCATCGTGTTGCCTTGAAATTTTACGTTTTCTCAACTTTTTCTTTTTTACATTGTAGTTCCTTATTACATCTTCTTTGAGGAACCTTTAAAATGAAAACAGTAATTAGGGAGAGTCAAAACAAAAACATTTTATTAAGGCAATATTAATCTTATTAAATCAGTTTTTTTGTTTTCACTAATATTTTGTCTTCCTTTTTTATTTGTATTTTCCCCATTACTTCCTCTTTCAGATTTCTTAGAACTTTACTTTTTCATCTTGGTTGCTAATAAACCACAGATGATGAAATTGTCAGTAAGGTTGTTTGCAAACCTTTCTACAGTCAGATGGGTGGGTATGAGATGTGAGACATTTATTTGACCAATTATTTTAGTTTTATTACCAGAGCAGCATTCCTTAAGTTGGCTTCCGTTTCTATCTTCTGAGTCGGGAAATGGCTAAATCAAACCACATTTTTTCTCTACTCTGAGCATTTTTAATCTGCTCTAGTTTAAAAGCTACACTATTTAGACAATTCAAGCCTGGACTAGATTATTCTACACTACCAGCAGAATAAATTAAACCAACTCTGTGATTTGTGAAACCTTTCTGTGATTTGTGAAACTTTAGGACTGATTTCAGCACTTTTTTTCTACATCTGGACCAGACTAGATCAGGTTTAGCTACTTAACCCACACATTTCAAACCTGGATTATATTATTCTACACTAACAGCAAGAACAATTAAAACAAACTCTGAGATCTGTGAAACTATTATGTGATTTGTGAGACTTCAATGAAGGCAGATTTCAGCACTTTTTCTGCATCCGGACCACATTATTTTAACTGTTGATCAATATGAAATGTGAAATATGAAGATTAATCTTGATGCAAAGTAGAGGTCAATGGTTTATTGTCTACAGTTGGTTGCTAGGGTTGAAGAGAGACATAAAATCCTGGCAGACTGTGGTGAATGGAGAATACAGCAAGGGATTATACTATTGAGTAGATTAATCAAGATCAAGATAAACAAATTAAATACACTCATAAAAAAAATGGTGTAACTGCCCTTTAGCCATTTCTTGAATTGGAACCTAGAAACGTAAACCAACTTCAGCCTAGTGTTGTAATCTAAGTTAGTGTTTTGTTATATATGATAAAGTCTCAGTTAATTTACACAGCTGAGGAACAGTGGCACTAAACATGTAGCTAACATAAGCTAGCAAGCAACGTTTTGCTGGTGGACAGTAAACTTGGAGTAATAACACATTTACAAAATTCAAACATAAAATATTCAATCTTACTTGAAAGGTAATCCCCCGAGTCCCAACTCTCAATAGTCTGCTGATTCCAACAGAATACATGCCAGGGTGCTCAGGCATCTTGTAGCTACACCTGCTGTTGTTTTGGTTTGACAGCGGAGAGAAACATCGGTCCAAGATGGCGGCCACATTTCTTGCTTCCAGGCAGCCAATGTGGGGTCGATTCTTTATATATGTGAGGTATGGCTTGATCAAGTGACGTTTCCCGTCGATTCTAACATCAGGCTGTCCGAATCCGGAATTATAGGAATAAAGTTAAATGACTTCAACAATTAAGATACAGATAGCAAAAATGTAATTCTTCCTAGGAAGATTGCAGAAATAACATCTAAAATAACATTCTTGCTAGTTAAAATATATTTTTGGATATCCAAAATTAAATTATAGATAGGTAGAATAGTATCCATATTTATATTCATTTTTCCTATTTAAAATAAGAGTTTGTACTAGTAACAATTAAATTTTAGCTATCCGAAATTAGAATTTTTACTCCTATCCACAATGTTCATTCTAGATAGGAAGAATGTATTTGTTGATAGGAGCAACTGCAAACCCCATACACATGAATGGGGAAAGTGACGTCATTTGTCCTAGAAACAATTACATTTTGGATAGCAGAAATGTTCTTTTGTACTAGGACAAATTTAATTATGGATATCCGGCATGGTAATTCTTACTACGAAGGACGGATTTAAAGATATCTGGAATACATATCCAGTTTACCTACTCAATGTTAAAACGGCTACTTTAAGTTTTTAAGAATTTTGAGATATCTCAAACTTAATTTTTACAAGTACAATTGTAATGATGAATGTCCTAAAATACAATAAAGCAACAATACAGTTGTTGATATCTTTAATTTCAATTTGGACTAGGAAGAATGTATTTGTACTAGGATAAATTAAATTATTACTATCTAAAATAGAATTTATGGACAGGAGTGGATGTTGATTAAATGTTCAAACAGCTTGCTATCGACACCTCTTCCACTTCCTAGTAAAAAAACGTCACTATGTTACCACTCAGTCATTTTCCAGGAAAGGGCGGTGCAGCTGCCAAGAGAGCAGGATTAAGGAGGAATATTCAGACATGCATGAATTAAGCCAAAAAAACACTCTGGCGTGGGAGAAAATTGCACTACCAGATGGTTGAAAACTCCAGAAACTTGATTTTGCATGATATAGGCCCTTTAAATTGCGGACATGTGTATACTCTGATCCCAAGTGCACCACTCCCAACTGGATATAAAGAGACAGAACCAAAACAATGTCGTTTTTGGAGCAGAAAGGAGTCTTTTAGTTTCGCAAATGACTGGATCGCTCACAGCTCGCTCAAAAAGTAGTTCAGACGCCGAAACTATCATTTTACGGCACTCCGCGGCTGTTATGAACCAGGCTTCAGGTTTGGTGGAGACAAACTCGTCATAAAAAGTGTCCTGTCCTGCATTCTGACCACGATTCTTACCCTCACCAGTCCCTGCCTGCAATTTTTACATCTTGTCACAACCATGATTACCTTTTAATTGCTTGTTACAGTAATTTTTTTGCAGTGTTTAACCTGGATTCCTGACTATCCTCACAAGGTTGTTTTTTAAAGTAGTGGCTGATTTTCCCAGGTCATATCTGTAACGCTAAAATCCATTAACGTTACTCTGAGACAGAGGATGTTTTAAAAAAATAAACATGACATGCTTGGATGGAACACACAAAACATTTACCTGGTTGAAGAGCAGAGGGAAAATCAGGACACCGATAGCACCAACTAGCGGGAAAACCAAATTCTTATGGAAAACAATTTTATCTTCTTTTTTTGCGCTTCCCCCGGCACACCGCTGCTGAAACAGCACCCCATTGTGGTGCAACACTGCAACTGCAGTTAAAATAATATCCATATAGCTGGGGACAGAGTGATATCAGACTGGGGCGGCACAAAATAAGCTGGAGGTGGCCGCCACGCAAATTTGAACGCAGGAAAAACCCTGTTATTATCTATACTGTTATCTATTATCTACATTAATTAGCAGTGAGCTACAGCAACACTTAATTTCCCTCTGGAACCAATAAAGTATTTTTGAATTTGAATTGAATTTGAATACTCCCCAGAATAGGGGTGGACGGGAGCCTGTAGAGCTACACTAATAAGGAATTCAGACCTAGGAATTGCAGTTCCACCCTAAATAGACCATAATTTCATGATTTAGATGTAAAAAGGGAGAATTTCAAAGCATGATAAAACAAACTAAACAATGTGGCCTAAGAACTACACAACTACACACAAATATGGCTAAATAAATATCAGTGTCAATGAAAAGCTCATGGTGCAGATTATTCAAGCCCCCCAGCACAGGGATCGGCTGACAGAGCCCCCCCGCCACGCCACAGTGCCACAGCCAGCCGATGGCCGACATATGCCGCATCCACCCCGAGCCAACTTCCACAACCGACATCCCAGCGCCACCCTCTGCCCCACGCCGGGGCACCATACCAATAGCTACAGTGGACAGACGGTATCCACAGGCCTATGGTATCAACAGAACAAGTTATCTCACATTGAATACTGCTCAGTCATATAGTCCAGAGCGAACAAAATCAGACTTATTAAAACTACAGCTCATCCAGTCCTACAAAATCCGTACACCACTAGTGTTGAGAATATGCACCATACTTTATGGCCTATACTAAATGTTAAGCTGCAACCAATGGCAGCTGGCTGCTCTGCTTTTTGACCGCATGCCATGGAGGCCGCCATTGCTCCTCCCTTGCTGTAGTACCTCCATTTGGCCGCCAGACCCCCATTGAAAAGCATTGGCCTTTAGACACGTTAAAAACAACTTTAATGCCTGGTGCCCATTTTTTTAAAACTTTCTATGGCTACATATTCTTCCTGTGATAACGCTGGGCTCATAAAAAGCCTGGGCACCAGGCTGGTTTTCATAAGATAATTTTTTGAAATCTTGCATAATTAATGAGGGGGCCGAGCCAAGTTTAGCATCAGAGCTAACGACGCGGGAGCAGAATGGGCGTGATTACGACCGAACTACACGCACATACACGCCCCGCGAGGGCAGAGTCTACAGTGAAGATCCCGCCCCTATGTCCTTTTTAGGAACATGCTTCGTCAGAGCTGGGGAGGAGGATTCTGTGAATCCGCCATGAATTCCCCCATGAAAGTGTGTCATTCTGGTAAACGGGGAGGAGTGAGGAGGCGCTGTCTATTCTTTTTTACAGTCCATGGCTGCAACATAACCTACTGGTATTAATTGAAAGAAATCATGCTAACAGGTCGACCAGAATAATTTCTAAAAAAAAATTCTTTACCCTGATCAGATATACACTCATTGTTACACTCACAGATACACCTGTGATACCAAATTAGTAGTTAGTGCCAGCACAAATTTTCTGCAGAAATCTGCCATCTAGAGGGGATCTCGTGATTTGGAACAAACTACCTAAAAACATTATGGACGTAAATGCATGCATTCTTTTAAAAAGTTTTAAAATCTAGTTTAAGCATTTGCTTTACTTGAACATTTTATGTATTTTACTGTGTACTGTAAAATAACAAGCTGGACACATTTGAATTTTACATAATTTGAAATCTACTATTTGTGTTTAAAAAAATTCTGTGCGTGTTTATGCAAATCTTGGACCCAAGGAATATTAGTAACCACATCAGTGGAAACTGACGGGATCCTAATAAATAAACACAAATACTTGTTATAAGCACTGTATAAATACTTGGTTTCCAGTGTGGCTGATTGCAGTAAATCTTGGAAACATATCACCCAACATGTTTAGTGGCTTCCAGAAGCTATCCTTGAAAGTATTATTTTTCACAATTCATTTATTTTTTCATTTAGAACTTTATATCAAATATATGTAAAAATCAAACGGATGATAACACAAAGTAATGACAAAAGAGAAGTAACATTTAACATAATCCATAATGACTATACTTATATAAATATCAATTAATTCATCTTATGTATCCAGTTCAAATCCATATACATGAGGAATAAATACTTTTAGTCCAGTTCAGTATAGTCAAACAGAGCAAATCACAGTTAAACAAAATCTCACTATAATCTCACTCAAATTGTAAGAATCCTTAAAACATTTTTTTTTAAAGTGTTCAAACCCTAGGAGGACAACAGCTAACTGTACCACCAGAACTATAACAGAAAGATTCCAATCAAAGCATAGGGGTATGTTAAAATGGCTCAGTCAGAGCCCAGAACTAAATATAATCAAGAACCTGAAAAGTGACATTCACGGACGCCGTCCTGAGCTTGAGTTACTATGAAAATAAATTTTGTAAATAACAATGGAATTGTCTAAATGTGTTCACAGCTAAAAACACACCCCAAAGATATGTCACTGTGATTAAAACACAAGGTGTTTTCTTTTTGACTAAGGAGGCTGAACACATGTCCACTGCACACTTCTATGATTTTTTTTTTTTTATTTAAAAGGGCTTGCATTTAACATTTTAATCCCTTCTTAAAAATGCCATGGTACCTTATGTCTCAAAACTATACAAACAATGTGTGAAATAATAGCATGACAAAATGTGGAAAAAGTTCAAAAAGGGTGTGAATACTTTTGCAAGGAAGACAGCTATATAAATACATTGCCCTCCAAAGATGACTTTAAAGACAGTGTTTACACCTGTTATAGTAGCCCTTTGTCTAGATAGATAGATAGATAGATAGATAGATAGATAGACAGACAGACAGACAGACAGGCAGTCAGATTTCTTTTTCTGCAGCTGCCTTTTCCCAAAATAAACATATAATTCCACAGCAGGTAATTCTATCCCGACAGATGTAATCATCAAATTCGTGTATATGGCTGTAATTTTACTGTCACCTATATTACCGCTCATTACCTCAAAGCAACACGTTTTCAATGAAGTGCAGCCCGTCTGCCAAACATGAATCCTCTAATTTGTAATTGCATCTTGAAGATGCAAAAGGGGAAAACAAGCATGCAGCAGAGCAGAACAAAGCATTTCGGCAGTGTGCAGCACAGAGTGGATGAGACCAGCCTCCCTCTCTGGTATTCGCGTGTGTTGTGTGCGCGCGTGTTTCCCACTCCGTCATTAAAGCAGAACAGCAGCTGTTTTTGTTTGAACCTTACCTTATCGGGCTATCGGGGATAATAGGCTCAGATGCCCTCGGCGATGAAGCCCGCTGTTTAAAATCAAGGACGAATGTGGAGAAATAGGCGCAGGTAGTCCCGTTTTTGAGGGAATGGAAAGAAGACGCTACGCTGGCAGCCTCTCGACGCTTTAACTTTGGGTTATGTGTCGCTGTGTTAAGTCCCAGCGGAGGACTGGATTCGGAGAACTGTTTGTGGAGGGGCTTTAACGCGCTGCTGGCTGAGCCGCTGGCTGCCTCCCTAAGCTAACTTAGAGCTACTTAACTCACACCGTTAACTTTATGTAACACCGTCTAACGCTCCTTTGTGCGGCGTTAGCTACACGGTTACGAAGGCTGGCTGACTAAATACGTAACACTTTGTTAACTGGCCCGGAACCTACCGTGGGTATGCTGCTGCTGGCAGACAATGAAGCTGCTTCATAGTATACAGTTACGTTAGTTCCCCTAGCTAAACAGAGATACGCTAGTGTTGCATTCAATGACCTCTTAGAACTAGTATTTTTGTCCACCAACACTAAAATAAATAAAAATATATATCAATGTGTACAGTTGCATATTTGCATTTTTTCCACCAGCTATGTTAAACTAATAAATAGATACAAAATAATGTATTTCAAATTTATTTCTTTATTGGTGATGATGAGGATTATGGCTTAGGCTACAGCTAATAAAAGCTAAAAATGTCAAAACGGCGTAAGGCAGCGTCACTACATTCAGTCGCTTTGATTGGTTGCCATGCTGCGTCCAGAGCGACACGGTGTGTCCACACCAAACGTGATAAAGCGACCAAAAAAGCGCGACACGCGCCTAGCTGTTTGAGTGCACATTCACACCTTGAAGCTTGTACAAAGCAAACTGGATGCGATTAAAATATGGCATTTTCACACGCAACCTGGCCTCCAGCAGAGCTGGGGCTAGAGTACAGCTGGCGGTGGATTATGGACTGAGCTGACGGAGGACAGCATGTTCGGCCCGGCCTTCGGCGCAGCTGGGACTAGAGTACAGCTGGCGGTGGATTATGGACTATGGTCTCCAAACTGACGGAGGACAGAGTGGATTACGTGTTGGGCCTGGCCTCCGGTAGAGCTGGGACCGCTGCACTGGGGGATTGGTGAGCTACAGATGCAATCTAGCTACGACAGAGGGATCCATAAACACTAGCGAGCATCCTCTCATAAACACTCGCCGCCTGGAGAACGTGCCGTGAAGGTCCAAGCTTCACCTGCCGACACACCAACTACACTTCTGAGCAGCTGTCCATCTGTTTGCGGTTCGTAAAAGTTTACAATATTTGAGCAGTGTGGGACGTGGTGCGGGAGCTACTACCAGCAAACCAGGTGAGGAGGCCGTTCAAGGCTCACTTCTAGACCGATTGCGTTTGGTGAGGAAACACCATTAGTACCGTAAAAGGTTCAACTAGATGAACTTCTGTGTTGCTAGCGTTATGAGCTTTGAAGCTTGAAACGCAGGAAAAGCTTGAAAAGTTGACAGAGCCAAAGCTCACAAAGCGCCGCAGAGACCATGACGCTCCTCCAACTGCCTCCCCCTTAACATGTAGTCTTGACGTTGCTGATGCTCACAAAGCCTGCGGTCTGAAAGCAGCATTAGTCCTTCAAGCATGTCCTGGGTCTTCCTCTGGGTCTCCTCCTAGTGGGACTTGCCCAAAAGAACAACTCAGAAAACTCCTTTCAGTCACTTGTATAAATTATCTCATTCTTTGGTTACTACCCAAAGCTTGTGACCATAGCTGAGGGTAGGAACATAGATCAACCGATAAATCGAGAGCTTCGCCCATGGGCGCCGTAAAGCTGCGTTCAGTGTTCTATGGTGGAGGCCGTTGGAGGAACGTCACAGTCTCTGTGGCGCTTTGTGAGCTTTGGCGCCGTAAATTTTTCAAGCTTTCCCTTCGTTTCAAGCTTCAATGCTCATAACGCTAGCAACGCAGAGGTTCAGGTAGTTATACTTTTGACGGTCCTAACACTCTTGACGCAGGATGGCAACCAATCAGAGAGTCTCACTGTAGTGGCGTTGCCCGACGTCGACGCTGCCTAGCCAACCACCATTCGCTAGTGTTTAAAACATCCAGTAGCGCAAGGCCCACCTACGAGCTTTGTGACCTTCAGCTTAAAAATGTATCTTCTGTGTATATGCGTCAAACTAGTTGCTTTATTAGCGTTGCTTGACGCTGGCAAAGCTTGCGGTCTGAATGCACCAATAAGGGGTGGAAGGTTAGGACCATTTTAAGGGCCCAGGCTGATGAGGGGCCCAGAGGAGCAGACCCCCTATTTCATTTCTTATTTCTTTTATTATTTTAATTTATACGTTAAATGTGCTAGGCCCCTAATGTACTCAATGTGTATTTTGTCTATTATGACCATAGATTTAATATTCAACAAACAAATAATATATTTATGGTTTCAGTCACACCCCTCACCCTCACAGTGGTTCATTTCACCTGCACTGTGCGAACTGTACTCGCTATTGTAGTGTCTCTTGCTTATTGCACTTGCTATGATGCTGTGCAGACAGTTACCCACACATGTATGTCACATCAAGAGTCAGGGCTTTAAAAAACGGAAAGAAAAGTAGGAAAGAGAAGACAGAACTCCTAAGTCGACAGTATGTCACACAGTTTTTCAAAAAGAAAGGTAGCTTGCTCTATTCCTGTATTTCAAAACGTTCTGACTTAACTTATTTTCGTTGCTACATTGCATGTTTTTATCTAGCTATCTTAGCAAAGTAATTGCTGAATTATGATTTACATCCAACAATAATAACATCTCTGCTGTCTCCGGGTTATCATGTCTCATAGACACAGATTCACCTGCCACTGCACACCCACGTCCTCCTTCCCCTACGACCCCTGTCTCTGTCTCAGCCAAACTAGGTGAGCCTGAGCGTGAAAATTCTGAAGATTGAGCCTCTAAACACGACTTACCTACATGTGTTCTCCACATGACGATAAACAAAAAATAGACATGTCTCAGAAATTACATAATCAAATTGCTGTGTGTTCTGTGAAGTGGCAGTGCTGCTGCTACGATCGATTGTGTCAAACTTGAAGTTCTTAATATGAATGCCCCAGAAAAAATATTATGAAATTTAATAAAACATGTTTGTAGTTACCTTTAGCTATAATGAATTTACAAAATGTATATATATATATATATATATATATATATATATATATATATATATATATATATATATATATATGTGTGTGTGTGTGTGGGTGTGTGTATGTAGAGTACAGACCAAAAGTTTGGACAACCCTTCTCAATGAGTTTCCTGTCTTTTCATGACTATATTGTAGATTCTCAATTAAGGGCATCAAAACTTTGAATGAACACATAATGTATGGAATTACTGTATGTACTTAAACAAAAAGGGTGAAATAACTGAATACATGTGTTATATTTTAGATTAATCAAATTAGCCACCCGTTGCTCTGATTACTGCTTTGCTTTCTTTTGCGCTTCAAGGGCTAGTCACTCGAAAAGGTTTTCCAACATTCTTGAAAGAGTTCCCAGAGATGCTTAGTACTTGTTGGTCCTTTTGCCTTCACTCTGCAGTTCACCTCACCCCAAATCATCTTAATTGGGTTCAGGTCCGGTGACTTTGAAGGCCAGGTATTTCACACTTTTTTGTAAAAGTACTACATGATTCCATATGTGTTAATTCCTAGTTTTGATGCCTTCATTGTGAATCTATAATGTAAATAGTCATGAAAAATAAGGAAACTCATTGAATGAGAAGGTGTGTCCAAACTTTTGGTCTGTCCTGTATGTGGAAGTGTATGATGACTTATACAGATTCAGTGTCAGCTTTCTTGTCTTCGCCTCGTCCTCGTACTAATGACCCGGTGGGCCATTATAAATTATATACAGTGGGGCAAAACATTATTTAATAGTTGAGAGAGGCCTGTAATTTTGATCATATGTATACCTCAAATTTAAGAGACAAGATGAAAAAAAATAATCCAGAAAATAACATGGTCTGATTTTTAAAAAGTATTGATTTGCAAATTATGGTGGAAAATAATTATTTGGTCACCTACAAAAGAGCAAAATTAATATCTCTCACAGACCTGTAACTTCTTCTTTAAGGAGCTCTTCTATCATCCACTTGTTACCTGTATTAATGGCACCTGTTTGAACTTGCTATAAGTATAAAATACAACTGTCCACAGTCTCAAACAGGTAGTCTCCACCATGGCCACGACCACAGAGGTGTCCATGGACAGAAGGGACAAGATTGCAAACCTGCAGAGGATTGGGATAAGCCAATCCCATTGATAAGCCAATCCACAATAGGTTGGTAAGAAAAGATCAACTTTTGCAACATGCATTCATCCATTATCTATACCACTTTATCCTCGAGGGGTAGCTGTGGGGGTTGGTGCCTATCTCTCGTGTTCAAAAGGCGAGAGGCGGGGTATACCCTGGACAGGTCGCCAGTCCATCGCAAGGCAACACAGACTGGACAAACAGCCATGCCCACGCACTCACACTTAAGTACAATTTATAGAGACCAATTAACCTAACAGTCATGTTTTTGGACTATGGGAGCAAGCTGAAGTACCCGGAGAATACATACGCATGCAAACATGCATACTCCATGCAGAAAGCCCCTGGGCCAGGATTCAAACCCAGGACCTTCTTGCTGCAAAGCAACAATGCTACCCACTGCACCACCCTGCAGCTCACTGTTAGAACAGTTATTAGTAAATAGATCACTGACTATCTCCCTCGACATCCATGCCTTGTGTGGTACAAATGATCTTGAGAACGGTTAGGAATACATACCCAGAACTACACGGGGGGAGTCAATGACCTGAAGAGTAAACATAGTGAGTGGTATAAACACCACTCACTATGTTTGGAGTGGGAAGAAAACTGAGTAGCATCCAAAGAACACCATGGGGGTGGAAAAAGCAGGCTTTCAAGACGTTTTTTATGCAAAGGGATCAGGACGACTGAATATTAAGGAAAGAATGAATGGGGCCATGCATCATTAGATGTTGGGCCTTTTATCAGTGATGAAGCTTTAATGTGTCTGGATCTTTCATCATGAAAGTGTTCGCAAACACACTGCCCAGGCAAGGAAGGAGTGGCTATGTAAAAGCATTTCAGGGTCCTGGAATGGCCTAGCCAGTCTCCAGACCCCAATCTAATAAAGAATCTGTGAAGGGAGTTGAAAGTCCATTTTGCCCAGCAACAGCCCAGAAACATCACAGCTCTAGAGGGGATTTGTATGGGAGTATGGGCGAAAATCCCAGCAACAGTGTGTGAAACCTTGTGAAGACTTACAGAAAATGTTTTACCTCTGTCATTGCCAACAAAGGGTATAAAACAAAGTATTGAGATTAACTTCTGTTAATGACCAAAGACTTTATTTTTCACCATAATTTGCATATAAATCTGTTAAAAAAAATCTGACCATGTGATTTTTCTTTTTTCTTTTTTTTACCTCATTTTGTCTCTCATAGTTGAGGTATACCTATAATGGAAATTTCAGGCCACTCTCAACTTTTTAAGTGAGAGAACTTGCACAATCGGTTACTGAATACATACTTTTTCGCCCCACTCTATATAGATAGTAAATGTGATCAGGACAGTGGAGGGGTTCCTGTTCAAAATCAAGGGTAAAATGCATCGATATCAAAATGAATACAATAAAACATCCCTTAAAACACAACTAGATTTGACCCATTTATTGCCTGGTTTATGATGAAAATCTGTAGTGAAAAAAATGTGAAAAAAATGTAGAAAATAAATACTTTTTTGTGTCTAATATGCAGAGCACATGTTTTAGGGGTGGATTGTCAGAGCTTTGGAGTGTTACAAATGGGCATAAAAATATATTCTGATCACTTTGTATTTTTTTTGTTTTTTGTTGAGATTTTCAAAAATTGCTACGTTTTTCCTGCAAATGCACAAAAATGTCCTAAGAAAAACTTCATAGAGAACTATTATATAATATTACATAAATGTTTCCGTTTTTTACATGAATTCCATCCTTAGCTTCAGTACTCAAAATATAATTTTTTTTTTTCATGTTTCTCAGATTTAATCTGATAGGTTTATGATAAAAACCTGGACAGTAAAAAGACTGACAAAACTGAAAACAATCCAGTATTTTTTATGTGTAAAGTCCAGAGCAAATATTTTAGGGGTAGATTGTCAGAGCCTCGGAGTCTTACAAACGGGCATAACAATATCTCCTGATCACTTTGTATATTTGTTTATTTTAAGATTTTCTAAAATTGCAACGTTGTTCCTCCAAATGCACAAAAAAATGCTCATGCAAACATAGCCAGTTGAACAGTTTATTAGAACACAAAGAACAATCATGAGTGGGTGTGTGCATGTGTGTGTGGGGTGGGGTTGGGGGGGTGTGTTTCTGGGGGAATGGTGGGAACTCTGGCTTTTTGCACCAGACACATTTTGTTTTTCAGCAGCTCTTTTCTAAGGGCTAGCAATGTAAAAAAAAAATTATCTGGGGTTGATGGTGTGTCCTCTTATTCCCTCTGTCAATTCAATTCACTTTATTTAACTCCAGCACCACTTGCTCAAACTGCAGAGTTCCCATCAGAGTACTAAACCTTTTCAGGGGCATGGTAGTCCTGAAAATTGGCCTCCCGATCTTCTCCCCCCAGAGGCTTTTAGTGGACTCTCCCCGGGGGTGATACACTCCAGCAACAATGAGCAGCCTGAGGAAAGCACAGAGCTCCATGGCATCAACATAAACTCAGTTGGCACAACTTCTTCCTTGTGTTTTTGTGCGATGAATTATTATGTTGAAGATTTCTTCAGTTTAAAAAAAATTCAACTTTCCTCAATACAATAAATTCGGCTGAAAGGAAGGTGCGTATTATGCGGCGGGGACCAGGTGATCCAGCTACTTGAAATACACAAAAGAATTGGTATTCCCTTCTCCCTACTCCATGTCCTCACCTGAATCATCTTCTACCTCTTCTTCTCCATCACAATCAGGCCCCAGAGCAAAGGTTTCATAATCACTTCATCATCAGAAGTGCTGTCCTCCATGGATGAAGTTTGTGCAGCATCCTCATCAAATTCCCACAAAAGTTCTAGGGCTTCAACTGCGTTTTACCTTCTTCTCATGGTTGAGGTAGAAAGGAAAAGAAAACTTTATCTGAGTCAGGTATATAAGCTTTGTTTCAGTCAGGACACCTGTGTAAACAAACCTAGCCGTTCAGGTGTTGTTTTTTGTTTATTCTCTAGCCTGTGTCTTTGAAGTTAATCCGTGAGAATATTGTTCTCATGCTCAGATTAAATGCTTGCATCTGCTTTTTAGATGTTGTTATTATAATATGCATCAATAAATATCTTAGTATTTTTTAGAATTTTTGCAGCATATTGAATGATTTTTCATATACAGCGAGGCATTGATGAAAATATAAGATTTGAATAGAGTGCATAAGAACACCCCCCCCACACACACACACACATACAGACCAGTCCCCCCACCCACTCTAACCTCCTGAAAAAGTAAACACAAGTCTTTCCTCTGAAAAATTATGAAGCACTTTGAACTTTACATGGATGCACAGGTGCACAAGTCCACACAGAAAACCTTTATAAAATTTTTGTTTTCAGACCATTTGCCAATTTTTACTTTTACATAAGGAGTACATTTTGGAGGACAACTGCACAAATATGTATACCAAAATATTTCAACACAGACATGCACATTATTGTATGACACCTCTAAAATACACCCAAACAGTTTTTGTTCGAAATATATATTACACTGTGCAGTCAGAGGGCAAAGAGTCACAAAAATCATACAATTTAAGTAGGTTTAGACATTGCCCTGCCATTAATGGAGAAAATATGCCATCTGATCAAAAACAGTAAAAACTACAATTTAAGTTTGTGACAGTTGTAGAAACCCAAACAGAATCTAGAAAAAAAACTATTTATGCTCATATTTAGGCTTATTATAAATATATAGTTTACATGGGAGTCAATGGCGCAAAAAAATTACGCTACTTAATGACCCCAGCATTATATTAAATGGCGTAAGTAAAATAATTTTATACTTTTTGTTAAGTTCCCAAAACATACACAACCTCAGAAAAAATACATAAATTGCGTCAGCACAGCCAAAATTATTAACAAAAACACACCTGCTTAACAGATACTACTGAATAGGTATTAACTCATCAGGCGATTGCTGGAGATAGGCATCCACCCACCCCCCCGCCAGGATGACGTTTTCCCAAAGATTATCATTTCACTGCCTGTTACAAGTTGCTCTGTGGAGTGCCTTTTTCTCAGTGGTGGTCAGGATTAAAACCAGCAGCAGAGCTACAATGTTCACTGAGAGACTTAATAGCATCTCATTGCTCACGTTCGAAAAAGAGCTTGCAGACAAACTGGACTCTGACGAAATAATAAGCCTGTTTAAGGCCAAGCCACGCCGCCTTGCCTTGTGAATCTCCAATCTGAAGTTGGGAAGTTCAGATGCTTAAATAAAATGTACATGTGATAGTGTGAGTAAGAAATAAGTAGGATAAGATAAACAGGTTTAGTTATAAATATTACAGGAAATTAATTTGAAAATTGTTAACAATTCATTCAGATTGTGTTAAAATTGTGTTTAAAGGTTGAAAAGTTGTTATGATGTATTTCAGAATTCAAGAAAGTGTTTGATTACACAAGTTAATGCCAGCCAGTGATTTAGAATGTCTTAAATTATTAGTTTTGCCTGCAGACCTGTAGGTAGGGGGAGCCTTTGCCCCTCCGCCTAAGGCAAATTATGAAACTGGCAACATTTTTCCCCCTTCAGAGTGGGATTACATTCGCACAGTAAACAAAAATGTTCAATTTGTTGAGAGTAAATTTGGCACACCCATTGTTTGCTGATGCACACTCAGTGTATTTTTTTCTGGCTGCGCCACTGATATGAAGTATTGCGTCAATGCAGTGTCAAATGGAGATAATCGGCCCCTGTCTCTGCTGAGATAGCATGGAATCCCATCATGCTTTCAGCTCAGCTGTATTGTTAGCTTTGGTGTCTCCTGTCATCCTCATAAAAAAACTTTTTAGATTATATTTGGGATTCAGGCCAGGACATTTAGCTGACTGATCAAGCACAGTGATGCAATGGTTTTCAAAGCAGTTGTTGGTACTCCTTATCAGTGACTGCAAGTGCCCAGTCATCCTGGGAAATGAAATCAGCATTTTCGTAAAAATTTTCAGCAGAGAAAAGCATGTGGTGTTCTTAAACTTCCTGGTGGATTGAGTTCCAGGATAGGTAGGTAGGTCAATTTCACCCAGCTAGCAGCTACAAGAAAAATGAAATAGAAACACTGCCTTCATTTTATTCGCTCCTAAATTATAACTTCACATCCAATCTCAATCATTATTTCAAAATAAGATATAGTAATAATTTTTTATAGATTATCAATTAAAATATCATAATCATAATATTATAAGGGTAAAATTTTTAAATCCCAACAATATTGTTTGTAATTTTAGGTTTAGGCATAAAATCAATGTTGTTCATTCTCCTGTTACCTTTAGGGTTAGAAAGTAAAGTTTTGGCATGGGTTTGTTTAGACAGAGTGGCGAAAATTACGTATTTTGATGGCCATTCTGATTGGCTGATGAAAAGTTACTGTAACCCCCACTAAGGTGTGTTTGTAGCCCATCTGAAATGATCCCACAGCTGGCCTGACCCTGCTCAGTTAGGTTGAGTTGATTTTGTCCCTTAGAAAAAACATGGTTTCCCAAATCATCACTGACTGTGGAAGCTTCACTCTGCGCCTCTGGCAGCCAGGATTCAATGCCTCTGCATTCCTCTGTCAGATTTGGACCTTGATTTCTGTATGACAGTTTTCAATATATTTTCATCTGAAAAAAATACCAGTCCAGTCTTTCGCCTCTATAGCCTAGGTAAGACCGTTCTGACACTGTCTTTGGCTCAGGACTGCTCAAAACAAGGAAGGCAACTGTTGTAGACCCTTAATCAGAGGTAGGTAACTAATTGCTAACAACTAATTACATATTCTTAGTTAAATTTACTTCAGTACAAATATGTTGAAGACTAACTTCTCCTACTTGAGTATAGTTTTTGGTTACTCTACTCATCTCTGCCCATAATGGACATGTCTGTAGTCTGTTTCAAAAGAAAATGCCAGCATCAGTGAGCCTTTTAACAATTCATAAGTACTCAGCCTGTGGTAACAATATACTTTTTTCACAAAAGTTTACGTGATGGCAGGATAAAGGGGTTATGGGGGTGGTGTCCAGGGTGATAACATACAGAATTGGACATAAACCATGAGAGTGAAGATTCTGTGGAAAACAGAGAAAATAGTTATGGCTGTCCATCACAGTCCCAGTGAACTGTTTGGCGATCTGGTCTTCAGGTCTCAGAATCACTCTAGTTTGCCATTTCAGCTGATACAGTTTAAAAATTCTAAATTAACTACCCATGTTTACTTCCATTTTACATACTTTTGCCGGTTGGGGCTCAGCGCACATTCCACACCGCATCATGCCATCACTCTCTCCTGTGGCAAGGCATGATCTTCATTCATAAGACCAGTGTTGCAGAAATATTGTGGTAATATTACTATCAACCTTGCTGGCACAAATGCCGCAATATTCCCACATTTTCACCAGCGCATTCAAAAGACACAGCGCCCAAACGCATGCGTATGGTGGCCAATCCACAATAAAAAACATGTCTGCCATTAGGAACTTATTTTCGGTCTGTAAAAATTATATTAAGTTTGGGTCTTGCAAGACTTGCAACAAAAAAATACCCCGCGGAGGAAGCACGTCTAAAAGCTTCAACACAGCTAACTTGATTTTACATTTAAAGAATAAACACTTTCCAGTGGATGGCGAGTTTTTGAGTCTCACCACAGAGAATGAAAAGAAGCTCGCTAATGCAGAAACAGTCAGACGGCAGCTTAAGCTTGGTTTATGCTTGCCGCGTCCGCGAGGTCCGCACGGCTCCACGTGGCCAAATTACGTCATTTTAGCAACTACGCCTCTCCGCGCGGCCTCCTCCCGCCTCAAAATTTCTGCGCTGCGCACCTAGGAAAATTTGTAAATACACGGACGGTCCCACACGGAAAAACATGGCGGATTGGCAAGAGCTCCTGCTGGCGGAGGTCCGTAAGTACAAGCATCTGATTGATTTGGCCCATAAAGATCACCGTGATCAGCGCATTGCTCAAAATTCATGGGGGGAAATTGCAGTAACAGTGGGGAAAGATGAGGACACTTTGAAGAAATACTGGAAAAATCAACGAGACCGATATGTAAAGATAAAAAGAAATGCAAAAGGGAAAAGCGGTGATTCTGGAAGACACATACCCCACCAATTCTGAGATGGGGTATGTGTCTTATGTAAGATGGTTTCGCTCTCATCTTACATAAAACACAGACCAACAGAGACCAATATATCAGGAGAGGTAAGTAAAATTATTTTTGCTAAATAATTTTCTGTTACTTCAAAATTAAACAACTGCTTTAATACAATAAGTGTTATTTTAAAGGTGAATTTGGATGAATCTGAGACACAGGCCGATCTCCTCCGGCCTACCACCCCCACACCCTCCCAGGCAGATCTTCTTTGCTCTACCCCCACACATTCTGAAGCAGATTTTCTTCATTCAACTTCTTCACCCTCCCCTGTACCATCACCATCTTCATCATTCAGCATAATATGCCAGAGGACCCTCCAAAACAACCTGTCCTTCATTTCTCCAGCAGTTCTCCAGCATCCAGACATAGTAGGTTCAGTTGTACCTTGCTTTAGGGTTAATTTGAAATGTATTCTGAAATAACTACAAAAGTGCTTTTCTCTTCTGCCTCAGAGACTGCAGGCGCAGAACCAAAGAGGCGCAAAAGGATTGAAGATATGGTTCTCAGAAGGCTGGAGAGAATAGATTAAGAAAGAGAAGCCCGCAAGGAAAATGAAGACGTGCGTTTTAGCTATGTTGTAGGTGACATGCTGGCAAAAGTACCGCCTCACAAAAAAAGGAGAGAGACTGCAGCACGAGTAGCTCTTGCCTTGCTGAGTCGTCCCGGGTCCAACAAGTTGCTGTCACCTGCTACTACTGTTCTCCATTCTCCATGCACTACATCTCCGGCAGATGAGTCTGAGAACCTGGGTGGGACGTAGCGTGTGGCAGGGGTGTTGGTAGCATCTGTGCTGATCAGGTAGTTGTGTAGGGAAACACAGGCCTTCACAGATTTTACAGTCTTGTCTGGGTGGAAGTCAATTGGTCGTCTCAGGATGCGCCACCGTGCTGCAAGGATGCCAAAGCTATTCTCTATCACCCTCGTGGCACGTGAGTGGCGATAGTTATAAATCCGCTGCGTGTTATCCAGGTTTGTTCCTGCAAGTGAAGTTAAAAGACATTAGGTTACATAATAACCACATACATATGAAATCATCCTCATTTCACATCCCAATATGAATACCTGGAAAAGGTCGCATCAGGTTCTGGTGGAGAGGGAAGGCAGCATCACCAAGGAAGACATGTGGAACAGTGACTGTGGTACCAGGGAGGTACCACAGTCACTCAATAGCACCCCCTTACCACAGAGGTAGGGGGTGTTATGTCCAGGGTTCCATGGAGCAGGCTCTTTCCAAACATGCACTCCTGAAAAACCCCACCATCGCTCTCTCTCCCATATGCCCTTATGTCCACCATGCTAAACCTGTAATGTGCGTCACAAACGGCCATAAGCACTAGGGAATGAGTTCCTTTGTAGTTAAAGTAATCACTCCCTGCATTTGGTGCCGATTTTATGTTCACGTGTTTTCCATCTACGCAACCCAAACAATTTGGGAAATTCCACACACGCCAGAACTCCTGGGAGATCTATGTCCACTTGTTTCTGTCAGGTAATGCAACAAAATCACTGCACAAAGCCAACCACAGTGCATCACAGACCTCTGACATCTGTTTCTTAACAGCAGCAAACAGCACAACAGCTCTTCCCTTTCGTCGAGGCTCACGTGTGTCGCCATGTTATAATCACCAGTGATTTCTACTTCAACTACAGTGCAGTGCTGTTCACAAGCCGGTTGAGCACAACGTCGACCCCTATATTTTTCAAGAATATTGGCTCTCAGCAGGGAGAAGCCGCAGAAAGTATATATGCTGCTAGAAGGCGTCGCGGCCGGTTCCACACGTCTCGTTTCCGCGCGGAATGTTCATGCGGGAAGCATAAACCAAGCTTAACGCAGCCTACACTTGGAAACACTCCCCCATATGAGCGAGACAGTTAGAAAGCTAAGCAAATTTCTTATAGATTGTGTTACTGATATTACATAATCTGTGAATATTCTCATTCATCCAGGTCATGGTTATCTCAAGGAAATTTCAATCGACTTGGTAATTTGTCTTGGAAGACGTTTCACCTCTTATCAAGAGGCATCATCAGTTCATGTTCGCTGCTGACCAGGCTGGGACTGGTCTAACTAACTGGTGTGGCCTGAGGGCCATGTCCACACATAGCCAGGTTTTTTTTTTAAACGAAGATTTTCCTCTGCTCCTTTAAAAAAATCTCCATCCACACGTAACCGGATAATGCGTTTTTCAGCACATTCATAGACATGGCAAACCTGTAGGGCGCAGTAGTTCTCCCCAGTCCTATCCGCCAAGAGAAACTTTATATCCTCTATCTTCAGCACGCAGCAGTCATACAGGTTATAAAAGCGAACAAACAAGACGCGTTTTAACAATGGATTATACCAACACAGCGCTGAGGAAATAAATGCTGTTTTCGAGAGTAAACACAGGTCCCACATGTGGTGTTGGAGCATTTTTTGTTGCGGATAGTGACGTTACGGCTCTTAAAACTCCGTTTTCAACCGTCCACACGTAGATACTGAAAACGGAGAAAACGCAAATCTCCACTTTGGCCGGAGTTTTTAAAAAGCTTTGTTTTTGGTGCCGGAAACCTCCGGCTACGTGTGGATAACAGGCCAAACCGTAGAAAAATATCTGTTTTATGAGATACGTGTGGACAGGGCCTCAGCTATTTAACCTCTTGGAGGGCTTTTACAAGACAGATTATGTCATTGGATGCTTTTTGCTCCGCGTCTTAACGACGGTCGTTGGCGTGTCGCCTATTGGTGGAGGTTAGGTTTTGGCTTCATTAGTGCCCTATTGTGTTATAACGACAGTCGTTGGAGTCACAGTTGTTTTTCTTGTTAGAGATTAAATTGTTGAGACTCCTGGGTAGGGATGAAAGGGCAGCATTGTAAATTGTAAAAACTGTGTTTGTTATAAATCCTCCTGAGTTTTTCAGAAATCCAAGACACGTATGGAATTACTAGATTGTTTCGTTTGTTTTCTTTTTCTTTTTCAACCACTTTGTTGGCTTTCCTTCTGGAACTAGCTGCAGTTTTCACAAAAGTCCAGCTGGGGTAACCACATGTTGTGAGGGTGTCTCTCAGGTGCTTGCATTCTTCCCCTTGGGCCTGTGAGCTGGTGGGTATGTTATCAGCTCTGTGTTGCAGGGTCCTGATAACACTAAGCTTGTTTTCCAGTGGGTGGTGTGAGTCAAAAAGTAGGTATTGGTCTGTGTGTGGGGGTTTTCTGTATACCCCAATGTGGAGCCTTCTGTCCTTTCTCCTGTTGACGATTTTTAACAAACACAGTATCCCTGTGTATTTCAAAACCCAGCAACACACTCAGACAGAGAATAGTACATCCCAAGGACAGAACACCACGCGCACACAAAAGCAACCTGGTGTATTCAATCCAATGCAATGAAGAATGCAAGGACCTCTACATTGGTGAAACCAAACAAGCACTGTACAAGCTCATGGCCCAACACAGGAGAGCTAACTCCTCAGGCATTGACTCTGCTGTTCATTTACATCTCAAGGATAAAGCCCACTCCTTTGAGGACAGCAATGTCCAGATTTTATACAGAGAAGACAGATGGTTTGAAAGAGGAGTAAAAGAAGCAATCTATGTAAAAGTAGAGAAACCATCTCTCAACAGAGGAGGAGGCCTGAGACATCACCTTTCTCCAATTTACAATGCTGTCCTTTCAAACCTACACAGGAGACTCAACAATTTAACCTCTAATAAGAAAAACAACTGTGACTCCAACGACTGTCGTTATAACACACTAGGGCACTAATGAAGCCGAAACCTAACCTCCACCAATAGGCGACACACCAACGATCGTCGTTAAGAACTGGAGCACAAAGGATCCAATGTCATAATCTGTCTTGTAAAAGCCCTCCAAGAGGTAAAATAGCTGAGTTTCCACACCAGTTAGTTGGACCAGTCCCGGCCTGGTCAGTGAACTGATGAAGCCTCTTGGATGAGAGGTGAAACGTCTTCCAAGAAAAATTACCAAGTCCAGTTGCGTTCAATTGAAATTTCCTTGAGATATACATAATTTGAAGAGTTCTTCAGTTGACATTTGACTAAATTGTTGAAATTGTCTCTTGAAAAAGTAAAACCATGCTTTTTCTAAATTGAGGTGATTTTTATTGTTCCTTTTTCCGAATCATGTAACACATGCAGTAGCACTCACAAAAACTAAATGAAAAATGTACAGCCAAACTATGAGATTGGTATCGGTAATCGGCATCTTGGCTGATCGGTATCGATAATCGGCAGCCTAAAACCTGATCGGAGCATCCCATGAAAACTCCTTGTGTGTGGTGGTTCTTGAAGCTCTAGTCCCAGCAGTGCTCATCCCTGCTGTCAGTAACAGTTCTAGACCAAACTTACCAGGGTGGGGCCAGTGTTTTTTCGTGGAGGTATAGCACAAAAAGAGAAAAAAAAGGGCAGTATTTCATCCCTGAAGCTAAAAATGCAGCACCTTAATGCTTTACTCATTGTCAAGAACTGCCCGTGCCTGTTGCTTCAACCATTTCCTGAACACTTTTGTAACTGTTGGATTTTTAAAACAAAGGTGTTTGTTTTATTGTCTTACTTTATTTGAGGATGACGTAATATATATTTTTTCACTACCTGTTCATATAAAGTCAACTTTTTACACCGAACCGTACCTGAAAGCAGAGAAACTGGCTTTGGAGGGGGTGAGAATGGAGATGTCTGAGGGTCATTAAACGCAGCATTATCTTTTTTGTGTTGCAGTCAGGTTGCAGAGAAGGCAGTGCTGATGGAGGAGCGGTGTGACCACTATGGCTCAGCTGTTATCAATACTAAAGCATATTTGAGTCTTTTGAACAGCATTCTTTAATTTTACAAATGCACAATTATAATCATTACATCACTGTTGTCACTGTTCTTTTTGTCTTGAATTATCCAAAGGTTTAATTAAAGGCTGTTGAACTTAGTGCTTTTGCAGGTCATAACCTGGCAGCCCAGTATGCCTTCCTCATTGCTCAGTAACCCTCTATATATATTCATGAGATCACAGGGCTAATGTCTCCCACAGAGAGCAGGATTTTTCCCCTCCCTACTCTTGAAGTCGACTGAGTAAACGACTGCAGATTAGAGCAGATCATTTCAGAGAAAAAGCAAAAAGGAAGAGGAGGAGCATGACGTCACCTGTAGATAATCACCATGTATGGATCATGCAAGGGCTGTGATTTCCCTTTACCTGAAACACACTTATATGTGACAAAAAAAAAAATCCACTCTGATGGAGGCAGTGTCTGTGTCTTCTAAAGCCTTATGGTGCGTTAGCAGCAGGGCCAGCCTGGCGCTTCAGAGTCATTAGAGGTGTCTGCAGTATCTTGCCAGAGGGCAGTGCAGCGTGGCGAATAAACAGTCCAACCTGCCTGTGTTTTTCAGACCTCTGTTGCCCTGGAAACAGGTTCCCGAGATTTGCCATTTCTTCATTTTTTTCCTTCTTCTCTATCCATCTCACCCCCCACCACTACCTCCACACTCTACACGCTGCAGCTGCCTGGCTGCTACCTCCCCCACGACCTGCCGCATTGTACAATCACGTACTATTCAAGTCTACCGCAGTCTTTTCACAATGTCACAGGACAGCAGCGTCATAGCCACGCAGATCAGCTGAGAAGGTGCATCAAAGGTGCTGACCCTCCCCTCACTCAGATCAGAGGCTGATCAGCCACCACTACTGCAACAGCTTCACTTCCAAGAAGGAGAAAGGAGCAGGGAGGAAGGGAGGGTAGAAGAGACAAAGAGGAAAAACAAAGCAGGTGTATATTGGTCTCTGTTTTTGATGGCATGGCAGATGGAAACAGTGTCTGAAAATGTTCCTCTGAGCCAAATCATGGCAATCATTCTCACTCACTGAGGTCATACAGATAGTTGTAAACAGTGATATGAAAAAGTATTTGCCCTCTTAGAGGTTTATTCAGTGTTTCACATTTAAATGTTTCATGTCAATCAAACACATTTTGATAACAGAAATAAACAAAGCCAGAGTAAAATAAAAAGAGCACGTCTCAAACAATTTCATCTATTTAGAAAAAAATACCTTGATAAACCAACCTGGCCATATGAGGAAAGGTATTTGATCCCTTAACCCTATACAGTAACTGGTTGTGCCACCCTTGGTGGTAACACCTGCAATCAAGATAACCAACAATGAGTTTATTAAATCGCTGTGGAGGATTTCACTTTTCTGAGGAAAATTGTTTCAGTTCTGCCACTCAGGCCTTCTTGAACACGAATTACGTGTTTAAGGTCCTTCCTTATATGTTACGTTAAAAAAAGAAAAGAAAAGGTCCTGCCCCATTTGATCGTCTCACTATGAATTAAGTCTGGATTAGGCCACCTCAAAAATTTCATTTAGGTTTTTTGCAATTCAAATTTGAACTTAATGGTAAAATTTAAAAAAAAAATACTTCTGCAGCATAACTAAACAGCACTACAGCTTAAAGGAAATGAGCTGATGGTCAAACATTCTACACACTTTTTAGGTTACGGCAGTTACTTAAAGTCCTCCAGGTCTTAAAGAAACAAAGCAGCTCTACCTTATTTAACTGTAGGTATGTCAGCATTTTTTGAATGCTAGTTTTAGCACAAAAATAATAGGATGCATGGGCCTGTGAATATTCTCATTCATCCAGGTCATGGTTATCTCAAGGAAATTTCAATCAAACGCAACTAGACTTGGTAATTTGTCTTGGAAGACGTTTCACCTCTTATCCAAGAGGCTTCATCAGTTCATGCTCGCCGCTGACCAGGCTGGGACTGGTCCAACTAACTGGTGTGGAGACTCAGCTATTTAACCTCTTGAACAAGAATCATTATGTCATTGGATCCTTTGTGCTCCATGTCTTAACGACGGTCGTTGGCGTGCCGCCTATTGGTGGAGGTTAGGTTTCGGCTTCATTAGTGCCCTATTGTGTTATAACTACAGTCGTTGGAGTCACAGTTGTTTCTGTTATTAGAGGCTAATTTGTTTGAGTCTTCTAGGGAGGGATGAAAGTGCAGCATTGTAAATTGGAGATAGGTGATTGCATACACCAGCAACCTGGTGTATACAATCCAATGCAATGAAGAATGCAAGGACCCCTACATTGGTGAAACCAAACAACCACTGTACAAACGCATGGCCCAACACAGGAGAGCTAACTCCTCAGGCATTGACTCTGCTGTTCATTTACATCTCAAGGAGAAAGCTCACTCCTTTGAGGACAGCAATGTCCAGATATTAGACAGAGAGGACAGATGGTTTGAAAGAGGAGTAAAAGAAGCCATCTATGTAAAAGTAGAGAAACCATCGCTAAACAGAGGAGGAGGCCTGAGACATCACCTATCTCCAATTTACAATGCTGCACTTTCATCCCTCCCTAGAAGACTCAAACAAATTAGCCTCTAATAACAGAAACAACTGTGACTCCAACGACTGTCGTTATAACACAATAGGGCACTAATGAAGCCGAAACCTAACCTCCACCAATAGGCGGCACGCCAACGACCGTCGTTAAGACATGGAGCACAAAGGATCCAATGACATAATGATTCTTGTTCAAGAGGTTAAATAGCTGAGTCTCCACACCAGTTAGTTGGACCAGTCCCAGCCTGGTCAGCGGCGAGCATGAACTGATGAAGCCTCTTGGATAAGAGGTGAAACGTCTTCCAAGACAAATTACCAAGTCTAGTTGCGTTTGATTGAAATTTCCCTGAGATAATAGGATGCATGCCTTTTTAAAAACCTTCCCCGTTGTCTCGTCAGTCTATTGAATAACTTCCCTTGGGATCATTAAGATGTTTTTGGCTAATGTATAACACTGTTTTCTTTCTGGACGGTAGTGGATTTGTCCTTGGAACTTCACCATTGGAACCATTTTCTCTCCAGTCTCTTTCTTACTGTTCATTTCCTGACCTTAAGCTGGGTTTTAGATGTTCTTGCTTTCTTTTATGTCTCTTCAGTGAGTTACTGGTGTACTGGTGTGATTTTGGGCCAACTATGGCTCGCTAGGTAGAGTAGTGCGCTTGTAATCGTAGGGTTGCAGGTTCAGTTTCAATTTCGGGCCTGTCACATATGAGTATGCCCCTGGGCAAGGCACTCAACCCCAAGTTGCCTATCGATCTGCAATTCAGTGTATGATTGTGCGCACGTTTGTTAATGCGGCTCGGTGAATGTAGCTCCAGTGTAAAACACATTAAGTGGTCAGAATGACCCGTATTAAAAGTGCTATATAGGTTCAGTTCATTTAACATTTTGGAAGATCAGACAACCCTTTTTGTGGATAAGCATTCACTGTGGTTCATTGGAGATAAATGTTGATGACTTAATTCTTTGAATTTCTTTTTATGATGTTTTTCTTTTTAATATCTTTAGCCTACTTAATGTGTCAAACAGCAGCAACAAATTTGGTTAATTACTGTTTATTAATAATGTAACAAGGCAGCTGATCATATTTTCATATATTCCCCTGTTGGATTGGATAGCTGTGGTTTCCTTAATAAATAAAATCATAATTTGAGAACTATCTTTTGGTATTTACACGTGTTATCCTTGCTCATATTTGAATTTATTTTATGATCTGCAACATTTAAGTTGGATAAAAAAAAAACATTCACAGCGCTGTATGTCATAATTGTAAGTCTCATTCTTAGCAGCCTTAACCCAAAAGTGCTGCATGGAAGAGCCATAAGAAGAAATTTTTATGTTGCCGATGTCTCCTTGCTTTCAGTCCTTTTTAAGTCATCCTTGTGGTTCTACAGTGTTATGTGCACATTCCTTTGTAGTGACTTCTCTTTGGCAGCCAGCAGAACATTCCAGGGAAATGGCTGACCTAGAATAACACTTACACACAATAACACACACACGCACACAGACTTAGGATGACTGAGGCAGTGAGGTCCTCCACCCTTTCGCAGGCCAGGCTCACTGAAACTGCTGTTTACTGTTCTTGTGGAAAAACACAGCCAAGCTGTGCACCGTGTGGATGCAGCTGGGGCAGAGCCTCACATGACTGTTATCACAAGAACACATGACAACGTTCACCCTCCATCGCCTCCTTAACTCCTCTGTCATGTCCCCCAGCCCTGCAAGATCTTCTCAGGCATGATGTAACGCTGGATTTAGCTATCATCGAAAACAATGTTTAAAGATGTTTTCGCTTACAGTGATCAAATCACAGTCTTCTGATCATTTTTAAGATTGTCTGCAATCAAAACATAACACTAAATTTCCTTGCAAAAGTATTCCAACCCCTGGAACTTTTTCACATTATATCACCTTTATGCTTTACTGCATTTTATTGTAACTCTAACTATAACTGTAACTATTACTATAAGTTTCTCTTGGTGAGTGTGTACATGAATGGTTGATTGGTCTGTGTGTCTCTATGTTGTTATATATAGACAGCTGGTAGATAAATGGATGTATGGAGCAGAAAAAATTAAAGTGGATTGATAATGTCACATGGTATGTGTTATACAATTATGTACAGTGTGGTATATCAATGTATTCCGTACCAATGAGTCAATACTTCTTAGATCCACCTTCTCCTTTGTAGCCCCTTACAGGTTTTCTCCGTGACTTCCTCTTTTAGCTTCAGCTTTACCCGTCCCGAATCAAGAAAACTATGATACAAACTATAATTTATTGGGGAATAGGTATATTTGGGTAGATTTAAAGAGTTAGTTTACAAAAAAATAGTGTTGTGCATGTTGGACAGTAAGTTTACTGTTGGTGTCATATGAGCAGAGTAGCACCTTCTCTCACATGTTTGCTTTGTTCCCTAAATGGCCCATGACAAACATCTTTCTTTCTTTCTTTCTTTCTTTCTCTGAAAAATTACATGGAAAATTTGACTTAGTTTTCAGAAGATTCTTCTTTCCCTTTCGGCTTTTCCCGTCAGGCTTCGCCACAGCGAATCATCGGTTTGCATTTAATCCTATCCTTTGCATCCTCTGCCCTCACACCAACTAACTTCATGTCTTCCTTCACCACATCCATAAATCTAATTTTTGGTCTTCCTCTCTGCCTCTTGCCTGGTGGCTCCATTCTCAGAATCCTTCTACCGGTATATATAAGATAAGACCATACAACATTGCTGGTCTCACTACTGTCTTGTACAACTTTCCCTTGATTCTTGCTGAAACCGTTTTATCACACATCACACCTGACACTTTTCTCCACCTATTCCAACCAGCTTGCACATGATTCTTCACCTCTTTTCCACACTCTCCATTGCTTTGGACTGTTGATCCTGAGTCTTAAAGTCCTCTACTTTCTTCACTTCCACTCCCTGTAACTTCACCGTTCCACTTGTGTCTTTCTCATTTACACACATGTATTCTGTCTTGCTACGACTAATTTTGAACTCCTCTCTCACTCCTAGAGCACACCTTACTGCCGTCTTACAGCTCTCATACATGTCGCGCACCTCTCTAACATAAATTTTCCACACTGGCTCATGCAAAACCACAGCTCTTCTCTTGGAACCCTGTCATATGCTTTCTCTAAATCTAAAAAGACACAATGCATCTCCCTCTAACCCTCTCCGTACTTCTCCATCAGCATTCTTAAAGCAAAGATTGCATCTGTAGTACTCTTTCTTGGCATGAAAAAGTACTGCTGCTCACAAATACTAATTTGTGACTGAAGACCAGCTTCCACAAATGTTTCCCACAGCTTCATTGTATGACTCATTAGCTTTATTCCTCTGTAGCTTAGATCAGAGGAATAGTGTCGAAACCAGACTTACAGATTTATCCATGCATTTGTCTCCAGCAGGTTAGCCAACTTTAACGGCCTGCTCACTGGCCCTTCTAAACAAGCTGTTAGACAGCTGCAGTACACCCAGAATGCTGCTGCTCGAGTCCTGACAAGAACCAGGAAATACGACCATATTAGTACAGTGCTCCGGTCTCTGCACTGGCTTCCTGTCGCTCAGAAAATAAAATTTAAGCAGCTCTGCTTGTGTACAAGTCTTTTCACCAAAGTACATCTCTGACATGTTAGAGACATATGAACCATCTCGGGCCCTGAGGACTTCAGGGAGGAGTCTCCTGGTGCTTTCCAGAGTCAACATTAAACACGGTGAGGCTGCATTTCAGTTTCAGGCTGCTAAAATCTGGAACAGTCTTCATGAGGGTGTGAGAGAAGCCTCAACTCTAACAATGTTTAAATCCAGGCTGAAAACAGTTATTTTTACCGATGCATATGACAATTTAAAGTATATTATCTGCACTCTTGCTTTTTATTGTAATTAATTTTTTTTTAAGTTCACGGTTTTTTTCTGTTTATCTGTTTTCTTAATTTATGCAACTGTGAAGCACTTTGAATTGCCTTGAGTGTGAAATGTGCTCTACAAATAAACTTGCCTTACCTTTCAAATCTAAAATAAAAACATACCTATTTAGACTTGCTTAGGGTGACTGTGGCTCAGTAGTTGGCTTGCAATCAGAGGGTCGTAGGTTCGATTCCAGCTTCCTCCAGTCACATGTCGATGTGCCCCTGGGCAAGGCACTTAACCCCCCAAAAAATTCTACATCATCCTACCGAGCCATGTTGACTATCGGTGTATGAATGGGTGAATGTGGCTTCAATGTAAAGCACTTTGATTGGTCAGCATGACTAGAAAAGCACTATATAAGTTCAGTCCATTTATCCTTTTATTGCTTTTACTCAATTGCTAATGATTTATTGTGTGTCTATTTTTAATTTTCATGCTAATTATCAAATGTTTTATTGTCTATGCTTTCTTGTATTTTAATATTGCCAGTCGATTATAAATGTAAGCTGTCTTTTAATGATTATATATTTTAATTTTCTCATTCTTTGTAATCACGTAAAGCACCTTGAATTACCTTGTGTTGAAAGTGTGCTATAGAAATAAAATTGCCTTGCCTTGCCTAGTTGCCACAATTCTTTACATCACCCTTGTTCTTAAAAATCGGCACTAAAAGACTTTTCCTCGATTCCTCAGGCGTCTTCTCAGTCTTCAAGGTCTTGTTGAAGAACATAGTCAAAAACTCTACTGCTACCTCGCCTAGACACTCCCATATCACTTCCATATCTCCACCTGTCATCAGGACCAACTGCATTCCCCGTCTCCAACCTTTTCAAAGCTTTTCTCACCTCATCCTTACCAATTTCAGCTACGTCCTGATCCACAACAGTCACCTCTTCTACAGTACATTTGCTCTCATTTTCATCATTCATCAGCTCTTCAAAGTACTCTTTCCATCTTCCCATCACACTCTTGGTACATTTCCATCCCTGTCCTGGATCACCCTTACCCGTTGCACATCCTTTCCATCTCTGTCTCTCTACCTCACCGACCTAAACAAATCATTCTCTCCCTCCGTACTGTCCAACCAAGCTAACAGGTCATCATACACCCTGTACTCCTGCTTGCTTTCCTCAGTCCTCTCTCTTGGTGGCAAAGGGAGCACCTCTTTGCCACCAAGAGCCTGTCTCAACTTCTCCCCGAAAACCTCACAATGCTCTTCTTTAATCAGGTTCCACCACTTGGTGTTCTGCTCTGTCTTGGTTTTCTTCACATTCCTCACCATCAGTTTCATCCAACAGACCTGCTGTCTAGCTACACTCGCAGTCACTAATCTCCTTCAGATCATAACACCTGAGTGCCTCTACCTTCACTCTTATAAGTCACCTTATGTTCCTGCCTCTTTTCGAAGAATGTGTTTACAACAGCCATTTCCATCCTTTTTGCAAAGTCTAACGCCATCTGTCGTTCTTCATTTCTATCCTGGATACCAAACCAGCCCATCACTTCCCCATCACCTCTGTTCCCTTCACTAACATGTCAGTTAAAGTCCGCACTATTTCAATTTATTTTACTTGTTAATCAGGACGGTGCATGTTAACATCAGACACGCTGAAACATGCCAGAGTTAGCCATAGGCTTGTTTTCATCTGTAGTCCTGAGCCAGTTGTACATTCGGCATCCTAGAGGGTACATAAAAGCATTATAGAACACATACAAAACATTGAAATATGACTAAAGCATCTTATTAATCCAATATAAAATAAAAGCAGCATGGAAGTTGTATTTAAAAGAATAGTAATGAAACCCAAAGAATAAGAGGCATAAACAGATTAAAGTACACGCAAAAGTAAAAGGAGACTGGGTCTGGTGGGTCGACATACAGCTACAACTCTCTGTTTAGAATGCAACTTATACAAGGTCCTATTTACAGTCTTTGTAAAATAGTAGACATAATAGTGACACTGTCAATATTATTAGTATAAGTATAAAACACCTTAATTACAATTAATAATCAAAGGACAAAAATGTAAGAACATAAAATGGCATCACAAGAGGTCAGTGTTGACATGTTTGATTAGTGATGAGCCAGTGTTTCAGATTGGTGCGGAATAAGGTGTATGTTGAAATTTTTCTAAATGATCACCACCCTCTCAACTCTTGGGACGCCCTGCATCAAATAATGTAGTTCACTCCAAAATGTATCCTTCTCTTTTAACTTACATCCTACCTGTGGGGCATAACCACTAACAACATTGATCATTATTCCTTCAATTTTAACCTTCAGACTCATCAGCCTGTCTGATACTTCTAGAACATTCCTAGCATATTCCCTCAAGATAACTCCTACTCCATTTCTCTTTCATTTACCCCATGGTAGAACAACTTGAGTCCTTCCCCTAAGGTTTTAGCCTTGCTAACTTTCCACCTGGTCTCCCGAACACATAGAATATCCACCTTCCTTCTCCGCATCAATTTCCTTTTCTCTTTCTGCCTACCAACACGCCTTCCTCATCTCCTCCTTTGACCAACAGTAGTCCATTTTCCACCGGTACCCTGTGGGTCAACAGTACAGGTGGTACCATATGGCCTTGACAATCCGGTTGGAGTTCATGTTTGTGATTCAAAAACATGGAGAGTGATTCTTAAAACATTGGATGCTCTTCCTGACTCAACCCTCTGCATTAGTTTATTTAAAGATTACAGATTATTATAGATTATAGTGGAAAATATCAATTTACTAATAGACACATAGATAGTGACATTAATCAGTGTACAAGTAAAGGAATGCAAATGAATTGTCAACCCCACAGTATTTCATTGATCGTTATAATGGATCAGTTCTTTTAAACATGAATTCAAACTGCATAAAACCAGAAAGTTAACAAGTATCAGTCTAATTGTCAAGAGGTAAATTATTTAGATGTTCTAAATAGGAGTTTTAGGATCGGAAAGTACTTTTGGTAATTTGGAAGAGAAAATTGAACAAATATCCTTCTTCTGTCACATCTATGTCACCTCACAAGAATTAGTAATTTATGTAAAAAATGAGCTCTTTTTAAATGAAGATCATATTTTTTTTAAAACAAAGAGGTGATCTTGTGGAAAGCCATATTTTAACTTCGTATGTTCTGGCTCACTGCTGCCATCCTCTGTTGAAAAGTGAAACTACGACGAACACTGTGATGTACTGTACAACATATTAATTGCAATACTCATTTTCTAACCTAAAGAAACTAAACATAGCTACTTGTCATTTTCCAATTATTGATTTAACCCCAAAAATCCCTAGATGCACTAAGACCCTGGCTCTGATGCTGCTACCCCAACTGCTGATTTCCAAAAATATTACACTCTCCATAGCAAATTTGTCGAAGAGTTGCTGCAGTTTGCTGTAAACTTTGAAGGACCTAAGTGTCCTCAAGAAGTACAGTCTGTTCTGTTTATTCTTATGGATGGTTTGACTCTTTATGGCTTCAGTCTGTTGTTCAGGTGAACTCTGAGGTAATTATGATCATGATCAGAATCAGAATTAAAATCAGATTTAGAAACCATAAAGGTTTATTTCCAAAAATGTGAACAAATTCAAAAAATTGCTTTAGTACTCTGTGCAAACATATGAAAGACAAACACTTCTAAGTATGCAATAACTAAAAAAGAAAAAAGTAATTGGATAGACAGACTGCATGTTTGAAGGATATGATCACTGCAAAATCAGACAGGTGCAAAAACACAACACAGGGTAATGTGACTGAGTCACAACATGTGTTCATGAGTCCAACAGCAGAGGGGAAGACACTGTTGAGGAGTATGTCAAAAAGTCTGTGTCCAGGGTGAGACGGGTCAACTGTGAGCTGACCCTGCATGCCACACTGTCCTAGAAGTCTGCAGGTTCTGTAGAGATGGGAGTCTGCAGCCAAACACCTTCTCAGTAGAGCACAGAACACGTTGCAGTCTCTGTGTGTCCCTGATGGTAGGTTCAGCACAATTGAGTACACCCCGTTTAAAGAGTACAAATTCAATCAGTAGCTCAATAAACAAAAGAGCAATTTCCAAACTACTCACAAAGCTGAGTTTTATTGAACACTTTTTTTTACTCCCTAACAGCAAATTAAGGTTAATAACCTAACTTAGCGCAACAACTTCCGTTTTACTCAAATTTGTTAAAGCAAAAATGAATACACCCCGTAACAAAAACTACAACATCTTGTATTTTGTATGAGCACCGGGATTTTTTGTGACAGCACCAAGTCTTTTAGGCCTGGAATGAACATGTTGGCGAAATATTGCAACATCTATCTTTTTCCATTAATCAAGAACAACCTCTTTTAGAGCCTGGATACTGGATGTAGAGTGATTCTTAACTTGTCGCTTCAGAATTCCCCACAGATTGGGTTCAGACCTCCAGGCCATCCATGGAAGTTACCATCTCGACAGGAGCGTCGTCTGATGAGAAGGGTTGAAGAAAATTGCCATGCAAGTTCACTGCAGTTATGTAAAGCAGTAGAAAGCCAAACTTGAGTGACCATTTCCCGTGACACCATACAAGGCACACCGCCTAGAATTTTCTTGGGCCCATGCTGAAAAAGAGACTGCTGGGACTCTATACTCTGGAGTAATGAGACAAAGAACACTGTTTTTTGGAACTATGCGTGGTTCCTACAGTGAAACAATGTTCTTATATGGGGTTGCATGAGTTCTTGCTGGTGTTGGGGATCTGCATTTCATTGATGGTATCATGAACTCAACAATGTACTGCTCTATAATGAAGGAGAGGATGCTGCCATCAATCTGTGCACTTGGTCATCGTGCACTTTTCCAACAAGACAATGATCCAAAACACACATCTAAAGCTACTGTTGCATTTCTGAAGAAGAACAAGAAGAAGAAGGTGACTGAATGGCAAAGTATGTCTCCTGAAAGCTGGCTCCTCTCGATGTGGAGTAGCAGTGGCTCTACTCTGACCCCCCTTCCGGATGACCAAGCTTCTCACCCTATCGCTAAGGGAGAGGCCAGCCACCCTACGGAGGAAACTCATTTCAGCCGCCTGTATCCGCGATCTCGTTCTTTCGGTCACCACCCAGCGTTCGTGACCATAGACGAGGGTAGGAACGTAGATCGACCGGTAAATCGAGAGATTTGCCTTTCGGCTCAGCTCTCTCTTCACCACGAACAGCACTAGGTTGGTTTATATCATATCTGTCCCGACAAATTCCAGTTTGTTCATGTCAATGATAGATCTTCACATTTAAGGGTTATCTGTGGAGTACCACAGGGTTCTGTGCTTGGACCAATTCTCTTTACTATATATATATATATATATATATATATATATTATTATTTATATAATATATATATATATATATATATATATATATGCTTCAAATTGGTAAAATAATTAGACAATATGGAATGAATTTCCACAGTTATGCTGATGATATCACAATTATATTTATCCATAAAACCCGATGAACCCAATCAGTTAGGTAGATTACAAGCATGTCTCGAAGACATAAAAACCTGCAGGACTCTGAATTTTTACTTTTAAATTCAGACAAGACAGAATTTGTTGTCTTTGGAAGAGAACCTTTAAAAAAGAAACAGCTAAATCAATCACTTCATCTGGATGGCATTAATTTGGCCTCTGGTAATAATGTAAGGAACCTCGGTGTAATTTTTGACCAAGATATGACATTTAAATCCCATATTAAATAAGTTTCTAAGATTTCTTTCTTTCATCTCCGGAATATTGCTAAAATTAGAAACATCCTGTCCAGGAGTGATGCAGAGAAACTAGTCCATGCATTGTTACTTCAAGGCTGGACTACTGTAATTCATTATTATCATGAAATCTAATAAATGCACTGAAAAGCCTTCAGTTGATCCAAAATGCTGCCGCAAGAGTTCTGATGAATATAAAAAAGAGAGATCACATTTTTCCTGTTTTGGCTTCTCTCCACTGGCTCCCTGTTAAATTCAGAATAGAGTTTTAGATCCTCCTCCTTACTTATAAAGCCCTTAATGATCAAGCTCCATCAAACATCAGAGATCTGATTGTTCCATATGTTCCTAACAGAGGACTTTGTTCTCAGAATGCAGGTCTACTGGTAGTTCCTAGGATTACTAAAAGTAGAATGGGAGGCAAATCTTTTAGTTACCAGGCTCGTCTCCTTTGGAACCAGCTCCCAGTCCGTGAGGCAGATACTCTGTCAATTTTCAAGAGTGGACTTAAAACCTTCCATTTTGATAAAGCTTATAGTTAGAGTGGCTTACGGTACGTGCACACCAAACCCGATAGAAGCAACCAGAGCTTCAGCTTTACATGTAAAGTCAATGGAGGAGCGCACTGAAGCATGACTTGGAGTCCAACAACCCTTCAGAAGCACATTTGCGTTGCCAAAAAGCTTTTCTGCGTGATTTGCGCGAACAATTCATGCGACAGATGCGATCAAAAATACGTGCTGTATTTTATGTGGTGCATTTTGTGCATTCGCGTTTATCGCGTCTATCGCTCAAGTTGGAAAAATCTGAACTCGTGCTTCAAGTCGCGCCGCGACAACCAATCAGGAGCCTGGTGACGTGATGCTCTGACATACTTCACAGGGTCAGGTGCAGCCAAAGCCATTCATTCAACATGGAGGAGAGGCTAATCAACACCATTGCCAACCGCCCGGAGCTGTATGACACCAGTTATTTCCAGACAGGGACAGGAATAAAAAGGACCTAGCTTGGAGAATAATTAGTGAAGAGATCGGGCAACCTGGTAAGTTCAGTTCACTTTTGATATTTAAATGACCCGGCGAAACCGCCCAAAAGCTAGCAAGCCCACCTACTGTCCCGCTATTTTCCCACTGATGTACAAATGCTTTCCCACTAAAAAGATCATGTGTTTATTCAGAGGAGATCTGCAGGAGAAAGTGGAAGAGCCTCAGGGACACATACTTCAAGGAGAAGAGGATGGAGGAGAATAAGAGTGGGTCAGCAGCAGGATCGGGGAGAAAATGGAAGTTCTCCACGGCAGAGCCATCCCCTGTTGCTTCCTCTGGCTCCCCAATCCCTGGTCCCTTCGCTCCTTCTCAATCATCAAATCATAGATTTTTAAAACTATGTCATCAGCCAGACAAAAATACAAAGTTGTGAAGAAATTCTGGGGTTTTAAGGACTAAAATAAAAAGTGTAAAAAACCAAGACAGACTTTTCTTTTTTTTTTTCAACATAATACGAGTACTTACAGTGAGTAATTACTAATGGCATAATACTTTAATGTTTCAAAATCTACGAAGGTTTGCACTTTGAGAATCTTAAAACTTGTGAGAACCGTGAGTAATATTCATGTATGTCTGGGAAAAAAAGTGTATAAAATGTGTGGCGAGGGGCTAGTTATTCTGAGAACGTCTGCTGCAATAAATGAAGGACCACTGTATATAATTTCTCTATGACTATTGTTTTCAACCTGTTAACATTTAATATTTTCTTTATAGAGCCAACTGATTCTGCAGAGGAGCCATCCCCTGTTGCTTCCTCTGGCTCCCCAATCCCTGGTCCCTTCGCTCCTTCTGTTGCACCCACTATGAGGCAAATTCAGTCTCATTAAGAATAAAATCAAGCAGTGTTTTTCACAAATGCACATGCTCATTCACAAATGCACACGATGAGGTTCAAAAATGCACACAATCTCTTTAAAAAATGCACCTAATTTGTTTGAAAAATGCATACGATCTGTTTCACAAATGCACACAAGCTGTTTCACAAATAAAAACTTGAGAGAAGCTTCAAATATATACTCACAGATCAGACAAATCCCTGAATGTGCATGAACCCACCACTTCTCATTTGTGAACCTCTCTGCATTCATGAGAGAATTCTGTGTGGTGAGTTTTTTGAGACTCACCAAGAGTAAAGAGACAAATGTTACCATTGGCTAAGGAATCTGTCAATCAAATTCATCACTACCCAGCCGTATGGCTCCTAACCTGTTCCGTCCTCATTGTGGGCTGAACGTACGGACCCCGGCAATAATTAGTAATTGCTAATCCATTTCCTCTGTTTATTAAACAGTGGGCATGAATTACTAACCCGTTTCCCCGTTTTATTAAACCGTGTGGTGTTCTGTTTGTTCTATAAAATGCCCTGACTGCATATGATGTTTGTGTTGTGGCTGTAGTACAGTGGTTAGGTTGTAGGGCAGGGATCCTCAAGTCCAGGCCTCAAGGACCGATGTCCTACCAGTTTTAGAGGTGTTTCTGCTCCAACACAGCTGATTCAAATTCTCTAACTTCCTCCTCAGTATTGCAAAGTTCTGCAGAGGCCTGCTAACAAGCCATTATTTGATTCTGGTGTGTTGAACCAGGGAAATAACTAAAACCTGCAAGATACCAGCCCTCGAGGCCTGGAGGTGGGGATCCCTGGTGTAGGGTTTTCAAACTGCGGCAGTATGAATTCGGAGAGAGACGGAATAGGTGGACTGGATCTGAGTTTTCAAGATGTTGACACGGTTTTGAACTGATGCGAAGTTATGATCAGAGGGAAGGTAGAAACAATGACTGAGCGATGAGAGGTAAGTGCAGGTATCTTCAGACTGAAGCTAATGTCCTGTCCTGTTTATCTATTGCTCAGCTGTTTATTCTGACAAAACTGGCCTGCCTGTGTCATGATCTCCCGACAAACACGTGCCTGAGCTGCTCATACAATGCAATTATCGCGATGCTTTGTTTGAAAATTTTAAACAGCAAATGCGTGCAGTAAACACAAAGAAACGATGCGTTCTGCACACTCTGATCCCCAACATGCTGGCAGCAGCATGATTAAACAGAAGATGGAAGATCGGGAATTAACAACATTCACTACAGCATACGGGATATTGATTTGTGACACTGCGTGTCAAACGTGTGGTTTAAATAATATGAAGGGTATGACAAAAAAACCGCATGTATTGTGGAGTTGGTTCGGATCGAGACTGTTTGTATTCAGACCTGAAATGAATTGAACCTCTGTCCGTTTGGAACATCGTTCCAAACAAACTCTGATCCACTTAAAGTGGACCAAACAGTGTAGGTCTGAATACACCCTTAGATTTGGGGAGGCGTAAAGACACTGTCTGCATCGATAGACTGCAACCCGCCCATTTCTTAAAAGATGATGAGGTTAAAACAGCCCAGGCTCCTCGTAGAGGACGTACTCCCTCTATGGCATTGGGGACTGCTTTCGTTCTTCCAGAGACTCATCAGCCGTCAGAGCCCAAATCATCCTCAGCCCCCCCTCGTAATCCTCCACCTCACCAGCAGGCGTTTCGGGCTGGTTCTGCAGGATCCAGGTTCAGCCGTTCCGGCTGTTTACTCAACCCCGCCCACATTTATTTTTGATAAACTGCTCAAAAGGAGGCGTTGCCTGGCGGACCAGGAAAACGCGGGGGGATGAATGGCTGGGTGTGGTCTGGGCTGTGACTGATAGGCATATTATATACCCCACCACTGCCGGACTGCTGTCGTCACTATTCCAAGCCTACTAAAAAACTAACGGTTTTGGGTACAAAATTGATATTTTCACTAAATGCACAAAAATACATAAATAATGACTGGAGATGTAGATAATGTTATTATATATTCATTTATAAAGTTGTTCAACAACAAAAAATTGATTTTGGGGTGAGTTACTCTTTAAAAATGTTTGTTTTAATTGAAAATTGTTCAAGTTGGTTGTGCCGCGAATGTTGCAATTGCTCTCACTTACCGTTGTTATGTGGCTCAGTTGGTGTTGATTAAACGAGCTGATCGGATCTAATTGTGTCGTTCTTTCATTCCTCCACACTATCCTTTTTTTCTTCTATTTCTGCAGCCAACAGTGCTGCACATGTTAACCATGCTGCTAGATTTTTCCTTAACTGCCATGTAGCGCTGATCTGTTGACAACTGTCAGCTAACAACAATGTTAGGCAGTGGGGTCAATTGGTCAATCTGCCCTCCAAAGAGAAGCTAGGGGGCAGGGGCTTGGGTGCGTGATGTCAACGTATCCATAAACCCAATCAGTACAAAAATATAGTCAAAAAGCTCAAATTAGCTAAAATGCTAACAACAGCTATCATTCTAATGCTAACTGTCTTGCTAATGCTAACTAGCATACTAATTCTAGCTAACATGATGTCATTACTATAAGGATTCAATGATTCAAGGAACTTTTACTGTCATACCCTCTCACGTTACATGTGATGGTATGAAATTAGGACTCAGGTCTGGAATTAAAAGCCATTTAAATTAAATTAGAGAAAAAAAAAACAAATAAATAAATGTGCTCTACAGGACACTGTTAGATAAAAAACAGTGGTTGACCTAGAAAGAATCACACACAGGGGTTGGAGAGAAATTGAAGTTAGTGAGCTCTGCAAAGGGAGATAGAATAAGTTCTTGCAGGGGGAGACCAGCAGAATACTGTGGTTGACCGTGTGTCTGCTCTCCTCCTCTCAGCTCGTCTCCTGGTCTCAAAAGCCCATCCTCTTTGCAGTCTCTCTTTATTTAGTGAAGCTTCATTAGCATCTTAAAAGAACAGGGTGTCATACCAAGGAACATATGTCTGAAACCAAATGACATTTAAAAAGTACATTTAAACTATGTGATAAAGAAAGTTACCCTAAGAAAATAATAATAATACAACATTATTATTTCATCTAACATTTCCCTAACAGACACAGCTGGAGTTCAGCAGTCTAACAGCTGTAGGGAAGAAGCTGTTATTGAGCCTGGTGGTCTTACTCTGTATGCTCCTCAGCCGCCTGCCTGAGGGAAGGGGCTGAAACAGGCTATGAGCACGATGGGTGGAGTCCTTCAGGATGCGGAGGGCCCGTCCCCTGCATCGGGACGTGTAGAGGTCAGAGGTGGTGGGAAGCGTACGAGTTTCAGGTACACCCAGGTACCTGATACTGGAGACCACTTCCACAGCTGCTCCTCCAATGTACAGGGGAAGGAGAGGACACTTGTCCCTTCTGAAATCCACCACCATCTCCTTGGTCTTCTTCACATTGATGCAGAGGTTGTTTTCTCTGCACCACTACACCAGGTTTTCCACCTCCTCTCTGTATTTGGACTCATCATTATTGGTGAAGCATCCCACTACTGCTGTGTCATCCGCAAACTTAACTATATGACAGCTGGGGTGTCTCGCTGAGCAGTCATATGTCAGCAGAGTGAACGGGAGGGGGGTCAACACACAGCCCTGTCCTGAGGGTGATGGAGGAGCAGATGGTGTTGTGGATCTTAACAGTCTGAGGCCTATTTGTCAGGAAGTCCAAGACCCAGTTCCCCAGCGTGGTACTCAGTTCGAGGGAGGAGAGCTTCTGCACCAGCGTCTGTGGGATAATGGTGTTGAAGGCTGAGGAGAAATCCAGAAACAGCAGACGAACATAGGAGTTCTGCTCTCCAGATGGGTCAGAGCTGTGTGGACCACCGATGATATGGCGTCGTCAGTGCAGCGATTTTTCCTGTTGGCATACTGTTGGGGATCCACAGTGATATTGATGGCGTCTTTGATGTGGGTCATGACCAAAGCACTTCATGACTACCGGGATTAAATCTATTGGCCGATAGTCATTCAGGCTTGTCACTGTGGAGCACATGGGGACTGGGAAAATTGTGGCAGTCTTTAAGCAGGTGGGGATAGATGACAGTGAGTCAGTTTCACGTGGTTAAAGTCCCCCGCAACCACATAAAAAGCCTCCGGGTGCTTTGTCTGCAACAAGCTAGTGGTGTCCAATAGCTCCTTTGATGCTTCGTTGGCATTTGCACCCGGTCAAATGTAAACAATGACGACGAACACTGCAGTTAACTCTCGTGGCAGATAAAACTGCCAACATTTTACAGTCATGAGCTCTATCGCCTCAGAGCAGGAGCTTTTCACCAGTCCGCAGTTCGTTAATCAACCTTCATTCACGTACACACAGAGTCCTCCTCCCCGTGTTTTACCCGACCGGTGCTCGCGGTCTGCTCGGAAAAACTGAAGCCCTTCAATCAGCATTGTTCCTCATCTCTGTAAAAACACTCAGACAAGTCCAGTTTGTTATCCAGTGAGCAGACGTTGGCCAGGAAGAGAGTTGGTATCGGCGGTCTCCTAGCCTTTAACTGTGCCAGCACACCCTTCACACTTCACTCTCTTCAGTTTTCGCACACATCGTATCCTCTTGCCCATTGCTTCCGGAATCCTGCTGCACCACTGCGTTGTCCTCAGGAGCCGTTGGCGTCCGAGAGCAGATTTAAGTTTTTCTGATATTATAATTACCGAACTGTCCCTGATGTCTGTCAGTTCAGTTGAGCTGTATTTCAGCTGTGAATTTAGCACTGAAGTAATGCTAAAAGTGCCCACAAAAGGCAAAATATTAGGCTTGATTCCGGGAGCTGGAGAAGCCGCTGCAAAAATGTGCACCGCCATAGCAACACAAATCCGATCAGTACAAAAACATAGTCAAAATGCTAAAATTAGCTAAATGCTAACAAGCACTACCATACTAATGCTGAGAAGCATACTAATTCTAGCTAACATGTCATTAGTACATGTAGGATTAATACGAAAATGTACAGAAAAAGCTTAAATTAACTAAAATGCATACAAGGTATAGCATGCTACTCCTAAGTACCTTTATATAATGTAAGGCAGTGTTACTCATCCCACGGCCCGCGGGCCTAGTACGGCCCATGAGTTGCTGCTGATTGGCCCGCGGCCCTACAAAATGTCCTGAATTAACAGTGTGAGACAAAAAAACAAAAAAACTACAATTTTTATTTCTGCAGGGAAAAAAAGGCACTTATGAGGGCAGCTAAGGACCATCCTCTCGTCTCATAACAGACACGTGTTGGTCACCAATTAACACAGAAACACCTCTAATCCACAACAACTGCTCCGCAAAAATGAGTGAAGCGAGCAAGCGGAGAAAAGTGGATGCTGAGAACAGACATTTTAATAACAAATGGACAGATGAGTTTGCGTTCATATTACCATCTCATGAAAATGCCAAACCTCTTTGTGTAATTTGTCAGCAGACAGTTGCTGTATGCAAAGTAGCAAACATTAAGCGGCACTACGAGACAAAGCATGCAAGCTTCAGTGCGGCTTTCCCAGTTGGCAGCACCGCATGAAAAAAAAAAGATTGCAGATTTAAAGACGTCTTATGCAGCCACATCAACAATCCTAACAACTTCTGCTACTTCTGCCGAAAAAGCCACCGCTGCCTCACTACGTGTCTCTTGGGAACTGGCTAAAAAGGGGAAGCCATTTATGGACGCAGAGCTTGTGAAAGTTTGCACTTTGGGAATTGCGGAGGAATTATTCACCGGGGATAAGCAGAAATAGGAGATCCTTAACCGTGTGAGAAAGATTCAGCTGTCGGATTCAACTGCGGCGCGTAGATTGGAGACACTTACATTGTAAGGGGTGAGAAGACTTTTAAAATGTAGAAGGTAGACTTTCCCTAGTCGGGTGAAATTGTCTGTTTCAATAGGCCAGGAAAGAACATACATGAATGCATTGCATTGGGCAGACCCCAATTTAAAAAAATTATGGTCAACACTGAGCATCCTCTTCATCTTATCGCAACAGAATGCTGTATCTTCAGTTGGAGGCTTCTTCAGTTTCGCTGCATCACAGACCGCTACAGGAAATCCTTTCTCTCCACAGCCATCATGATCTACAACAAGTCCTTGAAGAATGAATTACTTATGAGTGTGTGTGTGTGCTTCTGTATGTTTGAGATCTCACTTGCGTTTCTTTCAGAGTTTCTGTACTCTGTGACATCTTCGTCTCCAGTTTCCAGCATATAGAGGATTCCCTTCTACATGGCCCTAAAGCTGAAACAGTTCATAATTAAATGACACACACCAATTCTCAGCTGTTGTATCTCAAAGGATTAAAGTTTATTAAAAGCCAAGTTTCCAAAGAGAATTTTCTTTGAAACCACTTATGCCAAAGTCTGACCTGAAAGCTGATCCAGAGAGGATGCTGCCGATCATCTTTTACGTTCTCTTAATTGTCAAAAAAATTTTGTTAACCTTTTCTGAGGTATGATATGAGTTCTGATTCAAATCATACATGATTTATTACAATGTCAAAAAAACAAAAAATTTAATATCTTGGTATTCTACTCCGGGTTTCAGAAAATTACTGCTAATATGCAGAGAAGAGTTGACAATACCATACAGAACTGCACAGGAGGTGATCAGGCGGATCAGCATGGCAACCTTTCAGATATTGAAGATGATTCTGAAGCATTCAAAATTTGAGTTGCATCCTATTCAAGCCATATTTTGATATATAGTAAATATTTTGTTACAGCCATACAGAGACCAGATAAATGCATCAGAAGGATTTTTTAGGGGGTAAGGAGGAAAAAGAAACTACAAAAAGTAAAAACTGACTTGCTGAAAAGAAACGATTAGCTGCTTGTATCTTATATAATGTCACCAGAGGGGTGTGCTGATGAAAGTTTGTTCATTTTGAAGGATAAGTTTTCTGTTTAACAATTTATGACAAAATAGTCAAACCAATACATAAACTCACAATGACAAGGTTTTGAGAGAGCAGCTGAAAACACTACTCATTAAAATGTAGAAAGTTTGAAGCAAAGCGAGGACAAAGTTTTCAAATTTTGTCTGTACACAAAATAGAGCTACTATAAAATATATAACAAAATTAATTGTTGTGTTTATTAAAACAAACAGTATGCTGGCTAATGAAAAGTCATTAACTGTGTTACATGAAAATGCTGTGAACAAGATTGTTAGGGAGAAATAATAATGTTGTATTATTATTTTCGTAGGGTGTATTTCTTTATCACATAGTTTAAATGTACTTTTTAAATGTCATTTGGTTTCAACCATATGTTCCTTTGTATACACCCTGTTCTTTTAAGATGCTAACCAAGTTTGACCAAATAAAGAGAGACTGCAGTGGGATGGCCCTTTGAGACCAGGTGACAGAGCTGTGTGATCAGGACACAGGGCTGGGAGGCTGTCTGAGAAGCTGAGAAGAGAACAGACAAACGGTCAACCAGAGTATCTTCCTGGTCTCCCTCTGCAGAACTTTACTTATTATATCTCCCACTGCAGAGTTCATTTAACTTCAATTTCTCTACGACCCCTGTGTGTGATACTTTCTAGGTTAAACCACTATTTTTTACCCTAACAAAGATCAAGATGGGAGTTTATTGAAGTCTGTAGCAGTTTTTGTTGGGCCAGTAAAAATTAAATTAGCAGCTTGGCAAATTCCAACATAAAAATACATCTGCAGGGGCAACATGTATTTGAAAATGGTATGTGTTGAACCAGATAATATTTAGTTACAAATGAAATAGGTTTTATATAATAGGTTTTTAGAACATTGTAAGTAGTGTTATGGCAAATTTGATTTAGGTTTGTTATTCTATTCTTTTTATTTCATTTCATTTCATTGTTTCTTTGATGGTTCGGTCAGGTTAAGTTTGGCTCTAATATTTATAAACACAACAAATTCCGTCTGTGACTGAGCTAGGCTTTCCATAGAATAATAGCCAGTAGTGCCACAAAGTTGACAGTCTCACACTAAATGTCTATTTCTTCTTAATACTGTTTCTTTAAGACTGGTGTGTTACCTTCTGGGGGGGATTTTAATTTGATATATTAATATGTAAGCTCTCCTTCTGCATAGGATACCTGAGTAAACTAAGTCTTTTCCTTCCCCCACTACCTTAAAAGTGCTTGGCAACTATAATTTTTTGTCCAAACCAGTAGTTTTCTTAAACTCTCTTGGTAACAACAGGGGAAACTAAAGCCCAAATGGGTACATAAATAGGCAAGTTTATCAAGTTTCCGAATTACAGTAAGGATTATAAAAAATATTTTTTTTCCATGATTTTTCATTGAAGGAATTGATACAGTCTGTATTTTTGGCTTTTTATTACGATTTTTCAGACAAACATTGTTTGTTCTTATTTGATAATACATTCAAATGTTGTTTACATATTGTAAATAAAATGTATTTATATTCGATAGATAAATTCTAACAAGAAACATGGAACAGTGGAAGCGCTCTAAAATGTATTTGACTTGGTTAAATTAAACAACAAAAAAAGTTTCTGACTGGTGAAAAAACAAAACAAACAAAAAACAACAACAAAAACATCTGGAATATACTAAATCTTCAAATATATATCTGAAAAGTTATAATTTTATTTTATCGAAAAACCTAGCAAATAGATTTAAGTTTAACAGCAGCAAAATTATCAGTTTGAAATCAGATCCAATTTAATCCGCAGCATATCTGGGGAGCCTAAGTCTCCTCCCCTTCCGGTCGGCCCATGTACATTCAACAGAAAACAAACAGAAAAAAAATGAATTGAAGTCAATGGAGCGATAAACGTTGTTTTCTGGTCCGCTTTGTCTTACGTTCTAAATCACACATATTTTGTACTTCAATTTAAATGATAACTAACGATGTACGTTTCGACTGTGTTTGTTAAGTGATTTGGGTTTTATTTGATTGTAAAAATTCGCATTTGAAATGCCTACAAATCAGAAATCAGAAGTCGCATATATGACGTAATCTTGCTAACGGGAGTTAGCACTAGCTATAGCACGTAAAACACTCACCTAGAGCTTGTAGAGCTTCTCCTCCATGGTGGCTCTCACTCCACCGACCGCGTTAACCCCGACAGAGCTTCTACTTTCCACATGGTCAGATTTATAGAGGTTTTATCCGTGTTTAATACTACTTTCTTAATCGTGGAGGCTACCACCATCACTCTCCTTCTTCTTCTGTAGTTGTAGTCTGCTAAGCGTTTTTACACAAAACCTAAAGTAACTTTTACCTCCGGTCGAAAATCAGCGTTTTATCTGCATCAAAATTAGTTTTTAAAATTCATGGACATCATATATTCGATCCACGGCGCATTTAAAACTGGATCAGAAAATAACTTTAATAGCTCCATTCATTTTTTTTGCATTTTGGGATCCATGTACCGGAAGTAGAAGGGCGTGACTTAGGCTCCCCATAGGCGAACGCCGCTCACATTTTATTGCGCAGCCGCAGTTGGGTTCAGGTACCTTTCGTTTTCGCTTCAAACATAAACTGAACTTAACAGCTTGCCCTGTGTGCGTATAAATCAGGGAAACACGGCATTTAAGTAGAATTATCCGATTACATTTGAACACACTCTATGTAGTCTCTGGTGAAAGGTGAGTTTTGTGACAGAGTGTTTAAGTTGTATATATTGCAGATGCTACACGAGTTGTCTTGTAGTTTTGCTTTCAGGTTAATGGTTGGGAGTTAATATAACCTCGAATGTGCTAAAGAGTTCAACGATACACTGAGCTGCTGTATTAGTTTACTTCGGCTAATTATTAATGTCATGAAATGTTTGAGCTTACTTATCTTCTTTCTCTTCTCTGGTTGGTTGACTTGTCTAGTGAGACTCAGCCAGCCTTTTCTCCTTATGGTTACACATTTTTAGGTGAAATAATTGTAAGAATTTGTATAATGTGAAATTTAGTGAAATGTGCTGGATTTCGGGTATATCCTTCATCATTAGGGATCAATACAATTATACAAATATTCCAATCAGTTAAAAGTTTTCTGTAAGCAATCCCAGCAGATTGTATGAAGTTGTTGACATGGCGTTGGGCCTCATTGATCAGACCTGCAACCACAGCAAATCCTCAGCAATCCCTCATACTGAGCAAGCATGTAACAGGGAGCCAGTGGAGAGAGGCCAAAACAGGAAGAACGTGATCTCTTTTTTTATATTCATCAGAACTCTTGCTGCAGCATTTTGGATCAACTGAAGGCTTTTAATTGCATTTTGTGGCCTTCCAGATATTAAAGATTTACTGTAGTCCAACTTAGAATTAACAAATGCATGGACTAGTTTCTCTGCATCACTCCTGGGCATGTTTCTTATTTTAGCAATATTCCGGAGGTGAAAGAAAGAAATCTTAAAAACCTGTTTAATATGGGATTTAAATGTCATGTCTTGGTCAAAAATTACACAGAGGTTCTTTACATTATTAACAGAGGCCAAATTAATGCCATTCAGATGAAGTGATTGATTTAGCAGTTTCCTTTTTAAAGGTTCTGTTCCAAAGACAACAGCTTCTGTCTTGTCTGAATTTAAAAGTAGAAAGTCATCCAGGTTTTTATGTTGTAATCTACCTAACTTATTTGTTTCATCAGGTTTTATGGATAAATATAATTGTGGTATCATCAGCATAACTGTGGAAATTCATTCCATGTTGTCTAATTATTTTAATATATATATATATGGTAAAGAGAATCGGTCCAAGTACAGAACCCTGTGGTACTCCACAGGTAACCCTTGAGTGTGAACAAGATCTATCATTGAAATGAACAAAATGGAATTTGTCGGGACAGATATGATTTAAACCAGCCTAGTGCTGTTCCCTTTATCCCTACAACATGTTCAAGCCTTTCTAAGAGAATATTATGATCGGCTGTGTCTAAAGCAGCACTGAGATCTAAAAAGACCAGAACAGTCACAAGTCCATTATCTGAGGCCATTAGAATATCAGTAACTTTCACCAGTGCTGTTTCAGTGCTATGACGAGCTCTAAAACTTGACTGAAATTCAAGTTGTTGCTGTTTAGATGCTCACATACTTGATTTGCAAGTATTTTCTCAAGAATTTTGGATAAGAAAGGAAGGTTAGATATAGGTCTGTAGTTAGCTAAAGGATCTTGATCCATGGAGGGTTTCTTAAGTAAAGGTTTAATTACAGCAACCTTAAATTCCTGAGGCACATATCCATTTATTAAAGATAGGTTCATCATGTCTAGAATAGGGCCAGTAACTAGAGGGAACACTTCCTTAAATAATTTGATCGGTATTGGGTCTAATATACTAGTTGAGGATTTAGATGAAAATAATTATAAAACTGTTTTATGTGCTAAATAATTTCCTTATCGAGAACAAAAATAGTCTTTAAAGAGTCTACGTGTAGTTTGAAACCTTTTGGTCGTGAGTGCCGCTTCAGGCCAAACGTGTTACTGTAAGCCTGAATGGTAAGCTTGTACAAATAAAAGAACAGAAAACTGGTTATTAAAATGTATTTGGTTTGCTTGGAAAAAGTATAAAAACAGAACAAAAAACCTAGCTAAAAACAAGAACAGTAAAACTTGCAAGACTCTTGTTTGCCCTGTAACAGAATCCAGATGGATTGATGTAGAACTGAATTCAAATATGTTCCAGTTTCTATTCCGAAAACTAATCTGTGCTGAGTGACGAGGCTACCTGATACCAGTGTATATGCTAACATTTTATGCGCTGAAAAGTCTTGCTAACATACCTTTTATGGACTGACACAGATTTAATAAGCTTATTATCAGAATATCAAAATATTATCAAAATAAACAGATTGTTGCTGACTATCCCAGCTGGAATCCAAACGTCACTGGAAGTAATTTAGTTGGAACTAGAAAACATAAACGGCACCCTAACAGCCATTCTGATCCCCTTCTCTTATTTCCTGCAGACATGGACAAGAAAAAGAATTCCAATGACAGCTCCCAGATGAAAAAAGCCATCCAGCAATTTGACCCTTTACCCACTGAAAAGGAGAAGCCCAAAAGTAAAAACCATCAGAACAGCAATGACAGCTCAGTGGAAGCTAGCTCCTCAAAATCCTTCACATCTGGACACAGCTGTAATGAGGTTGCAATTAAGGCAAGAAAACGCGTGCCGGTGGGGACACATCCCAGTGAAATGGCCTTTTCATGCTGCAAGCTGGATGACTTGAAGAAGCTTCCACAGTGTGACATCAAACTGGGAAAACTAAGGTTCTCAACTTCACACATTGTCCTCATAGATGTAAGTCGTTTCTGCCTTCTCTCTGTGTCTGTTGCTGCTACGGGTGTGACTCTTACAACAACTCACGATTCGATTCCGATTTTTGGAGTGACGATTTGATTCAGAATCGATTCACAATCAATACTATTAATTAAAAAAAAGGTTCCAATTGGTAAGGCTGAAACAAAATGCCTTTCTCCTGATTCTTCATTCATCAAAATAATTCTTTTATGATTTTTTTGTGTAAGCGCTGATTAAATTTCAATTGAGATTCTTCAATATTGCAGATTTTTTATTCACTATACTATTGAAAATACATATGTCCCACTACATTTTCTTTTTTCATGTAAAGCACCTTGAATTAACTTTTGTTGAAAAGTGTGCTATACAATTAAAATTGACTGGCCTTGCCTTGAATGAGCTACTTCCTACATCTAAAACCTTTACAACAGAATAAATGAAAAGTAAAGACTTTCTGGTGTAGACTGCTACATATTTAAATGTACTTCATAATAAAGTGAACTTAAACTTTTTTTTCCAAGCCTGGGCTGCATGTAAAAAAATAAAATAAAATATGTTTTTTTTTAAATCAATTTTTTAATAAAAAAAAATGATTCAAAATTGTTAAGCAAAGAATCAAGATTCTTATGTGAATCGATTTTTTTTCACCCCTAGTTGCTGCTAATATGAAGTGAAATGTGTTGATGATTTTCCAGAAGTAGAATTTACAACTGAATAATAAATGAAAATTACATTATTAAATATCTCCCTAAGCTTTTTTATATTCAATTCAAATAAATTAAACAGACACACACACACACACACATATATATATATATATATATATATATACTACCGTTCAAAAGTTTGGGGTCACTAAAACAATTTTGTGTTTTCCATGAAAAGTCACTCTTATTCACCACCATACGTTGTGAAATGAATAAAAAATAGAGTCAAGACATTGACAAGTTTAGAAATAATGATTTTTATTTGAAATAAGATTGTTTTTACATCAAACTTTGCTTTCATCAAAGAATCCTCAATTTGCAGCAATTACAGCATTGCAGACCTTTGGCATTCTAGCTGTTAATTTGTTGAGGTAATCTGGAGAAATTGCACCCCACGCTTCTAGAAGCAGCTCCCACAATTTGGATTGGTTGGATGGGCACTTCTTGCGTACCATACGGTCAAGCTGCTCCCACAACAGCTCAACGGGGTTCAAATCTGGTGACTGCGCTGGCCACTCCATTACCGATAGAATACCAGCTGCCTGCTTCTTCTCTAAATAGTTCTTGCACAATTTCGAGGTGTGTTTTGGGTCATTGTCCTGTTGTAGGATGAAATTGGCTCCAATCAAGCGCTGTCCACTGGGTATGGCATGGCGTTGCAAAATGGAGTGATAGCCTTCCTTATTCAGAATCCCTTTTACCCTGTACAAATCTCCCACCTTACCAGCACCAAAGCAACCCCAGACCATCACATTACCTCCACCATGCTTAACAGATGGCGTCAGGCATTCTTCCAGCATCTTTTCAGTTGTTCTGCGTCTCACAAACGTTCTTCTTTGTGATCCAAACACCTCAAACTTGGATTCATCCGTCCACAGCACTTTTTTCCAGTCTTCCTCTGTCCAATGTCTGTGTTCTTTTGCCCATCTTAATCTTTTTCTTTTATTGGCCAGTCTCAGATATGGCTTTTTCTTTGCCACTCTGCCCTGAAGCCCAGAATCCCGCAGCCGCCTCTTCACTGTAGATGTTGACACTGGTGTTTTGCGGGTACTATTTAATGAAGATGCCAGTTGGGGACCTGTGAGGCGTCTGTTTCTCAAACTAGAGACTCTAATGTACTTATCTTCTTGCTCAGTTGTGCAACGCGGCCTCCCACTTCTTTTTCTACTCTGGTTAGAGCCTGTTTGTGCTGTCCTCTGAAGGGAGTAGTACACACCGTTGTAGGAAATCTTCAATTTCTTAGCAATTTCTCGCATGGAATAGCCTTCATTTCTAAGAACAAGAATAGACTGTCGAGTTTCAGATGAAAGTTCTCTTTTTCTGGCCATTTTGAGCGTTTAATTGACCCCACAAATGTGATGCTCCAGAAACTCAATCTGCTCAAAGGAAGGTCAGTTTTGTAGCTTCTGTACCGAGCTAAACTGTTTTCAGATGTGTGAACATGATTGCACAAGGGTTTTCTAATCATCAATTAGCCTTCTGAGCCAATGAGCAAACACATTGTACCATTAGAACACTGGAGTGATAGTTGCTGGAAATGGGCCTCTATACACCTATGTAGATATTGCACCAAAAACAAGACATTTGCAGCTAGAATAGTCATTTACCACATTAGCAATGTATAGCGTGTGTTTCTTTAAAGTTAAGACTAGTTTAAAGTTATCTTAATTGAAAAGTACAGTGCTTTTCCTTCAAAAATAAGGACATTTCAATGTGACCCCAAACTTTTGAACGGTAGTGTATATACACTGTATATATAATATATATGTGTGTATGTAAAAGAAACTAATTAGGGCATATTGAGTGTGCATCGATCACTACTTGCCAGAAGAAGTAAGGTTTGAGTATGTGGTAAGGTGTCTTTTATACAGGTAAAGAGTTCAAACAGGTCCAGTTAATACAGGTAATGAGTGGAGAACATGAGGGCTTCTTAAAGAAGAACTAGCAGGTCTGTGGGAGCCTAAATTCTTACTTGTTGATAGGCGATCCAAAACTTATGTCATGCAATACAATGGAAATTAATTATTTAAGAATCAACCACTGTGATTTTATGCATTTTCTTTTTAGATTGTGTCCCTCACAGTTGAAGAGTACCCTTTATACAAATTTCAGACCTCTATATGGTTTTTAAGTAGGACTATGTATATATATATATCAAAGAAACGGTCAAAGAACAGGCCACTTGCTGTCTTTTTAACTCTCCATTGTAATATGCAATACTGCACTTTATTTACTTTTCAAAGGTTTGTAAGCTACAGTTTGCACTCTTTCAATAGATGGAGCAAATTTTCTCAACACATCTTTGATTAATTTTGTCCAACATTTGCAAGTTGTAGACTCTGTACAGTCAGATACATATATTGTGTGATTTATCTTTTTTGTTTTCATTTCAATAATTTCAATCCAAATAAATAGAACCTTCACAAGATGTCACCCAAATCACTCGGTCCCCTTTTAAATCTTTCAGAAAATGATGTAATGGTGTGTCAAGCAACGTCCAAAAATAACTAGTTCGATGCATATATAAAGAACATACATTTTTAGGCTCAAGCTTGCAAAGCTCAATGACAGGCCTTTCTCTGGCGGATGTTTTAAACACTAGCGGATCGTGGTTGGCTATGCAACGTCAATACCGGGCAACGTCACTAAAGTGAGACAATCTGATTGGTTTTCGTGCTGCGTAAAGAGCGTTAGGATCGTCAAAATGCAGGAAAAGCTTGAAAGGTTGACGGAGCCAGCACTCACAAAGCGCTGCAGAGACTGTGACGCTCCTCTGACGGCCTCAACCATAGACTTAACATGTGAACTTGCCGCTGGTGACGCTGCCGTTTTGGGCGGTGTGAACATACCATAAGTGTATCGAATCGTATCTAACCGTATCGTTGGCTGAATATCGTGATATATATCGTATTGTGAGCTGAGTATTGTATTGTGAGATTAGTGTATCGCTACAGCCCTAATATATATATATATATATATATATATATATATATATATATATATACACACACACTTACTTGGGCAGCACATATAAATGCTCTTGAAAGCACGTTAAATATACGTGAATAGCACATATACTGTATTTAATCTCAACAGTTTAGTTATATATGAAAACACATAAGTTAAACACGTTGGATCTCACTCACAGTAGATCAAATCACTTCACTTCAGCTGCTTCGCTGGCTGGTCTAGACATCATGAAAGGGGTGTTTAGTAGTACGCGGAATTCCCTGCAGCTTCCGCACCTGCCTCTAGCTCCTGAGCCAACACAGAACTAGTCTTTTTTGTCAGTTTGTCTACATGTCTGCAGTCTTTGTCCGTAGTGCTACTTCCCCAGCAGACCACAGTATACAGCACAAAGCAGCATACTTCTGATGACTGTGTGGTAGAATATTGTACGAAGGAGATTATTTAAAAAAGGGGAAACAAAATTATTTCATTGTAATTAAAGAGATACAACAAAAGTACAGATTAACTCTGCACATTTTATGCGTAAATAAGTTGTGTGTCAGTGTTTTACATGTAGCATAATCAAAATGTGCCCGCCAAACCTAAGAAGCCAGTATGCACCAATTGTTTCTGAGACAGTAACTGATGACTTTAACAAATCTTTAACGTCACTCATCTCAGCAAACCTTTAACATTATGATGGTGACTAAAATAATTTATTAAAAAAATATAACAATTTCAATGGAAACACTTGCTAATACTGTAATGCTAAACTCTGTGGGTAAATAGTGTGCTGAACATCACAGTAATTTTTTATATTAAGGTGATATTGTGAAAGAACGTAGGCTATTTCCATCCTTAAGGCTTAATGGCTAACTGGTCAATACATCATTTATTTATCCTTGTCCAAGGTTCTGTAGCTCTCAGCATGCTAAAAAAACATCCATGATATAAAACACAAGACAAACAATAATGTATTCTGCTGTTAAAGTCGTTAACTATAAACATTAAATTGACCAAATATCCCATCAGCTTTGGATTCAAGTTTTTTTTGTTTCCCTCTGGATCCATGAGAACAGTGAGCTTCTATTACATGCTTACGATCTCAAATGTTTAGCATTGTCAAAGATAAAAACATATTTGCATCAAACATTGATATAATTGGTTTTACCAAAACGCATACCAGAAGCCTCCAACAGCCCAAAGTTTAAGGACACAACCAAACCTCCTTAGCTGACATCGTCATCGTTATCAATATTTTAAAATAATGAGATTCAAAAACAGCAGCTTCTTGGTCAATTCACCTTTCTCAAATCTCTGTCACTGTCCTGTAAACAGTTTACTGGACACCACAGCTGAGACTAGGTAGAAAGGTAAAAAAAAGAACATATGAGTGTAAATGCCTGCAAAATAAAATATATTTCCAAAACACTCCACAGTAATGAAATAATTTTTCTGATTTTTATTATGATTTGCTGATATTTGAGCTGATTAAATAAATCTTATAAATCTTATAAATATTGTTCCATTGGCTTCAGAAAGTGAAATAATGGCCACTTAGGTATAGCGGTAGAGTTGGGTTGCATGACGCACTGAAAAGATCTGGTGAGATCCTAAAATATTTTGTCGCTTTATTAAAGTGTAAAATTACAGACTTAAAAAAATCATACATGCTTGAAAAAATAAAAGACGTGCATTTATAAATCATCAGCGATCTCGGCGCCCATCTCTCTCTCTCAGCAGAACAAAAGATGTATCTTTGATTCACCAGATCTCCGCCCCTATTTGATTGACCCACACATCAGAGTCATAAACAAATCATTTCAAACATTAGAAAATAACAAAACAACAAAAATCTGTATTTAATTTATGGCTCCTAAACGTATAACCAATGCATTGAGATGCAGACATGAATGATTCTGCATCTCTGCAGAAGCCATCAATAATCAATTAAAATTACATAGACTATTTTTTTGTCATGCATGTAGTTAAACTGGTGTTCTTGCACAACAACTTTCCAAATGTTAACTAATCATTATTATTCATACCTTTTCAGAAGGTTCGTGGTATTTAAGATTATATCAGCATCTGTAGAGCATGTTTTGACTGTAGCCTGAGGTGTCACTGACTTTTGAATGAGTAAAGTTTTATATTCTTCCATCCTCTCAAATGCGCACTGTTTCAACTTTTGGATTTTTCCAAAAGAATGTTATCAGAGAGCTTTTTTTGATATGCAATATTGTGGCAAGACAAATGTTTAATACTAATCAGATAGCAGTTAAGAATAAATACTTACTGCCTCTCCTATCATTAGACTTAGAACCCGTCTCTAAGGCGTCTTTTCAAAATTGGACTTAAGAAACGCTTACCATCTTGTTCGTATAAGGGAAGGAGACGAATGGAAGACTGCCTTTGAGACACACATCGGACATTTTGAATACTTGGTTGTGCCCTTCGGATTCACTAACGCCCCCGCCGTATTCCAAAATCTGGTCATTGACATCCTCAGATATTTTACACATAAGTTTGTGTTCGTCTACCTGGATAATATCCTTATCTTTTCAAACTCCCTTGAAGAACACAAAAATCACGTTCGTCAAGTTCTCCAAAGACTTTTAGCGAACTGTCTGTATGTAAAAGCCGAGAAATGTGAATTCCATCTTCCCACCATAACCTTTCTGGGTTTCATCTTTGAGGGCGGACAGGTGAAGGCGGACCCTACTAAAACTCCGGCACTCAGGATTGGCCTGTCCTAGAGACTCCATCAATCAATTTACTTAATACTTACCCATCTAATTTACCCTCCAGTTGGTCTCCTGCCGTAACGTCTTTCCTCCTGGTGTTTCCCGAGACAACCTTCCTATATCTTCAGTTCTTAAGTAAAACTTTAAAACTTAAACTGTCTCAGAGTCGGGTTTGGAGTTTTGAATCTTGGGTCCCTTGGAAACCAAACATGTTTAATACAAAATATGTTTATATCTGCCATCTTCTTTTATTAATTAATACAAACCCAAATAAAGTATTCTTGGTCCATCAAGATATTGAATCGCTTTGTACCTTTGACATAATTGTATCAAACCAAATCCTGAGACTTTTGAAGAATCACATCTAACAAATATGCATCTACAGTGAGGAACATAAGCATTTGAAAACTATATCTGATACGTAAGCCTGACAGAGAAGATCTGTGTGGATGGAGGATTGAGCAAGTTGCAGTGTGTGCAAACCTAGTTAAGAACTACAGGAAACGTTTGACCTCTGAAACTGCAAACAAAGGCTTCTGTACCAATATCAACACTGATTTTCTAATGTGGTCAAATACTTTTATGCCGCAATCAAATACAAATACATTTCCTGAATTATAAAAAAGCTGTCAGTGGAAATGCTTCTACAATGTGAATCTTAGATCCCTCCATAATGTCTAAGCGGGAGAACTTGCTAAATCACAGGGTGTTCATATACTGATGTTTCCAAGGGGGTCAGTTGAATTTTGAAATTGCCGGTCACAATATTTATAAACTTGATGCGGTTCTAGGATTGCTCGGGACAATAATAAAATATTTATTTAGCCTCTAAGTATTCATCCATTTCATGTTTCATTACAATATGCACTGCAGTCTATAAACGTGGTGAAAATCTCATCTCTATTAAATCAACTGCTTTCTCTGGAATGGTTTGCAGCAGGGATTAGAATTAGCACCTTCAAGTCTGAGACCATGGTCTTGATGGTTAAATCAATATAAGTTAAAAGCCATAGGTTTAACGGTTTTCCTTTTTAAACCTCACCCATAGGCTGTTGGTTGGGAATAATTGATCAAATCCACACTGTAGCACAAAGAACGATGTTGGATATAATATGAACTCGCACCAGCACAATGCGCAACAATAAAACGTTCTCCTTTTGCAACCCCAACACCGTTTTTTGTGGAGAAATTTCAGACTTAACTTACAGCTGATAGTCCTGCAACAGAGCAGCTACCTGTGGGTGATCCGCATAAAGTTGCTTCAGGTGGAAAAAACCCCAAAACTTATTAAATTTCACAGCTCCGGGGGGAAGCTTATTTAAAGCGAGCGGACTCGGAGTGAGAGAATTTTGTTCTTGGGATTTTTTTTTTTTTTTAAGACTCCCAAAGAGGAAAATGTTCATATATTGTTTTGATGGAGGAAGGTGGAGGGAAGTTTTCCGGAAGTTGCGCTGATGATGCAATGCTGTTGCTATCTCTCCATCCAGCGCTTCAGAGATTCAGAAATGAGCAATCTGGACTGTGGACAGTGTTTGCTTTCTGCACAATATAAATTTCAGCTGCAGTATCCAAATAATGAAAGACTAATGATCCACTGTACTATAGTTTACTTTCACTAATGGATCATGTTATTTTCCTTTTTGTTTTGTTTTTCCAACTTTGATGGAAATGTTGTCCACTCGCTGGTTCTCCGTTGCTGCGTCGCATAAGGGTCTCTGGCAGCTGGATGCCGAGATATCGAGAATTTTTTGCCTTCAGCGCAAAGTAGTATTCCGGCATGCTCTCTACACAAACGCAGCATGTCAACATATTAACTTCTTGAACAAGCAAAAATATTACATGAATTTTTTCTCGCAACCCACCCATGGTAAAGAAACCAGACCAATTCAATTTAATTTACAATGGTCCCTCCTTCATTATTAAAATAACCCGCAAAACACAAATTCCACAAAGTAGTCATCTTTATTTTTTACAATCATGTTTTAAGGCTGTAAAACTCCTCGCCACACATTTTTTTTACACTTTTCCAGAACATAAACAGGGTTTTCCACAAGCGCCGGCTGCCGGCTATATAGCCGACTGCTCAAAGAAGTCCAGCCGGCTACTTATTTATGACCAGGATGTGATTCCGCGCAATGCTGTGCACGACGTTAGCACACCCATCGTATTTTCCCTTTCATACTTCAGCATGAGTTCCGCTGTGACACGGCTCCATTCTCCGCCAGAATGCTATGTGACCTGGGTTAGCTTTCAACCTCCGCTGCTCCGCCCGGTCCTTTAATATACTTTTGCCGGTCGCACTGAACTAATATCCTTCCGCCCGCTTACGTTCTACCCAGTGTTATCATGGGGCTCTTGACTCAGGTCTAGCTAAATAGACGAGAAGCAGAGCGTCATTTTGGTAATTCAGTCCTCCCTTCAAGCGTTCAATTAGTGAAAACAAACGGATTCGTAACAGTGTGTTTTCGTTTGTTTATAAGGGAGAATTATTTGCTGTTTACTTGTGTAGCCACCACTGTACTGTGAACGTGTCATGAACTGAAATGAAGAGATTTACAACCACAGAAAGCCCGTTGATGCCATACTATGCCAGCTTGTATTGCCTGTTTTTTATTTTTAGCTGTGCAAATCAGTTTTTATTGCAACTTTATATGTTGTATAATTATGATAATAATTTAGTGATAATAGTAGTAGTGAAGTAATATTATATTTGAGCAAATGTCTGAGAAAATAATATAGCCTGCTTATTATTCAATTCAATTCAAAGATACTTTATTGATCCGGTCACTGAAGTGCTTACAGCCACCAGAGCAGTGTTCCCAGTCACATAATAGTAGTAGTTGTAATAATAATAATAATAAGTATTAGTAATCTTCTCGTGTTCATGGTTTCTTCCTGCCCAGAGGTGTGAGAAAGATGCCACCAAAAAGAAAATCCAATCAGCAGACTTTGGAAGGCTTCTTAAAGAAGAAAAGTGGTCAGTTTAAGTGCTTCAGAGTTGTATTAAGATTCTGTATTCATCCTAAAAGGGACATTCATTGTTCAAATCAAAACATTTTCAGATTTTTTTAGTTTAATAGTGGCATTTTAATGTACACCTACAAGTGTTATATTGTTGCTGCTGCAATATTTTGAGTTGGGCATGGACTCTGATCCTGAATGGGAAGATGGTGACACAGTGAAGTTGATTAAAGAGCAGAATGGAGATATGAAACCATTAAGTTTATCATTTATGTTGGAAACGTCTTTTACTTAAGAGTATTTTTATTTGTATACATATTCTGTTGTTTACGACAAAGTTAATAAATACACATGAATATCGTGCTGTTACTTACATTTACATTATATGGTCAGCCCCCCACCCCCCAAGCGGGCTACTTTCATATTATTGCTGGCTAGTGTGTGTCTATGTGGAAAGCCCTGCGTACATTAACATTTAATCACATTTCTCACTAGTTTTAATACTCAAACCTTCGTACATATATATAAAAAAAGTATTAATACGCAGTGAGGTCTCTTTGCTGTTGCGCCGCTCGGGTGCGTCTTTCTCTACTAAAGGTCTGAGCAGGTGTCGTTTCCTAGTGAGGAACATAATTACGGGCAGTGTTTGTAGCTACTGCTTTTTCCTCTGGATGAGATTTTTATAACCAGACATGGTAAATTTAGCAAGCACGGGAGACATGACAGGAGATTGACAACTCCAATAATTTCGGACGCAGAACACAATGCCCGTTACTACCCTGTAAAGAAAGCATTTAAATTGTGCTACTAAAAAAATCCACCAAACAGCAAAGCAGTGAAGGATGGACCTGCATTATATGAGCATTATATGAGCAGAAAGAAACATGTCTGCATAAGAAAGTGGAGTGATTTAAATAACATTCTGTTCAGATACTGATGCAGAAACTTTGCTTGGAGCAGAAGTGGCTGTTAGATCAATGCTGGTAAAGAATTTACGCATCAGGTTAGGTGGGGACAAACCCATCCATCATAAATATTGGTGGGGACATGTCGACGGCATCCCCGGTTAAAATGACGCCTATGGATGTTCCTCACTGGATACCCAGATTAGAGAATGAAAAATTATCAGAAAAATATCAGGAAACTATTAACTTAAATTAAAAATGAAATGTATACATTTTTCTCCATTACCTCATCAGAGAGCCAGTTATTCCTATGCAGTGTCCTAAAAGGGATGCTGAACAGCTTGAATCACATCACAACTGCTGCCACCTGGTAACCACTCGAAACCTAGAGCTTCATGACTGTGGGCCAACATAGTGTAAAGATAGTTAATTACTACAAAAATAAACCGTGATAATATTTATCTGTAGATGGTGGATAACTCTGGTAATGTTACTGTAAGCAGCTAATAAAAATAGCCTATACCAAGCCAATAAAATGTAAAGCACACAGGAAAACTGAAAACCTCTTTTCACTTCATTTTCAAAGCTTAAAAAGAAAATGTGCTGCTAATTAATAATGAACACACCTGGTGGCACTAAATTACGCTACACAACAGAGCTTCAATCTGTTATGTAAATTTCTCAACATGCTCTTTTTATCATGTACTTAGCAGGGTTAGATAAAAATGTATTATTACTCCAAAATATTTAAAAGTGGTATTATAAGCCTGTAAAATAGACCATATTTGTCACATTTCACGCAGTTCACTCTAAATAATGGGACCTGTTTACATGCAGTTTAACAATATCGTAACCATTTACATACCTACAACAGCTGTAATGTTAAATATTAGCGTTATAACAGCTGAAGGAAAGCCAGTTATAAAATAATTTGAATAAAACTTACCTTAACCATCCACAAAATAAAACTGATGAAACGAAGCTTCCATAGGTAAGAATTTTTGGTGACAGTTTGGCTGAGTAAGCAATCTGTAGCATAAAATCGAAGTACACATGCACAGTGCTACAGGGTAGCATGGATTGTGGGGTAGCACAAATAACCGGAATATCCCTTTTTGGACTGACAGACATACACAAATAGAATGCATTCAACAAGATGAAAAAAATTACATAAATATGAAAACAACTATTGAGAAAATGAATACATAAAGTCATCACTCTGCTTCTCTCTTTTCTGTCTTGTCGTCCAAAAGGTAAAATGAGCATGTTATTAAAGCATGTAATAATAAGGCATTTGTTTAATATCTAAAAAGAGTTATTAACATGTATACACCAATACATGTGTATTGGTGTATACATGTTAATGTATACACCAATACACATGTATTGGTGTATACATAAAACTTACAATATTCTTGATAGACGGACCATTTGATCTTATACTCTAACCTGAACCTGTCTTTTTTTTATTGGAAATAACAACCTTATATCCATGATGAGGCTGTCTTCACACAAAAGCACACACAACAGGAGTTGATGTTAATGGTTTTCCAGTCACTAAGGGCGCTTTCACATGGTACGGGAGTCCGTACTCTGGTACGGTATTTGGTCAAAATCCACTTATTTCGTACCATGTGAACACAGACTGTACCGTGCCAGGATACGGCCAGAGAGACCTGCCTTGGAGGTAGTATCCGAGTCCGGGTACGGGCGGCCACGTATCATGTGAACACAACCCGTACTCTGGCCGCACTCAAGACAATAGACGCGCTCCATGCGGAAATGACGACATCGCCGGCCGAAATTACAGAATCACCTCGCGACCATACAAATACCAAAACAACGCGATTCAAGCATCCCACAGCAACACAGCAGGTTACAAAACGGCGGGTTTACTACAACACTCACCCTGTAGATGGCTTCAGGTAGCAGCTGACCAGTAGACCAGTTTGTTTACATTCTAGCCTGTCGCTCGTTTTATGACGTCGGTACTTCTCACTCCCTTGTTTGTTGGAGAACTAAGACTTATTTGTATGCCGCCACCTGCTGTTTATTTGTAGTAAAAGACTGGATCGCAATACGGTCAGAGATCCGTGACATGTGAACAGAAAAAATTAGCATTTTCTCTGGCCGTTTTCTGGTACGGCCACACATGTGAAAACGGCCTTAGTTTCTGTAGCACATTGGATTATGATTAGCACATTTGCATGAAAACAAAAGCTACAGTGCTACCCGCAGTATTGTCTAAAACTTTTTATCTCTGCTTGCCACACTGGCAGGTGTGGGGGTGTCTCTTTCAGGACAGCTTTGGACCATGTAGGACAGTATGTAGGAAAGTAACCAACTAACGCAATTTTGCCCATGTTGGTAAATTACGTATTTTAAAAAGATTTTAAAGAATGAAAAGATATGTTTTAGTTTAGTTCATGCCACTTTAAGACAGAATGCTCTGCTTGAGTCACGTGACAACATACAGTCATGTGGCTTCATCTCATCCAGAAGAGAACAGCACTACCATCCTAGCAGCTGTCTCGCTATATTTAGCGAGTGTTTAGATTCCCTAGCGACTCTTTTCGTTTTTTAAAAAGTCAGAGTAGATTTGAATCGCATTATCCAGATCGCGTAGTCGAGCTGCTGAAACTCCAGTTCAGTTCGGCTTGAGCCAGACTAAGGTATATAAATGCATTTTAAAAGACTGATTTCAGTCGGACTAAGGCAATAATTCGACTTTCTCTTTCTGTATGTAAATCTCCTGGGATCTCTTGAGTTCTATCAAGTGCTCCTCTGACCTAGATGGTTGATACAATCAGCAAAAACATGCATATTAAGCAGATGATAAGAGTGTTCTTCTAATATTCATGTATTTAATATAAATAATTATGTATTACAGTAATAATTCTAGTTTTGAACACACAGGAAGGATTCAATGAGAGCATTGACAGTAACAGGGTTGACGGTAACAGAGTTGACAAAATATGTTATGCCATGTGGTTGACACCGTGACACCACAAGGTGTGCATTCAAGAGAGGTTAAACTGCTGTTAAATATTTACATTTCAATTTAAAATAGACTTACTATTTAATACATGATTTTATGGTAATGTGATTGACTATATTACATTGTCCCCTTCTGTTGGACAGAGCGATACTGCAAGAAAAGTAATCAAATGAAAACAACACTTGTCTTTTCACAATCAACTTCCTGAAAGGTATATGATATCACTTTTTGGAAATGGTGTAACGTTTGGTGAAGTTCATTTTCTCCAAGGTTTTTTTTATCCAAAAGTAACAGGGTTGATGACCACATGGGGACCAATGTAAAATGTTGATTTTTTTCATAATTTTAAAAATATTTAAATGAAACTGTTTCATAAATCATGAGCAAACACTTCAGACTTTTTTGAAAGTGTGTTTATTTTTTATGATAGTTTGACTTTTTTATCCTAAAAATCCAGTGATACTAGACAAATCATAAAGAGGGACAAATCCTTTTTACTGCTTTTGCAATATACCTAGTATGGAAATTGCTTAAGATCCTTTAAAAACAACAGGATGATCTTTTTAAAAGTAAATGTTTTTTCACATTACACACCTAAATTGTAAAATAATTATTAATAAAAATATTTTTAATTCAGCTTTACAAGACACTTTAGTTTGAAGGACATAAAATAGCACGTTTTCATAGAATGACCCCCTGCTAGTCAGAGCGGATATTAACCCTGCTGAGTCCAGAATGTTGATACACCGTTTGAAGCCGCCGCTGTGCTCCGATATAAATGCAAAATATTTTCTGTGTAAAAATTTGACTGCAAACTAAAATCCCCGATTTCACTCACAGCCCCCGTCACTTTCTCATCTGGTCTGTGTGGTCACTTCTGAGTCTAAACTGAACTCTAAGAAATACAGAAAGGAGTGGGATTTGAATTCTGAATTAAAAGGCTCTTAGAAGCCATGCAATAGCAAGCGTTGTCATTATCATCCACCTACCGCTACCAAGGTGAACTGCTCAATATACCGCGATGTTGACTTTAGGTCATACCGCCCAGCCTACTGTATGTTAACCTTTTAGTTTGTAAAAAAAGTTGTAGCATCAACACAAAATGTCTTTACAATATCTAAAAAACCTTGTCCTCTTGTTTGCAAGAAGAGGCTGTGGAGCATATTATTTTGCCTGAAGATAATGGAACTGGTACAAAATTGGTCAGCAATGTTGCTAATTTTTCACTAGGTGCTTTCTAGGTAAAAATGTTGCTAGGGGTATCTGAAAACTTTTAAATTTGGCAACACTGGCTTCAAGCATTTCAGAAATTTTATGAACCTGGTCTGTTTGTGAGATTTGCTTTTGACATATACTGCTAGAACGAGACATCCTGCAGTTTGACCCACTGAAATCTTGGCAATTTTATTTTTATAGCACACTTTCAACACAAGACAATAAAAGGTGCTTTACATGATTTGGTTGTAAATAAACCAAATTAACACAGAAAAGATAAAAGAAAACATTTAGCATTTGATTAAAAACAACAATTCAGGAAAAGCATATAAAAGGACTCTATGTAAAAGTATGAAAATTAAAAATGGCTGAAACACGAGAATCAATTAAATAAAACATTTAGGAGCTGATTTATCAAGATTACTGATGATAGCCACAAAATTGTGTGTGGTGTTAAAATGAGCGAACGCGTTGTCCTTAATTTGCTGGTGATTTACTAAGATTGCATGAGCAATTCTCAACAGGCGCAAGCAGCAGTATTCAAATTAGGAGTTTGCGGCCACTAATACGAGCTGCACCACAGCTAGAGAGAGTGGGAATAATGCACATGGATCAATAATGTGTCTTTGGTACACAAAATTAGGCTAAAATGCTGGGAATTCTGTTTTTGGTTTGTCAGTAATAAATCTAATTTATGCGGTGTACATGCGCTGCTCTCTGCTGCATGCACACATCGTATTGCAGGGTAGACTGATTAAAACTGCAGCATGTCTGAATTTAGTTTGTAAAATGTCATATATAATGCCAATTATCATTGTGGTATTGTATATGATTACTAAATATTATTAATTGGACTCCAGGAAGGTTAACTACTACGTGAGAAAATATGAAGATCCACTAGGATCATGTGCGCTCAGCCCATTAGGTAGAGACGTGATGAGAGTGCAGTGAGTTACTATGCATCATAAATATTTACATAACTGTCAGGTTTATGGCCATTAGAGTGTTAATTATTCTTAGTTTATAATGTGTGTGAATGACATTTTTGTTTGTCAATAATAAACTCATGTTGAGTGTGGTAGCGCAAAATTAAGACATGCCTTTCAGAAGTCCTAAAAATAGATGCTAAAATAGCCGATGCAAACATGTTTATGTTTAGTAAATCACACTGTGCCTGGAACGCCTTCTTCTTTGCCTATTCTCCTCCCAGTATTTTCTTACAGAAATGCCCAAATTGCATATTAATCAAGGGCAAAAGCATTAAATGGATTGCGTGTGTCTTGCTGTGGGTTTAAAAGGCACAATACACTCTGATAGATCAGCAAGAGCCTGTTGTTGCGATGCTGTAAGGTTTGTGTGGGTTTTAACAAGCGCAAACCGTTGATTAAAAACAAAAATGTAGGAGAAGCATAAAAAGAAAATTTGTCAAAACTCTATATTAGAACAGTATTTAAAAGCATCTATAAACAGGAGAGTTTGAATTTTTGATATAGATTTAAATCGATTGGGGAGATCGTGGCTCAGGAGTTGGGAGTTCGTCTTGTAAACGTCTTGCTCCGATGGTCTCGGTCGTTGTGTCCTTCAGCAAGACACTTTACCCCTTGCCTACTGGTGATCCGGGGCCCGGTGGTGCCAGTGTCCGGCAGCCTTGCCTCTGTCGGTGTGCCCCAGGGCAGCTGTGGCATCACCACTGTTTGAATGTGCATGTGATTGGGTGGATGACTGAATGTAGTGTAAAGTGCTTTGGGGTCCGTAGGGACTAAAGCTTAGTTTATGCTTCTCCGTTTTAACAGAGACTTATTAACGCAACGCCATTATCCGTCAACGCAAGGGCTCTTTGTCACCTACGCAAGGACGCACGGAGTAGAGGCCCAAATTTTAACTATCCGTCTCCGTCAACGGAGAGCGTATGCATCTGATTGGTCAGTTTCAGTAACAGCCAGAGATCACTTCACCAGAACAATGCTCTATCGTCGATGTAATCAGTAGTTAATGCAGCGTTTGGCCACTGCATGCTTTCCATTGTGAGGATAATTTATCTAAAGTGTTGTTATGGCGATTGTGAAAACTAAAAAGGCTGCTGTGTTTGTTTCCATGTGTTTTTAGAGTATTCTATGAGCTGCACTTCTAGTAAAAAGCTTTACAGCTTAATCAAAACTTCCTTTACTGTTGGCCATTGCTCCTTGAGGAATAAAAAATGCCTTCACAAGCGTAGAAAGAAACCGAAATGGCGCTGTGATAGTAGGCAGAGACTGCATGAAAAGTTAGCACCCCTGCAGTCCTGGTCGAGCAACACTGAAAAAAACAAAGGAGAGTGAAGTGGAAAAAAACAAACTACTATAAACGAAAAACGTCTCCATCAATACGTCTGCGTCTGAGTGCAAATTTGCGGTCAGAGAAGCATAAACTACACTTAAGTAAAGCACTAAACAAATACAGGTCATTTACCATTTAAAAGAATCTAACGATTTAGCAGCTTTGCAGTCAGCAGGAAGTGTGCTCCAGATTTGTGGGGCATAGAAACTGACAGCTGCTTCTCCATGTTTGGTTCTGATTCTAGGGATGTTTAGTAAGGACCTGAGGACCTGAGTGCTGGGTTGGTACAGTGACAACAGGTCTTCAACCTACCTTGGAGCTAAACCATTTAGTGATTTATAAACTAGTAGAAGTATTTTGAAGTCTATTCTCTGAGATATAGGGAGCCAGTATTAGGACTTTAGAACTGGGGTGATGTGCTCTACTTTCATGGTTCTAGTAAGGACACAAGAAGCAGCTATCAGCTGCCTGACAGACATTTTAGGTAGTACTGTGAGGACACAGTAATCAATCCGACTAAAGATAATCACATGGATATTGGATACATGATTGAGTACATGATTAAAGGAATATTCCACCAAATTTGTTTGTTCAAATGTTCCCCAGAGTTAGATAAGTGAGTGAAAAGCATTTTGTAACCAGCCCGATTATTCTCCTGATCTGGCTGAAGTCCTTTTGCTTGATCTTAGCATAAACCAATCTAAGTCAATTGGAACTACTAGTAGCACCCTGTCAATATCCCTCATTTGTGAACAAGACCAGAGATGCTTAAACTCTTTGGAAATTTTAAACCACTTGGACAGGACCTAGTCCCTGACCTGGAGTTGGCAGTCTACCCTCTCTTGACTCATGACCATGGTCTCAGTTTTTGAGGTGCTGACTCTTATCCTGGCCACTTCAAACCCTGCTCCATTATTTCTGCTTAGCACTTTGGTCAATATCACTTACAGTATTAAGTTAAGTTATTTTTAAAGTGCTTATAAATAAAGTTGACTTTGTTTGTTTAAATAAAAAAAAACACTGTTCAGAAAAAGTACAATATCACTATAAAATGTATTTTGTTTGTTTTCCAGGTGGAGGCTTTTAGTCTTAAGAAGATCGTTCCTCAGGAAGGCAGAGACCTGTGGCACTGTAACTTTGTGAAGATGCCGTGTTCACCAGGAAGCTTGATGCCGAAACCGGATTTACAGCTGGGTCTCATGAAATTCAAGGTGAAGTATTACTGTAGTCACATATTAATAGCTTAAGCTGTGTTCTTCCCATATTTGGAGTGCCATATTTCAATGTTTTATAGCCTGCTGTGTTGTGGTAAGAAGATGTTATACACAGCAGATGAACCTGTCCATTAAGAAACTGAGCGTGCAGGATTTACATCCAAAACAGATCAGAACCTGGCCTGTTTGAAGTCATTGGCCCCATTGTTGAGTATGTGTTAATTAATTAAACAAGCTGATCATTTAAGTCCTCTTTGGTATTTTTTTTAATATTAGGTAAATCACCATCCACTTTTCAATTATTTTTTAAAGTTTCCAACAGTAGCGACCATTATGAAAAGTCTCCTTAGACAATCAGACTTCTCCATTTACCGATCTTTGTTAAACCTCAGGCAGGTTATAGTTTTTCATTTCTAACGTGTAGACCAGTTGTTGCGTTAACCGAATATTTTCTTTATTTAACCAATTTTTAACTGTCTACCTAGTATGAAATAATGGGTTTCGTTAATATATTGTTTTGACTTGCTCTTATAAAACTCCTGAGTTGGAGATATTTAAAGAAATGTTTTTTATCTAAGTGGGATTTATCTTGTAATTCTTGGAAGGTCATAAGTATGTCAGATTCTGGCAAATACACATCTTGAATCCTTCTCAATCCCTTAGTTTTCCATAACTTAAATGTTGCGTCTGCCCTTCCTGGTGGAAAAAATTGGTTGCCCCATAATGGACTAAATTGAGACAGACCGTGTGAATCTTTCAAAAGTGTCTTAACATCACTCCATACTTTTATCATTTTTTTAAGAATTGGGTTTTTAAATTTCTCTTAATAGTTTTCTTATTGTATTTGAGTATATATAAGAGGGAAGAGGTAAATTTAACCCTTGTGATTACATTTCTATCCAATGTGGTGAATAATTAGTATAATAAAATGTAATAGACCTTAGCTGCACAGCCCAATAGTTAGGGATGCACCAATACCAATACTGGTATCGGGTATCGGCCCCGATATTGCCTAATGTACTGGAATCGGTTTAGGTTAAACTTAACCGATACCCTGAACCGATACCCAAAATGGGGAAAATCTGCAACAAGTTTACCAAAAAGGTGAATTTTTTGCATGAACTTTTATTTTTGTGGTAATTGTTTATTTTGCATCTGTTATTTTGTCTCAGTTATGTTTAGTTTGTAAAGTCTGGTGCCTTTAGTCTCTTCAAGAAAGGCACCAGAAGTTATACAGTTTATTAATTCAACAATATGTGGCAAGGTACACAACGAGGGCCCAGGTGGGATTCGATCCCACGACTCCCAGGTGAAGGTCATGTGCGCTAACCAGTCAGCCACAAATAGTCACAAATAGTATCGGATCGGTATCGGGTATCGACAGAAACACAAAATCCAGCCATTAGTACAGTATCGGACCTGATAAAGTCGGATCGGTGCATCCCTACCAATAGTACAGCTTAAAATTAGGACATTTCAAACCTCCACGTTTATAAGGCAAGTATAGTAAGGACAAACAAAGTCTTGCCCTTTTATTATTCCAGAGAAAACGTATACATTTTCTTTTTTCATTTCTGAAAAAAAGCCGAGAGGGGAATATTCTGAAACAGATATAGTAGCTTTGGAAGAATGTTCATTTCATAAAATATTAATTCTCCCAACTATAGATATTGACAGCGGCATCCATCTATCAACTGAAATTTTGTATACCTGTTGTTAGAATATTGTAATTTACCTCAACTATTTTTTCTAAACTTGGTATAATCTGTATCCCTAAGTACTCAAATTGTGTCACAACATTAAACTGTATAACATCTTGGATTGGGTTTGCTCTTTCATGCTCATTTAACAATAAAATAGAAGACTTGGTTTTATTGAGTTTGTAACCTGAAATTTCACTAAATAACTGGATGATTTCCAGAATGATTCATATCGATGTGTTTAGGTTCGAAATAAATAAGATCACATTATCTGTGAACAGAGAAATCCTATGTGCAGTTGGCCCTACTTTGATTCCACTGGTTTGGGGATGGGAGCGTATTGCAATTGCAAATTATTGCTAACGTGAATAATAAAGGTGTGAGCAGGCAGCCTTGTCAGCACCCACGTTTTATTGCTATCGGTTGAGAAGTATTTCTATTAGTGATGATTTCAGCAGAGGGGCTGTCATATAATTTTTTTACCCATTTAATGAAATTGTTTCCACATCCAAATTTTTCTAGTACCCGGAAAAGGTATGGCCATTCAACCCTATCAAAGGCCTTTTCGGCATCCAGTTATAGAAGAACTGTATTTGGCGCATCTTTTTTACAGCAAATAATATTTAATAATCTCCGTATATTATGCAAGCCCTGTCTTCCCATGACGAATCTATTTTGATTTTTATTTATTACATAATGGAGAGTTTTTTGTAGTCGTTTTGTTAATAATTTAGAAATGGTTTTCAAATCTGAATTCAAAAGACTAATGGCTCTTAGATTCTCACATTTATCTAAAGGTTTTCCTGGCTTAGGCAGGAGAGTAATCAAGGCTGTATTTAATGAAGGAGGAAAAAAATTCGAATGAAAAATTTCTTCAAACATGTCCAATATAGGTACCAAAAGTTTATTCTTAAGTTTCTTATACAAATCTATCAGAATGCCGTCAGGCCCTGCTCTTTTTCCAAATTTCATGCTATCAATGGTTTGTCCAATTTATTCTATTGTAAATTTTGAATTTAAATGAACTCTATCATCCTCCTAGTGGGAATATCTATTTTATTTAGAAAGATGCTTATATTGTCAGGTTTAATTGTTGCTTGTGCTTTAAATATACAAATCTTCATAATAGCTCTTGAACGCATTATTAATTTCTATTGGACCCAACAGTGTCTGCCCATTTGATATTATTGATGTAATTGGCGATTTTGTTTCTAGCCGTTTTATTTGCCGTGCCAACAAGTTGCCAGCTCTATCTCCTTCCTCGTAGAATGTCTGTTTCAAGCGTACAAGACTAGAGGCAGCTCGAAAAAGCAGACTGCTTATCATATTCAGCTCTCAATATTAATAATTATTTCTCTAATTGTGAATTATTAATATTTTTAGAGTTATTTACTTTCGTTTGAAGGGCTCTTATCCTATTTTCCAACTGTAATCTAGTTTCCTGTGTCTTTTTTAATTTAGAACCCGTAAAACTAATTATATGCCCTCTCAAGAAAGCCTTGACAGCTTCCCATTTAACACATGCAGTAGTTTGCGTAGTATTAATTTGAAAGAACTCATCTATCTGTTTTCCTAGATATTTCACCAAGTCTTCATCTTGTAACCATTTATGTTGGAAATGCCATCTGGGTTTATCTCTTAATAATTTATCATCCCTGTAGGCCAAACAGCATGGTGCATGATCCGAGATCACAATATTATCATAAGAGCAGTCAAAAATCTTAGATTGCAATGCTGAAGAAACAGAGAGAAGTCTATTCTAGAATATGTCTTAAAGTACCCGAATGACAGGAGGAATAAGCTCTTATATTCTGGTTTCTCTCTCTCCATATATCTAATAAATTTAAGTCTCTCATAAATCTATGGATTGTAGCCCTACAGTTGTTATATGAATTATCAACCCCTGTTGATCTGTCTATTTCTGGGTTTAATGTACAATTAAAATCCCCACTTATCTTATGAAGTCCTGGAAGTGTTGAGAGAGTGAGGAATAGGCCAGTATAAAATTTGCTATCGTCCACATTGGGACCATAAACATTTGTTATATTTAGCATTTCTGATAACAATGATCCTTGAAGTATTAGAAATCTTCCCCTTTTATCTTTAATAATATTTTTTATTTTAAATGGAACCTACTCATGAATTAGAGTCATAACCCCTCTAGCTTGAGATGTTAACGATGCCGCATACACAGTGCCCTTCCACCTCCTTCTCACCCTTATACTATCATCTATGAGGAGTTTCTTGCAGTAGTACAATTTTAGCATTCATTTCTTTCAGTTTATTCACAACCTGTTTTATCTTTTGAAGATGTTGCAGACCTCTGCAGTTTCATGAAATAAAATTAAGAATCCCTTCTTGAGACAAAACTTATGAAAAAAGAAAATAATTGAATTTACCAGGTTGTTTTGTAATGTAAAACTATACTTGTTTATAGGCATAACACCATGGGATGTTAGAACAAACATCCAACACTCTGAGCAAGCATAACCCCCCTCTCCTCTCCCCTACCCAAGAGGGTATCCCCCTCTTGGGTAGGGGAGAGCCAAACCACTCTCTTGCTCCAACCTACTCCAACAACTACTGCCGCTGCTACACTAAGAATTTAATTGTAACTCCTGCTCACTTCAATTAACACTTGGTTTGTGGTATGGCTGTAAAATCTTAATATGTCTCATAATAATGTGAAATCTTATGAACAATATTGAATAGAAGTACACAATCATGCTATATAATACACTTTTGTAAATATAGAGCTTAAAACTTTAGTACAAAATAATTACGTGTGAGTCATTAAGTGAAATAAAGTAATAAAATAAATTCAAAATGGGCTTGTCATTGTTATTTTTGTCCTGCCTACAACAAATCACACACTAACTGGCTCTATCGTCTTGTGTTCCTGTCCCTTCTTCATGTAAGTGTTCTTGGATTCTCCTGAGAAAAACCTGTGCGTCAGCTGGGGTTTTAAAAGAATGAGTTTTGCCCTTGTGAGTCACAAGCAGAGTCGCGCGATGAGACACTCCATGGCGAATACCCAGTTAACGTTCCGCACAAACTGGGTCGAACTTCATCCTCAGCTGGGCAATTCCCGTAGTCAAATCTGGGTAGAAACGGACCTGTTGGTCTTCGTAACAAGTCTCCTTTTTCTTCCGTGCAGCAGTAAATACGGCCTGCTTGATCTTATAGTTGTGAAACCTCATTATCACGGTCCTCGGGCGTGATGTGTAGTCGTTCTTTGGTCCAATTCTGTGTGTCTTTCCAAAACAATAGAGGACTGTAGCCCCTCGTTTTCCAATGCTTCGGATATCCATTTCTCTAAAAAGGCACACATGTCCCCACCTTCAGCTCCCTCTGGCAGGTTCACAAGCCGTAGATTGTTCACACGGGATCTGGCTTCTAAATCCATAAGTTTGACCTACATGGTTTTGTTCTTAGCTTGTAGCGTGTTGACTTTAGCTTGCAGGCTAATTAGCTCGTCTTCTGCGGTGGAAATGCGGTCCTCCGCATGGGACATGCGTTCACTGCAGTCGCTAATCTCCTTTTTCACCTCTTGTAGAGTTGCTGCCAAACTATCAAGCCTAGAGGTAAACCCTGTTTCCATTGAGCTTAATTTTGCCAGTATTTGATCAGCTTTGGTGCCTGCCAGTTCATTGTCAGTTAGTGTAGTCATGGACTGGTTAGCCTTGGATGCTTCGTCACGAAGATTACCGTCTAACAGGTTCGGCTGTCTGGTTGTCCCACCTTTTCCCTTCTGTGACTTTACCGAGCTAGGCATCACACCTCAAAATCTTCTTCTATTTGAAGCTTTAAATGAGCAGGAGAGCTTTCTTTGCAAACTTAGCAGCAGAACAGCAGAAAAAAACATCTTCCTACCTGGCCGCTTTTGATAGCTTGGCAAAGAAGTGCAGAAATTTTTAATTTTATGCACGGAGTGCAGGTAACTAAATTATTCAAAAAAGATTCCCATGAGAGCATTTGAGCATCATATCAGATCTGGACAATATACTCAATCCATCTCACTAACTGTGAATTCTTTGAAAAGTTACAGAGGCTTAGGAACACATCACTCAAAAGAGCCCGGTGTCATGCCCAACCAATAGTGCATGCTGTGGGATTTCCTCCAACTGAAATGTCAGCTTGTGGGTCAGGAAATGGCTTGTCCAGGCAGTTATTCCGTATTTTTATTCCCTCAATTGAAGAAATTTTCCCTCATTTCAAAACTTTGTCTAAGCTAGTGCTTAATTGTAGTCTCCAGTGTTGGCAGTGGAGCACGGCTTTATACTCTAGACCAGTGGTTCCCAAAGTGTGGGGCGCGCCCCCTAGGGGGGGCGTCGTGCCATTGCAGGGGGGGCGCGAGACAAATGAATGATAAACAAAATAACAAAATAAGTACTTGACATCTAGCAAAATGGACAAGTTTTTGACGGGGCTCTCACGTAAACGTATAGCAGAAAACGAGGTATTGCCAAACCAGCTCTCTTTAAAGCCAAAGAGTAGAAAATATGATGAAGCATATCTTGCTTTTGGCTTCACCTGTACAACGGTGGGTAATGAGGAGAGATCGCAGTGTGTTGTCTGTCTTAAAGTGCTAGCTTGTGACAGTTTAAAGCCTAACAAGTTAAGACGCCATTTAGAGACGATACATCCCGAGCTCAAAGACAAGTCAGTGGACTTTTTCAGATAAAAACTCGTAAACTGCCGGGCTCAACAGTGTCTCTTTAAAAAAGCCGCCTCCGTGCCGGTAAACGCTCAACTCGCTTCATACAAAGTTGCCTACCGAGTGGCACAGTGTAAAAAGCCGCATACGATTGCGGAGGAGCTAATACTTCCCTGTGCTATGGAAATGGTTTCAACTATGATTGATGACTCAGCAGCAAGCAAACTACGGGCTATTCCTCTGTCCAATAATACTATCGGCAGGCGCATTTATGACATGTCAAAGGACATAGAGGAGCAGCTTCATGATAAGGTGCGGGACGGCCGCTTTGCTCTACAGATGGATGAAGCCACTGACAGTAATAAGGACTGCTTACTAATAACTTACCTGCAGCAACAAGCAGGCTCACACCAGTCACTGCGAAGATGGCAGGATTTAAGTCATTTTTTATGACAAACCTTTATTTTAATTTATTTTCCTCTCAGGGAGTTGTTAATAATTATTATCCCTTTTTGAACAGAGAACCTTTCATTAAAAGAATGAATGGATCACAGTGTGGAATTTTGTTACAACAAATTTAAAAAAGAAAAGAATAGCATTACGTTGTTAAGATGCTTGAAAAAATTACACTGACAGCAAAAATACTGTTGTACAGACTACAATTAAAATTTTACACTTAAATTTTTTAAACTGTTAAGACTGTTTGTTGTTTTGTTACTTGAGGTTGTATTTTATTGTTATGCAACCTGTGTTTATTGCAGTCAGCCCTTAATTCGTCCAATTTTCTTAAAAAAAGGGTGAAAGTGAAATAAACTGCCGTGTACTCTGATTGGACAAGGTGTGTGTGAGTGAGAGAATTTGCGGGGGAGGGGGTGGGGGCGTTTGGTGTTATGTAAACCAAAAGGGGGGCCCAGAAGAAAATGTTTGGGAACCACTGCTCTAGACCTACTTATTAGTAAAGACTTAAATATCTCTAACATTGCGGTAACTGATATTGCTTTATCTGACCATTTCTGCATATCATTTGAAAGCACCATCATAACTAAAATTTCTAATCACAGTAAGACCACTATTAAAAAACATTCCTCAAAGAAAACTCAGCTTAAAATTTTAAACTGATGTACACTTCAACCAGAGCCCAATCCCAAACACCCACCCACACACATTCAGTAAACAAACTGACAGATGAATTTCTGTCCAAAATCTCAGACATGATGGATAAGACTGCCCCACTTGAGGTTAAAACTCTCATGAGTGAAAATAAACCTCAGTGCAGAAGCGATCCAATGGTATGTAATGAAAAAAGGGAGTGCCGACGCGCCGAGAGAAAATGGCAGAAAACTCAACTCCAGCTTCATTATGAGATATATAAACAGAGACTGAACAAGTATCAATTAACCTTGAAGGATGCAAGGGAATAATTCTTCTTTGAGATTATTCACACAAAAACAACAATAATGCAAACACGTTATTTGCTACAGTGGAGAGATTAACTACTCCTTCTGTGACAGTAGCCCCCGAACTAAGCTCCACCAGGGCCTGAAAATAAATTTGCCAGCTTCTTTACTGAAAATATCTTTTACATCCGAAGGTCAATTAGTACATCTGTTTCAACCCCAATACCAGCATTAAGCTCACTTAACACCCAGGCTGAGAAAATGACTGATTTCCAAACAATAAATCAATCAGGTTTTGGTGTAATTATTGACAAACTAAGCTCTGCCACCTGCTGCTAGGATATCTTACTAACAGGTTTTCTTAAAATGGTCCTCCCAGTCATCAGGGCGGATCTGATCAAAATAGTTAACTCATCCTTCGTATCATCTATTTTCCTTTCCAAGCCTTAAAAACAGCAATGATCAAACCAATACTAAAAAAAGAACCTAGACCGCACGTTGATGCAAAACTACAGACCAATTTCTAATCTTCCATTTAACAGTAAAATTATTGAAAAAGCTGTGTTCCAACAGTTAAACAGCTTCCTAACAATGAACAACCGCTTTGATATGTATCAGTCTGGTTTTTGTAGGCACCACAGCACCGAGAATGTAATTGTCAAAGTTTTCAATGACATCTGTTTAAATACTGACTGTGGTTAAACCACAGTACTGGTACTATTAGACCTCAGTGCGGCGTTTGACACGTTGAGCATGATATATTACTGGAACGTCTAGAGAGCTGGGTCGGACTCTGGTACGGTACTCGACTGGTTCAACACCTACCTAAAAAACAGTAACTTCTTCTGTCGATTACGCAATTCTGATCACAAAACACAGAAATCACATCCCCAGGGCTCCATCCTACCCCCCCCCCTTTTTAGCATTTACATGATCCTATTAAGCCAAATTATAACCACCAATAATGTTAACTAACACGACTATGCTGAAGACACTCAACTTTATATCTCAGTCTCACCAGGTTATGTTGAACCAATCCAAATCCTCAACAAATGCATTGAGCAAATTAACAGCTGGATGTCCCATAATTTCATCCTACTGAACAAAAACAAAACTGAAGTACTTATCTTCAGACCCAAAAAAAGATTGATTAAATATCAGTACACAACTTCAGTTGGTCCAACTAGAAACTACTAACCAGGCCAGAAATCTAGATGTAATAATGGACTCTGACCTGAACCTCCAAGGTCACATAAAGGCAATAACAAGGTCAGCTTTCTATCACCCAAGGAACATTTATAGGATTAAAGGACTGATAACACAAGGAGATCTAGTAAAACTCATCCATGCATTTATCTCCAGCTGCCTTGATTACTGTAACAGTATCCTCACAGGTCTGCTTAAAAAAAATCAATCAGACAGCTGCAGCTGATCCAGAACACTGCTGCATGTGTTTTCAGTAAAACCAGGAAAGTAGAACACATCACCCCAGTTCTACAGTCATTACACTGGCTCCCTGTAGCTCAGATAATAGACTTCAAAGTGTTTTATTAGTCTATAAATCATAAAATGGGTTAACACCAGAGTATATTAATGATCTGCTATCACGATACAAACCTTCCAGATCACTTAGATCCTCCAGCTCTAGTCTACTGATCATCCCTACAATCAGAACCAAACATGGAGAAGCAGCTTTCAGTTTCTATGCTCCTAATATCTGGAACAAACTCCTGGACGACTAGAAAACTGCAGAGACACTGAACTCTTTTAGATCTAAAATAAAAACATACCTATTTAGACTTGCTTATGAGTAACTTATCCCATTATTGTTTTTACTCAATTGTTAATGATTTCTTGTTTGCCTATTTTTAATTTTCATACTAGTTATTATTTTGTTCAACTGCTTAATTGCATTGTTTGATTGTCTATGCTTTCTTGTATTTATATATGGTTGTTTAAGCTTTCTTTAACTGTTTATATGTTTTAATTTTCAAATTTTTTGTAATCATGTAAAGCACCTTGAATGGCTTTGTGTTTAAAGTGTGCTGTACAACTAAATTGCCTTGTCTTGCCTTTTTAACTACAATCAGGATATGTGAGAACAAATCATAACCAATTCTTCTCATCTTCTCCTTTTTTCAAACTCAAGTGAGGTAGAACAATTGGATTATGCATTTTAGGTTATTAGCAGTTATGCTTATAACTAGTTAATTATATTTATTTATTTATTTTATTTGTTTTAGATATTATATTCAATCCAAGCAACCTGAACAGAGAATACAGTATAAAATACTAAATTAAATGATCTGCACTTAAAACATGACTTATTCACTTGCTGTTACTGAAAGCAAAGTCTCACAACTTCCTTCTGCTCAGCATGGAACTGAAATCAATTCAATTCAATTCAATTCAGTTTATTTATATAGCGCCATTTCACAACAGATGTCATCTCAAGGCACTTTACAAAAAGAGTTATTACAATACAATGTTTAGTGTAGAAATTACAGAACCACAGAAGATTGCGTCGTGGAATTCTCAGCAATCCCTCATACTGAGCAAGCATGCAGCGACAGTGGGAAGGAAAAACTCCCTTTTAACAGGAAGAAACCTCCGGCAGAACCAGGCTCAGCACAAGCGGTTATCTGCCGCGACCGTCTGTGGCTTGGAGAATACATAACAGAGACACAGAAAGAGCAATAGAACTGATGCAGAAGTTTGTTGCAGGACGTGGAGAATTTTCCGTCACTGCAATGCCATCTTAGTCAGGGTCGTCAAGCAGGGCTAATCCGGAGCACCTACTATAATAGAAAACAGGTTAGTGCTTGAATTGACAGCACATCATGCAGTTGGGGAGAAGTAGGAGAGAAAGTAGGAACAGACCCTAATAATGTCCTCCAACAGCCTAGCCTAAAGCAGCATAGCTACTAACATTAACCTGTCTCCTAGCTACTAGGAGACCTGGCTACCAACACTCTGTCTGAGTCCTCCTGACCCGTGGACGGTGTAGGGCCGGTAACGGCCCCCGTCATGCCGGGGTCTTCTCGGAGTCGGGTTGTTTGAGAATGCAGCCCAAAGTGGGTGGTAAACTCCATCTAAGGCTAAATACCGGCACGAGACCGATAGTCGACAACTATCTTAAGGAAAAATAGACAGAACTGAGAGGACAGAGTTGAAGAGGGCGAGAAACGTTTAAGAGATAAACGGGTGGGGTCCGCACAGTCTGCCCGGGGGATTCAACCCGGCAGGTAATGGGCGGCCGCACTGTGCGGGAGGATCCCCTTGAGGGACCTCTCTCCGGCGCTGGCTGGCCCCTGTGGGGCACATTTCTTCCGCGGCGGTAAGCCGCGACCGGCTCCGGATCTTTACCTGGCTTACATTAATCTATCTCTACCTAGCTACTCTACCTCTTCCTATCTCTTCCTAACTTTTGACACTCTGCCTGACTACTAACATTAACCTGTCTCTTCCTATCTACCTGTCTGACCTGACTCTAACTACCTATAAACATATCTCTAACTGTAAGCTTTGTCAAAGAGGAAAGTTTTTAGCCTAGTTTTAAAGATAGACAAATTGTCTGCTTCACGAACCAACCCTGGGAGCCGGTTCCATAGGAGGGGAGCCTGATAGCTGAAAGATCTGCCACCCATTCTACTTTTAGAAATCCTAGGAACTACCAGTAAACCTGCAGTCTGAGAGCGAAGGTCTCTGTTAGGAACATATGGAACAATCAGGTCTCTTATGTATGATGGAGCTAGATTATTAAGGGCTTTATATGTCAGAAGGAGGATCTTGAATTCTATTCTAGATTTTACTGGGAGCCAGTGAAGAGAAGCTAAAACAGGGGAAATGTGATCTCTTCTTTTAATATTCATCAGAATCCTAGCAGCAGCATTTTGAACTAACTGAAGACTTTTAATTGTATTCTGTGGACTACCTGATAATAGACAGTTACAGTAATCCAGCCTTGAAGTAACAAAGGCATGGACTAGTTTTTCAGCATCATTCCTGGACAGGATGGTTCTAATTTTTGCAATATTCCTAAGGTGAAAAAAGGAAATCCTACAGACTTCTTTAATGTAAGTTCTAAACGACATATCTTGGTCAAAAATGACACCGAGGTTTTTTGCTTTATTACTGGAGGCTAATTTAATGCCGTCCAGGTGAAGGGGCTGACTAAGTAGTATCTTTTTCAGAGCTTCTGGTCCAAAGACGACAACTTCTGTTTTATCAGAATTTAGAAGCAAGAATCCACACACACTCATGCATAATCAATATAGTTGGATTGTTACAGAGGTTATTGTCATGAGGTTTTGGATTTCTGGCTCAGACTGATGAATACTCTTGGGGGTTTAGATATTGGTCTAGAGTGTGTCCTCAGTTGTGCATTGGTTCGTTAATATGCTGGGTTAGGTTGAGGTTATGTAGGATATCTATTAATGCATTAGTCCCTGTAGTTTGGGGAATGTCAGTATGGATGTTGAAATCTCCCACAATTATTAATTGGTCATAGTTTATATAAATTGCAGAGCAAATGTCGTTAAAGTAATTTAAAAAAGTTTGTGTTAGGTTTTGTTGGTCTATATATATATATATATATATATATATATATATATATATATATATATATACACTACCGTTCAAAAGTTTGGGGTCACATTGAAATGTCCTTATTTTTGAAGGAAAAGCACTGTACTTTTCAATGAAGATAACTTTAAACTAGTCTTAACTTTAAAGAAACACACGCTATACATTGCTAATGTGGTAAATGACTATTCTAGCTGCAAATGTCTGGTTTTTGGTGCAATATCTACATAGGTGTATAGAGGCCCATTTCCAGCAACTATCACTCCAGTGTTCTAATGGTACAATGTGTTTGCTCATTGGCTCAGAAGGCTAATTGATGATTAGAAAACCCTTGTGCAATCATGTTCACACATCTGAAAACAGTTTAGCTCGGTACAGAAGCTACAAAACTGACCTTCCTTTGAGCAGATTGAGTTTCTGGAGCATCACATTTGTGGGGTCAATTAAACGCTCAAAATGGCCAGAAAAAGAGAACTTTCATCTGAAACTCGACAGTCTATTCTTGTTCTTAGAAATGAAGGCTATTCCATGCGAGAAATTGCTAAGAAATTGAAGATTTCCTACAACGGTGTGTACTACTCCCTTCAGAGGACAGCACAAACAGGCTCTAACCAGAGTAGAAAAAGAAGTGGGAGGCCGCGTTGCACAACTGAGCAAGAAGATAAGTACATTAGAGTCTCTAGTTTGAGAAACAGACGCCTCACAGGTCCCCAACTGGCATCTTCATTAAATAGTACCCGCAAAACACCAGTGTCAACATCTACAGTGAAGAGGCGGCTGCGGGATTCTGGGCTTCAGGGCAGAGTGGCAAAGAAAAAGCCATATCTGAGACTGGCCAATAAAAGAAAAAGATTAAGATGGGCAAAAGAACACAGACATTGGACAGAGGAAGACTGGAAAAAAGTGCTGTGGACGGATGAATCCAAGTTTGAGGTGTTTGGATCACAAAGAAGAACGTTTGTGAGACGCAGAACAACTGAAAAGATGCTGGAAGAATGCCTGACGCCATCTGTTAAGCATGGTGGAGGTAATGTGATGGTCTGGGGTTGCTTTGGTGCTGGTAAGGTGGGAGATTTGTACAGGGTAAAAGGGATTCTGAATAAGGAAGGCTATCACTCCATTTTGCAACGCCATGCCATACCCAGTGGACAGCGCTTGATTGGAGCCAATTTCATCCTACAACAGGACAATGACCCAAAACACACCTCGAAATTGTGCAAGAACTATTTAGAGAAGAAGCAGGCAGCTGGTATTCTATCGGTAATGGAGTGGCCAGCGCAGTCACCAGCCCATCCAACCAATCCAAATTGTGGGAGCTGCTTCTAGAAGCGTGCGGTGCAATTTCTCCAGATTACCTCAACAAATTAACAGCTAGTATGCCAAAGGTCTGCAATGCTGTAATTGCTGCAAATGGATGATTCTTTGATGAAAGCAAAGTTTGATTTAAAAACAATCTTATTTCAAATAAAAATCATTATTTCTAACCTTGTCAATATCTTGACTCTATTTTTTATTCATTTCACAATGTATGGTGGTGAATAAGTGTGACTTTTCATGGAAAACACAAAATTGTTTGGGTGACCCCAAACTTTTGAACGGTAGTGTATATATTTAGAAATAGACACTGTATGTATATACAACATATGTACTTCTGTTTTCATTTTTCAAATAACCTCACTGAAAAATACATCTAAATCATAAACTTATTTAAATGTACTATATAAAAGTTTTATGTTGACTCGCGTACTAGAACAGAAATCAAACATGAACTTACTTTAGTTCATTTAATGTTGACTCGTCTACTAAAACAGAAATCAAACATGAACTTACTTTAGTTTAAAAATATGATATTCAGAAAATAGAATAAAATCTAATCTTTTAAAATAAAAGACTAATATGTAGCTGCAAATATGTGCAAGATGTATTGTGCAATCTATAATACATCAATTAATAATCCTCATACAACATGGTAAATGCAGCTTTAACTGGTTCAAATGTTTTTTGCAGAATGCTGATATTATAAACGAAACGAAAACCTCATTTACTCACTCAGTTGCGGCAACGCCATGCTTGTTTACAGGTTGCGCACATGCAGAGGGGGAGGGAGGAGAGGGGCGGGGGGTAATTCGCTTAGAGCAGGGAGAGAGAGGAGGCTTTTAATCGCACACAGAGGCAGAAATAAAGCAGCAGAACTGTGAATCGGGATAAAACGATCTCCCAAAAATGACAGATCGTCACATATGTAGATCGCTTCACGGTCTTAAATCGTCAAATCGTACACCCCCAGTTGAGAGGCTATTTTTGCAAGATATTATTTTAAGATTCTGTGCGGTTATAAGTGTTTTTAGTGTGTAGGGCTCTACCAGATGTTTCATATGTAAACAAAATGTAAAAAAGTCAATAATGTTGCAGACTGGATCCAACCTGGTGCCGAGGTGGAAACTGATCTCCACGCAGCTGACTACTCTGGCCAGTAAGAAAGCAGCAATGGCAGAGGAGGTGGAGGTAGGTTTGAATTGTTACTTTTGCTATTTTGCGCTAAGAAATCTGTGATGTTCTCAACTCATGTTTCAAGTTTTCTTCCATCAGGAAGCTATCCTCAAATACAACCCCAAGTATAAAGGAGTTTGGTCATTTGATGCACTCTCTAAGTTTGTGACGGTCAGTGGTAACGTCTTAAACTGGTATGATAAGTTTTATCACTATTTAAACTGAGTGGTGATGAGAAATATTTTATATTTTCTTTCTAGCTAGATCCAGAAAACCACTATGAAAAGCTGTTTGCGAAGATTGCAGCTTTGGCCTTGAAGCTGCCTGAACAAGTGAAAAAGGTACAATTGATAGCAAAGTTCAGTGATTCTTAACAGGAGTCTGATTTAAATCGCACTTAAGTCACAGAAGTAAAAATTTCTGATTTTAATTGGGCAAAAATGTGAAGGTTTGAAACACTACTTTGAGGGCGCTTTCACATGGTACGGGAGTCCGTACTCGGGTACGGTATTTGGTCAAAATCCACTTATTTCGTACCATGTGAACACAGACTGTACCGTGCCAGGATACGGCCAGAGAGACCTGCCTTGGAGGTAGTATCCGAGTCCAGGTACGGGCGGCCACGTATCATGTGAACACAACCCGTACTCTGGCCGCACTCAAGACAATAGACGCGCTCCATGCGGAAATGACGACACCGCCGGCCGAAATTACAGAATCACCTCGCGACCATACAAATACCAAAACAACGCGATTCAAGCATCCCACAGCAACACAGCAGGTTACAAAACGGCGGGTTTACTACAACACTCACCCTGTAGATGGCTTCAGGTAGCAGCTGACCAGTAGACCAGTTTGTTTACATTCTAGCCTGTCGCTCGTTTTATGACGTCGGTACTTCTCACTCCCTTGTTTGTTGGAGAACTAAGACTTATTTGTATACCGCCACCTGCTGTTTATTTGTAGTAAAACGCTGGATTCAAATACGGGCAGAGATCCGTGACATGTGAACAGAAAAAATTAGCATTTTCTCTGGCCGTTTTCTGGTACGGCCACACATGTGAAAACGGCCTTAATCTCATGAAGAGATTCAAAGTGGTGTCTCTACTCTTCACAATGCTATCATTTGTGATTCATGATGATTAAAGGATATTCGTCCCATGTAATGGGGAGAATGCAAGCCTGGAAGTTTAGTTCATTAAGTAAATTATCCATTTGAATATTGTATAGTGTTTATAAATTACATGCCATTTAAAAGACTAAACATTTTAATGCTACTACTAGGATGAACTCCAGGACATTAGAGAAACTCACATATAAGCCAGAAGCCGAAAGAGTACCTTGGTTTAAAAAAAGATATGCTGAAGATGTTAGAATTTACATAGAAGTATTCCATCCATTATTTTCCGCTTATCTGGGCTCGTGTCGCAGGGGCAGCAGCCTGAGCAGAAGGCCCAGACTTCCCTGTCCCCAGTCACTTGGGCCAGCTCCTCCGGGGAATCTCAAGGCCAGACATCTTCAGTTATGTCCTAACAAATTTAGATGTTTCTCTGCTCCAACACAGCTGGTGCAAATTGTCAAACCTCCTCCTCAGCATGGCAAAGTTCTGCAGAGGCCTGCTAACGAGTTAAAGTTGTGAAGATGTTTTTATTTTGGGTTTGGGAAGGGTGGGGTTTGTGGGGTCATTTTAATCTGTAAAGCACTTTGAGAAGCTATGTAGTTTGAAAAGCGTTTTATAAATAAAGTTTGATTGGAGGTGATTTGACTTGAAAATCACACCAGTAAGGAGCATTGTCTTAAGTTATAAAACTATTGGCCCCATAACTGGATCTAAAGCTAGCAGAAGACTTGTGGGGAAATCAAATATAAAAATATAAATTTTCAAATTTTTTCATTGTTAAAATTTGAAGTATGATGTGCATTGTTTTCAATGCTTTTGTTACCGTAGAAAATAAAATCTTTCACACTGCTAGAATTTTACCTTTGTACCTGCTGGCCCTGTGTTTTGGCAACATATTGTATATCAGTACTGTTAAGCAGCACTGATTTTAGTGAGTTATCAGGTTTTTCCACTACATTCCAGTAACCCATTACATAACATTGTCATTTGTTTTACATAATTGGCAAGCTTCTTCTTGGAAAGATTCTTAACATTCCAGTGATGTGTGCTGGATACAATCATAACTGTAGACACATTAAACGCTTTTGTCACACCACTCGAAAATGCAAAATATTGTCAAACTCAGCGTTTGAGGCCACATATCATTGACAACACAGAACTATCACGAGGAAAAATGGTCCTTTTACATCCAAAACATTCCAAGTAATGTCCTCCTATAAAATTGTTAGTCCAGACCAAGTCTTACATTCACAAGAAATCTATGGGGTTAACAGTGTTCTTTTTTCTGCCTTTGTGTAGACATTTTTTTTGTTCAGTAAAATATAACAGTGATCTGGTGAAAACAAAATCAGCTCTCCTTAGATGAAAATAATGGGAATCTGTAAAGAGACAAAATTGTGGATTAGTGGTGTCACTGTACCAGCATTTTACCAGTGAAAATCCGTGGTTCTTGGTACCAATTTCAGTACCAGACCAAAGTTTGGTCAAAAAAGCGCTCACAAAGCAGCCAGTTTGAAGTCTATACATTTTTATGACTGAACTTGCAAAGTCCGTTGGCTGGCCTTTATCTGCCGGATGTTTTAAACAATGGCGGATGGGGGCCGGCTACACAATGTTGGCGTAGGACAACTACTACAATTACAATGAGACGCTCGGATTGGTTGACGCTCAGGGAACAGCGCCGAAAATTGGCTTGAAAGTTTGCTAGATAAATAAAATTGCCTTGCCTTGCCTTGTATGTTTAGTGTCATTGTGTAATTATTGTAAATGTGATTATATATGTATCTGTGGATTCAGGCCATCCCGCTGCTTCAGCGCCATCGACCTGCCACCATCACTTTGTCGCAGGTTCAGATTTCATGTCTGCTTGCTAATGCTTTCTACTGCACCTTCCCTCACCGCAACACCACCAAACCCAATGCAGAATACCACAACTACCCACCCATAAACTTCTCTAGGTAAGCAAACACTGGATTTCTAGTACCAACCCTCCCCCCGCCATCTTGTTAAACATCCCGTATGCTAATCATTTATTTTGATTCTGTGCACAGATTGTTTGAAAACTGGTCAGAGCGAAAGAACCAGAAGTTCAAGGCCATCATGCAGTACTTTAATGTGATGACAGATGAGAGTGAGTGCAAAACCCCCTGTCTATGCCTGCGTATTTGTAGAATACATCACAGGAGTTTTGTAACTATCTGTTGATTTCTCTGCAGAATCTAAACCAGATGGACTGGTGACGTTTGAGAGGCGTTGCCTCAGTGATGGTGACGTACCCAACTGGGGAAAGTAATGCCTTATTTAGAAAAATATTTAACATTTTTATCTTCAAAAACACTGATATGCAAACATTAGTGAACCAATTACACACTGAATTACTTCATTTAGTAGCATTTGGGTCAGTAGGTAGATTCAACGCAGGACTGCTCATAATATATTTTTAATTATTCCCCATTGCAATATTTGTTTTTGCAAAAATCACTACAAAATGAATTTTTTGGGGCTGCACGGTGGCGCAGTGGTTAGCACTGTTGCCTTGCAGCAAGAAGGTTGTGGATTCATATCCCGGCCCAGGGCCTTTCTGCATGGAGTTTGCATGTTCTCCCCGTGCATGCGTGGGTTCCCTCCGGGTACTCCGACTTCCTCCCACAGTCCAAAAACATGAATTTCAGGTTAATTGATGTCACCAAATTGTCCTTAGGTGTGAGTGTGTGCATGGTTGTTTGTCCTGCTTGTCCTGCCCTGTGATGGACTGGCGACCTGTCCAGGGTGTACCCCGCCTCTCGCCCGTTGACAGCTGGAGATAGGCACCAGCACCCCCGTGACCCATTAAGGATTAAGCGGTAAAAAAAATGGATGGATGGATGGATGAATTTTTTGGAGCGCAATAATTGTCGTCTTATATTCCATGTTTTTTCAACTTGCATTTTTCATGCTAATGTAATATTCAGACTGTTGGATACAGTCTTAGGTAGCAAATGCTCACCTTGGAAACTGATTTTGTTGCCCAAAATGTTAAAAGTCCCTGAGTGACTGAAGAACAGATGAAGAAAGAGTGGAAAGAAGAAAATAGCCATATATTTCGTCATTGCAATGATAACCAATATTATCTCCAGTGTAAGCTTTTCTTATATCATGCAGGCCCTAATACCACTTGTCAAATATAAACAAAAAACTATACTTGTAACATTCACAAAAATAGGTAAGATCTATGCAGATTAAATGGGTCTGCAGCATAACCTAAGGTGTTACTCAATCCATCAGTTTAAAAAAATCTTTTTACTCTTTAAAGGTGCAATATGTAATATTTACAGCCATGGTGAAATTGTAGTACTGTAGTCCATGAAGAAAAACAACATTGTTTGCTCTCAGTCACTCACCCCCTCCCCTCTTTAAATTTCATGGAGAATTGCTAGTTACTCATCGACCAGAGCAAACACGATGACGAGCAACGAAAAGCTATACTCAATATGTTGATAAGTAGATAAATACGTACACCACAATATTGAGTTGATGATAATTGAAAAAGTAGCTTGAGATATTTTTAGAGCAGATTATTTTACTGTTAGCATTGTTAGCTCAAGGTTAGCCTTTAGCCTGGTTGGTGTCAGATTACAAATGGTGGCGGTCTATTTAGTGTTGAAGACTTGACAACCTTGTGGGTTCACATGGGATTTTGCCTTGCAACCATGAAGTATGTTCGTATGACAGATATTGTATACTATGACTACGTCCCGTGGCAGAGTTTTAAAAATGTCAAAAACTAAAGCCTGGCAAACTACAGAATTCTTCACACCAAAGAAACAGAGTGGGCAAGATCTCTCTCAGCTGATCTTATACTGTGTGATGTGCAGTATGGAACACACCACACACTAACCGATTCTTCAGCAGAGTATCATCTTTTTCATTTCTCAATGTTTCAAATCTTGCGTAATCAAACGTAAACCAACCCTCCCAAAACGACTATGGCAAAAGTCATAGAGATGGCGGAAATGTGGACTGTATGCATTACAGTGCGAATTGGAGGTGAGTAAAAATTGTCTATCACAACTGGCTTGGAGAGCAGGGCTGTGGGCTAAATCACTAATGTTGCTCTCTATTCATCCTGTTGTGGTGTTTTTTTAACGAAACATTACTTTAAACATTCCTGCTGTTACCACAAATCAACCAGTTGGTTTCTGATTTTGGAAGTCCTAGAGATTTTTTCTTTTAGCAGCGACATGGTTTTTGTTTATTTTTACTTCCTCCTCTGTCAGCTAGCTGAGTCAGCTCTTAACACCAGTTAATTGGACCAGTCCAAGTCCAGTTGCGTTCGATTGAAATTTCCTTGAGATAACCATGACCTGGATGAATGAGAATATTCACAGGCTTCTCTGGATCCTTGTTAAATCCAAAATAGAATTTGAAACCTTCCTTTAATTGCTTCTAATTTGTGATTTACCATTAATCAAATAAACTGAATTTTCTTGAGCTTCACATGCTTTAAGAGAACTTTCCACAGGTTCTCAGTGGGTTTGATATCTGGGGGTTGTGGATTGCAGGGGTCCTGCCCATGTCGCAAAAATGTACTTGTTCTGGACCTTCGATGAATTTGATCACATTTCCAGTATTACATCGCAATGACAAAACTAATAGATAATCAACAGGTTCATTAGAACTGTTAGGAAGACGTCTATAAAAATGCTTATTCATCTATCTATCCATTTTCCAAACTGCTTATCCTCAAGGGGACGTGGGGTGGCTGGTTCCTATCTCTAGCTGTCAACGGGCGAGAGGCGGGGTCAAGGGAGTAGGTTTGATTTTGTGATTGTTGGGCACACAAAAGTGCTCCAAGGCAGTTTTTTGCATTAGCAATCACAATTTCACATTATGCAGATGGTATAGGTTAAAGTAACTAATGAAAGACAAGAAGCAAATCCGAAAGGTTCTTATCTTTACTCTTTACTAAAGGGCTGTAGTGCAAATGTGCATCATGTCAATTAGCATACTACCAACAACATTGGAAATAAACAGAAATGAAATGTAAATGTGTTTGTCACTAACACTCAAATACAAGCGCATTAGTGTCCACTGGTCGCTAGATATAGGCTCTGATTTTAAAGCTAGATGGGGGAATCATTGTTATTCAGGAAAGCAGTTTGTGTTTCTGTTTGCATAAAAAGCTCTTTATAAATACATTTAATTTGATCTGTCACAGTGCTGAATCTCATAACTAACACATCCAGCATTATTTAACCTCACCTGTAAATATCCAGCCTCTTTTTCAGCTTCTCCTTCTCTTCTACCTCCTCCAGCCTTTATCATTTCATCTAGTCTAGGCTCTCCTCCCCTATTTCCTCCAGCCTCTCTCCCTTCATCTGCTCCTGCTTCTCGTCTTCTACCTCCTTTGGTCTCTCCTTCTCCCTCTCCTCCAGCCTCTCTGCTGTCTGTTACCTTTCAAAAATATGTTGATGATAAACAGATTAAGGATAGAATGATCAAAGAGTTTGATGGTAAAGTTATTGCCTGAGCAAAAAAAGCCTTTACTTTCATACTATTATTAAGTGTAATTTATTCGCCCAAAAATATGTATCCATAAAATGATATGATCATCTAGAATATTAGGTTTTATTGTATTTACACTATAAACCTTATTTATGTGTTTTTAAACAGTTGCTCTTTTCTACACCAATACATGAAAATAAGTTTAAAAAAATGATAAGAATAGAGCTGCACGGTGGCGCAGCAAGAAGGTTGTGGGTTCGTATCCCGGCCCAGGGTCTTTCTGCATGGAGTTTGCATGTTCTCCCCGTGCATGCGTGGGTTCCCTCCGGGTACTCCAGCTTCCTCCCACAGTCGAAAAACATGACTGTCAGGTTAATTGATCTCTCCAAATTGTCCTTAGGTGTGAGTGTGTGCATGGTTGTTTGTCCCGTCTGTCTCTATGTGGCCCTGTGATGGACTAGCGACCTGTTGCCTCTCGCCTGTTGACAGCTGGAGATAGGCACCAGCCCCCCCGCGACCCATTAAGGATTAAGCGGTTAAGAAAATGGATGGATGGATGGAAAATGATGAGAATAGAAAATGATTTTAATATAATTTTAATCTCTTTGGCATATTCTATTTTAATATTTTAATTTAATTCTAATTTTAGGTATTTTACACTTTGACTCCTAAAGATGTCTCTTATAACGAGTTTTCATTTCTTGGACATCCTTCAAATCCTATACAGCACACACACACATATACACGTACACGCACACAAACAGGCACAAACACAAAATGTAAATGACAGCAGTAAAATCCATCTAGCTGACTTGACCCTGTCAGAACAAATGCCAAACGTGTCAACGTCAGTTGCGGCAAGATTACATGTAAAGTCTATGGTAGAGTACTTCAGAGGTCCGTCAAAGTCTCTGAGGTGCGTTGTGTACTTCGGCTCCGTCAACTTCACTTGAGTACATACGGCAACGCAGAAACGCATAAGTTCAGCTAGTTTAACTTTTGACGGACCTAACGCAGTTAACGCAGTGCGGCAACCAATCAGAGCGTCTCACTGTAGTTTTGTCACTATACACGTATCTTGAATGACGCGGGGGTCCAGTGAAAACATTTTTAAACAAACGCAGATTTAAAATATCAGAAATAAAACTTACCGAAGTCAGATGGACAGGAGCTTCCAAAGAGGAACAGAAAACCTGTAGTTGGTGCCCTGGTAGGAGATTAAAAACTCAGATGCGGCCGAGGAGGGCGTAAAATTAGGTGCGGGACAGACGGAAGTAGCACTGAAGGCGAACCTCATCCATAAGCAGCTCCTCGAGCAAATGGTTAAACTCCCCAAACTCAGAACACATCTGAATAATGGGCGCTGATGCACCCGATGTCGACGTTGTCTAGCTTTATCTAGCAAATAAAGCCAAGCCACTCTCTCATTACGATCCACCATAGTTCAGAACGTACGGCAACAGAGGAAGCCCCACCCACGCGTTGTTTTTTCCTCAGAAGCAGGCTATGGAAGCCAAAAACTACATACGTCAAACTTCATCTGTTGAATGCGTTGCCTGACGCAGACCAACTGTGCGGTGTGAACGCACCATTACCCTCGCAGATGCCTCTCCTCCGGTCCAACTAGTAGTTGTTGCCTTAGATGTTAACAGATGTTCGACAAGCTGATTTTACCGCTCTGGGTTTAAGAGCATATGGAATGACAGCAGGGACGGTCAATCACATGTAAGTTAGCGAGAACCCGGCAGCCAATCAGGAAGCGATATTTAGGTTTGAGGCGGGATTTCTAACAGAGACCGACATTCAATCCTTTGTGGGCCATGATCATTGCTTGTCCATCGCAGGGCAACACAGAGACAGACAGGAAAAACAACCATGCACGCACACACTCACAATTAAGGACAATTTAGAGGAACCAATTAACCTAACCGTCATGTTTTTGACTGTGGGAGAAATCTTGAGTACCCGGTTGGAACCCACGTATGCACGGGGAGAACACGCAAACTCTATGCAGCAAGACCCTGGGCCGGTTTATGAACCCACAATCTTCTTGCTGCTAGGCAACAGTGCCAGGGTAATGGAGAATCCTGACGAACGTCGGGGGTGCCGGGGGGAGGGGAGGTGTTGTATCCAGATACAACGTAAACAGTGCGGCAAGAGTACATGTCATTTCCCCAAACAAAGTCATTTTTTCAAAGTGGGTCGACGAAATAGCAGAACTCCTCACAATGCTCATCTTTTGTGTGCAATTGTACGCACATAAGCTTAAAACACGAAGCAGAACGGAAAATAGAAGTGAAACAAAATGAGTGTGAATCAGCCATTGATATATACGTATACATGTCATGTGTGTGCGTTCTGAGCTTTCCCTATCCCACCCCACACCCCTCCAGCTTTCAGCAGTACCTGATAATGTGAACACAAGCTCGCTACCGCAAAAAGTCAGCTCTTGTTACTAGGTCTTCATCTTCAAATATACTGGTAAAGGTTATCCGGATAGAGTCTGGAAGGTAGCTTTCAGACTCTGAAGTAAAACAGAAAAAAGTCTGGAAAATTACAGTTTTTAATGGCCTGTTTAAAATAGGCTATAGACAGATAGGATTCAGGCAGACTGTGGCAGCAGCCAGCAATAAGAACAAGGAGCGCTCCATATGCAGAGGAAAAGGATACACAGGTCTGGGTGGATGAGAGAGAAAAAAGCACATTTTATTCTTGCCCCCATCAGGGCCGCAGAGGGCAGAAATACAAAAAAACCTACTTCAATACATTGATGCACATTAGGGGTAACCCGGAACAGTTCATAGATTTGATGCATCGATATGCGGAGCCCGATTCGACCACCAATCTCAAGGTCGAATCTTCGCAGGTGAAACAGGCCTCATGCCATTTTGGCAATATGTCTAATTGCACATAAAACTACTGGTTTTTACTTTTATATGAAGTTATATCTAGCCTGCAAATATGATAATGTTGTTAAACCAAACGTAAAAAGAGAGAAGAGTTCAATATACTGTACATTGTGATCGCGTAAAACTGTCCCACGAGCAGCCTGCACACATAAATCATTCAACCATCGGTCGACTACAGAAAGATTAGACAATTCTGATTTGAGCAGCGAGATACATAGAGTACAGTATCCAGGTCTGCGATCATGCTCAGATGCTCTCATTGAAATCTTTTAGAGACCTGCACTCTGTGCCGAAGGTTTAAATCTCTGCTCTAAATTGTGAGGGGGTGTGATTTGTGATCTTCAGAATGATTTTTCTGTCACAGTTTAAAGAAAGAAAAAACAGAAAATACCTCAATCCCTGCTACAAACATAATTTTCCAGTTGGATTTTGTTGAGGCCTTTTAAATAGACGTTTCAACAAGACAGCAATCCAAATCATGAATCTTAATTATATTAGTTTTGCAAAAATCTCATGCTGTTCATCCACATACTCCCGTCCAAAAATCCATGTTTTCTTAATGTGTTTTTTTTTTTAGACAGAAGTGGGTTTTGTACTGCTTTTCAAGGCTGTTTTTAAAAGTCTTCTCACTGCTGCAAGTGGTGCGCATGCTCCTCAGTAAGAGATATTCCTGGTGCCACAATATTCCTCCTGGACACTGAGCTGCCCAAAACTTTCCTACTTTCCTAATAAAAGAAGTTGATAATTGTTTCAAGATAATACGACTATACTAAAGTACTAAAACAAACCTATTTAAGCTATTAAATACTTTAAAATATTGTTTACAAGCTTCAGCAGTAACTGGTAACATCTAGTTGGGAATCTGCTGTATGCAGAATGTTACTGAGGAAGCACAAATTAAAAGGAAACAATGTCTACACCTACTAATGAGAATTATGAGAGGCAAGATTAAGAAAATACTTAATGGTAGCTATATTTTTAATGTTTTTGTTGCACATAAAAAACCTAGTACCATGCCTTTGTACCCAGCTTATAATTGTTGAGGGATTTTTAGCCTAGGTAGAATCGGAATCAATACCTTCTCATAAGGTAATATCTAAGTTGTGTTTCCTTGTAGATGCAAAGACCCCCTGCCAAAACTGCACGTTACAGCAGAAGGAAATATTGAGAACGAAGGTACAGGGATGCTTCAGGTGAGAAGTGTTCCACAGTTGAGATTATCCACAGCTTTTTCAGTCCACAGCTGATGTCTTACTGTATGTGTGTTTGTGCGCGCAGGTGGACTTTGCTGCCAGTCGGATAGGCGGGGGTGTTCTGGACTCTGGTCTGGTTCAAGAAGAGATCCTGTTCCTCATGAACCCAGAACTGATCGTATCTCGTCTCTTTACAGAGAAACTTGACGACAAAGAGTGTCTCATCATTACAGGTTAAAATGAAATGAAATATATCAAATAAGCTGTGATAGCTGATAAGAATCCATTTTTATTACATTTCTATTTTATTATTTACACATTTTAATGGGTTGATATTTTCAAATAATGAGACAAGATGTTAGAGACATTCACCCTAACTGAAAATACTAATGTATTACAGTTGAAACCAGAAATTTACATACACCATATAAAGACACCTGTTTCTTTCTCACTGTCTGAAGTTACATCAGACCAAACGTCTCTTGTATTAGGTCAGATACAATTACCAAAATTAATTCTATTTGCTAAATGCCACAATGATTAGAGAAAGAACAGGTCAGAGATTTATTTATTTATTTATGTTTTCCACATTACAAGTTTACATAGATAATGATTAATATCTGATGAGGGAAAACCCAGATGATGATGATATCATGGCTTTGGAAACTTCTGTGACGTCGTTTGCTGCACATGTAGATGAATTTGTTATGACATCCTGAAGTTCTGCAGCCGCTGAGCTTCGGTGAAACCCAGAAGAACGTGTCATCACTGCAAGGCCCAGTTAAACGACCAAACCAACGGTCGGCTGCGACTTCATCAGAAACACGCATGCACAGAATACTTATTAATAAAGCCAACTTGTCAACATAGGTTTTTACGCTGGACTTTAGCAAATAAATACCCAGAGCATATTTATAGCCCATCACACTGGGGTAGTATTTGCATGGGCTTACCCACACAAGCCGCGCCGTGTCCTGTCTGTAGCGTCATTCTGCAGAGCTTTCACACTCGTTTGTACTACTCCACCGTGTTTTTCCTTGCATTGTGCAGCTTTTCCGGGGTCTTTATTCTTCGATGAGAGATGATTTCTCTTCAACGTGGGACTACAGAAAGGCACAAACTGAGCAAAAAGCTCAGGATCGCTATTGAGGTCGCCACTGTTCTTCTTCCTCTCCGAGCCTTTGTTTACTTCCCGCTGCATACTCTGGGGCCCCCCACCATATGACGCACCTGCTCACTTCAGACGCTCTGGTTTGTTGCAACTGTGAAGCAACACTTGACTAGTCGAGCCGTGTTGAGTCGCGTTACCGATAGTAACGGTACAGTACAGCACGGCAAAAGGTACTAGTGGAGAGACGCCTTAAGTATACGCTTTATCAAAACGGAAGGTTTTAAGCCTAGTCTTAAAAACAAACAGAGTTTCTGCCTCACGGACTAAAACTGGGAGCTGGTTCCACAGGAGAGGAGCCTGATAACTAAAACATCTGCCTCCTATTCTACTTTTAGAAATCCTATGAACTACCAATAAACCTGCATTCTGAGAACAAAGTGCTCCGTTAGGAACCTATGGAACAATCAGATCTCTGATGTACGACGGAGCCCGATTATTAAGGGCTTTATAAGTAAGGAGGAGGATCTTAAACTCTATTCTGGATTTAACAGGGAGCCAGTGGAGAGAAGCCAAAACAGGAAAAATGTGATCTCTCTTTTTAATATTCATCGGAACTCTTGCTGCAGCATTTTGGATCAACTGAAGGCTTTTAATTGCATTTTGTGGACTTCCTGATAATAAGGAATTACAGTAGTCCAGCCTTGAAGTAACAAATGCATGGACCAGTTTCTCTGCATCACTCCTGGACAGGATGTTTCTAATTTTAGTAATATTCCAGACGTGAAAGAAAGAAATCTTAGAAACCTATTTAATATGGAATTTAAATGTCATGTCTTGGTCAAAAATTACACAGAGGTTCTTTACATTATTACCAGAGGCAAAATTAATGCCATCCAGATGAAGTGATTGATTCAGCAGTTTCCTTTTTAAAGGTTCTGGTCCAAAGACAACAACTTCTGTCTTGTCAGAATTTAAAAGTAGAAAATTCAGGGTCATCCAGGTATTTATGTCTTCGAGACATGCTTGTAATCTACCTACTGTAACTGATTGGTTTCAATGATTAATACACATGTATACGGCACTATTAGACACTCATTTATACAGTTTATCTGCAAAAAACAGTTGATCTGGGGGTGAGTTGTTTTTTAAATAAGTAACAGATCAGTGAGGTCCTGAATTCTTGCTGGCTTGTAGGTGCTTGAAAGGTATTTTCTGCATGATTACACAAATAAATTTTCCAAAAAAAATCATACACTGATACACAATCATCCTGGATTTATTTTTTTTGCATTCAGTCTCTTACAGTTGAAGTGTATCTATGATCACTATCACAGACCTCTCTCATATGTTTAAGTCCCCCTTAAAAAGATGCACACCATAAAGTAGATGGCATCATGAGGAAAGGACAAGATGTGGACATTTTGAAGCAACATCTATAGCTTGGGTCTATAGATGTTGGATAATGATCCTAGCATCCAGCAAAGGTGGTTAAAAAAGGGTTTCAGGACAAGAAAGTCAATGTTTATGTGTGGCCATTTCAATGCCTCAATCTCAATTCTGGAGAGAATGTGTGGGAGGCTCTGAAAAGGTTTGTGAGACCAAGGCAGGCTACAAATTTGACTCAGTTCCACTTCACACCAGTATCCTTGCATACCTGGAGTAACGTATGTAGGCAAGCTTGATGACATAATCAAAATGCATAAATGAAGCTAAATATATAATATTTATATCTTATACTTCTCATATTGCCCAATACTACTTTACAGTTATGCAGTACTTATTGATGGTCTGTCACATTAAAATAATGTATTTTTGCTTGTAATGTGACAGAATATGGAACAGTTTGAGCTGTATTTTAAAAAGGCAATGCAAAAATATTTTGATAATTATTTATCACATAATATGGCAGATACATATCAGCACTTCACATAAATCAAAGTAAAGCTTTACATATATTACTACGCCTAATATCACATATTGGTCAATACAACATACAACCAGCAGCAGGAAATACACACTAAAACTTAAACTGAGGGAAAAATCTATTGGTTTCTGAATAGTTGCAGCATTGCCAATCCTTCTGTTTATTTTCTGAAAACCTGAAAATTCTCAAGCCTCTTTCCTAAACATAAAAACCAATTTCATCAGACCGTAGTTGTGCAAGATCTGTTTTTTCATCTTATGTTTTGTTGTCCTTCTTCGTCAGGTACGCAGAAGTTTAGCTGTTACACTGGTTTTAGTGACAGCTTTGAGTGGTTGGGCCCTTATGACGATGCCATTGAAAGGTCTGATGAGGACTCATCTGTTTAAAACATGAGCCTGAACAATTTTGGGAACAAATATTTGGGTTTTTCTGATTTCCTTGAAATATTTCTGCAGAGATGAGTGGGATCGGCTGAAGCGACAGATTCTGGCCATTGATGCGCTGCACTTCAAACATTACAGAGATCAATACAACATGACCAACATTACACGGGAACTGAACAAGGTAAGTTCAGGGAGCCTTCGGTGTTTCTGAGTCATCTCAGAGCAATTTAGCTGAATGGAGAGGAGGCCAGATCATGTGATGCAATGTGTTTCCGGTTTTTCTCCTGGTCCCACTAGTCTAATGCTGATGTTGCTATTTTAGTTAGAAGTTCTCTTTAAATGTCAAGCCTTTTTGTATGTGTCTTCAAAGGCTTACTGTGGGTTTAAAAGCCATGATTGCCATTCAGAGCCAGACATTGCCACAGGAAAGTGGGGCTGTGGTGCTTTCAAGGGAGACCCACAACTCAAAGGTAAACTTTGTACTTGTATACTGCCATACTTGGTTTCCACGGACCCTAAAGCGCTTTGCACTAAATTCAGTCCTTTACCCATTCATGCACACATTCACATAGCGGAAATGGCAAGCTAAATTGTAGCCAGGGTGTGATTTGTGAAAAAAGCAGAGGAGGGGATTTTTAATTTTTTAAAACTTTTTAATTCATAAAGCAGCATCAGTAGCACCTTGTCCACCCTCCCACAACTTTGCATATTTTTGTGTTGGGTAAAAAAAAGTCCACCTCTGGACCAGAGGAGCACAGCCAGGGTCAGGTGCAGAAATTATTTTAGGTATAAGAATCCGTACCCTCGCCTTATTAAACCGTGAGCACGGACATGTCCCAGGCAATATTTATAAATTAAAGTTTTGTCCCCACAACTTAAAAACCTGATGTGGATTTTCTTTTTAAAGTACATCCACCAGCACAATTTTCATATAATCAGTATCCGAACTGACTGGTATCTGATACGATTTGCAAATCCTACTCTGTGCTTTGCAGATCGATGTTACTTTCAATAAAGACTCACATTCATAAGTAGATACAGTATCAAAAGGTAACTGATTAACTCATATCTCCTTAATGCAAAGTCTTCTAATTATGCTGCGTCACATCCCAGGGGTAAGACAGACATATACAATGTGCGATTTTTTTTTTGGACTATGTCCACAAATTTTGCGATCAGTTTGTCTTCAAAGCTGCATAAAAATAAATATTGCATTGGTCACCAGTGAGTTTAAATATAGCTTAGTCGTTTTATTTACAAGTCAAAAGAATAACGCTCTTTAGCTCAGGAAAGGTCCAGTGCAATGCCTAAATCTTTGTGCATAGTCTAATAAAACTCATTTTATGAAACGCAAGGTTCAGAAATCTTTGTGCATAGTCTAATAAAACTCATTTTATGAAACACAGGGTTCAGATTCTCACCTCAAAATTATTTCTGCCCCTGACTCCTGCATCATTCTTTTAATTTTTAAATTATTTTTTATCCCACGGTTTTTTTCCCATTATCACCCAGTGTCCGTCTCTAAGTCTAGTCCAACCCCAGGAGCCTCCTTCATGCTTTGAGGAGAGATGAACCCTTCTTTTCACCTGAGGGGGTGGGTATTCTCCGGCTGGACGTAGCGCGTGGAAGGATTACGTTATTCCAGCCATATCCTCCCCAATCCCTCAGGCACCCCAGTCAGCCAGGAGGGGGCAGTGTACAGCTCAGAAGTAGTGCATTTTTTTTGTGGGAGTAACTCAAGGGAACACGGGGAGAACATGCAAACTCTACACAGGAAGGCCCTTTGCCAACCCCCCCCAGGGTGTGGGTGCTGATGATATGGAGGAACAGACACACCCTCAGCACCCACAACATCCCCGGCGGGAATCGAACCCAGGACCTTCTAGCTGTGAGGTGAGCTGCGCTACCAGCTGCGCCACCGTGCTCCCAAAAGTGTTTTTATCATTCTATTCCTCTCGTCTGTTAAAATTGCATTGATTACGTTGAATCACCTCTTTGCTGTGAAGACTGTGAATGTGTAAAGTGCACCCATCAATTTTTGAAGGTGTTTACATATGCTGTCTTTGATCTTGTGCTGTCTAAAGAGAATTACAGGGGTTGCAGAAAGAAGGGAAATATTAGTCTGTTGGACCAGTGGGAGGAACGATGACGACAACAAAAAACAAAACATATCCCCCCCAGAAATAAGAAACAAATGAGCGGAGGGGGGGGACATCACAAGCAGACGGAGGGAAATCCCCCCATCTCCCCCAGCAAATCACACCCTGGTTGTAGCCACAGCTACCCTGGGGCGCACTGACAGAGGCAAGGTTGCTGGACACTGGCGCCACCGGGCCCTCTCACCACTAGTATGCAACGTGTCTTGCCCAAGGACACAATGACAGGGACCGACAGAGCTAAGACCCCACTACTGTTGAATCTGTGTAATTATTACAGTTCCCTGAAACGGTATTCTGTCATTAAACTTTACCCCCAGGACATAATTCCTTGCTAATATGGACTCCCCAAGATCCATAAAGAAGGGGCCCTGCTCAGGCCCATTGTCAGCAGCATAAACTCTGTCACGTACAATATAGCCAAACACATAGCCAATATCTTGGCACCTCTGGTGGGCAACACCCAACACCACATACAAAACTCCATAGACTTTGTGAACAAAGTCCGGAACCTAAAAATGGGTCCAGAAGAGACAATGGTTTCCTATGACGTGACTTCACTGTTCACCTGTATTCCTACCATGGAGGCCTTTGCCACAGTAAGAGAACGACTTTCACAGGACAACTCCCTCCAAAACAGAACAAAACTCAAACCAGAACACCGCTGTGACATGGGCTGACCAGTTTCTCCAATTGTGGCAAATTTATACATGGAGGAGGTAGAGTGCAGAGCGTTGAACTCCTTTGAAGGAATAACACCTAGCCACTGGTTCAGATACGTAGATGACACATGGGTTAAAATCAAAACCAGTGGACTCAGTGGACAGAAACATCAAATTCGCCAGAGAAGATGTCAAGGACAATACTTTGCCCTTTTTAGATTGTGTCGTCCAGAGGAGAAAGGACAGAAGGCTCCACATTGGGGTATACAGAAAACCCACACACACAGACCAATACCTACTTTTTGATTCACACCACCCACTGGAACACAAGCTTAGTGTTATCAGGACCCTGCAACATAGAGCTGATAACATACCCACCAGCTCACAGGCCCAAGGGGAAGAACACAAGCACGTAAGAGACTCCCTCACAACTTGTGGTTACCCCAGCTGGACTTTTGTGAAAACTGCAGCTAGAAAGAAAGCCAACAAAGTGTTTAAAAAAGAAAAACAAAACAATCGAAACAATGTAGTCATACAATATGTGTCTGGGATTTCTGAAAAACACAGTATCCCTGTGTATTTCAAACACAGTATCCCTGTGTATTTCAAACCCAGCAACACACTCAGACAGAGACTAGTACATCCCAAGGATAGAACACCACACGCACACAAAAGCAACCTGGTGTATGCAATCCAATGCAATGAAGAATGCAAGTACCTCTACATTGGTGAAACCAAACAACTACTGTACAAATGCATGGCCCAACACAGGAGAGCTAACTCCTCAGGCATTGACTCTGCTGTTAATTTACATCTCAAGGATAAAGTCCACTCCTTTGAGGACAGCAATGTCCAGATTTTAGACAGAGAGGACAGATGGTTTGAAAGAGGAGTAAAAGAAGCCATCTATGTAAAAGTAGAGAAACCATCGCTCAACAGAGGAGGAGGCCTGAGACATCACCTATCTCCAATTTACAATGCTGCCCTTTCATCCCTCCCCAGCAGACTCAAAAACTTAGCCTCTAATAAGAAAAACAACTGTGACTCCAACGACTGTCGTTATAACAGAATAGGGCACTAATGAAGCCAAAACCTAACCTCCACCAATAGGCAACACGCCAACGACTGTCGTTAAGACATGGAGCCAAGACAAGGATCCAATGACATAATCAGTCTTGTAAAAGCCCTCCAAGAGGTTAAATAGCTGAGTCTCCACACCAGTTTGTTGGACCAGTCCCAGCCTGGTCAGCGGCGAGCTTGAACTGATGAAGCCTCTTGGATAAGAGGTGAAACGTCTTCCAAGACAAATTACCAAGTCCAGTTGCGTTCGATTGAAATTTTCTGAGATAACCATGACCTGGATGAATGAGAATATTCACAGGTTTACTTAAAAGCTTAGTTTTTGGATAGATGGACAAATTACTATACCTATATCCAGTAACAAATAGTCGGCAAACCTTGAAGATTAATATTCTCAGACAGGTTTATAAGACTTGTGCCAGACACTGTTCAGATTTTTATTGTACATACAGATCCCGTCATACAAGCAATTTTGGTAAGGTTCAGAGACAGTGCTATATAATTAGCTCAGGCAGTCATCTCAGACAATGTGACTGAGTGATGTTGTGTGTTTGTGTGCAGCTGTGATCCAGCTAATGGCAGCAGCAAAGGCCAGAAGGGGTTTGGCCTTCTTCACATTTGGAGATGATGATCTGAAGAGAGGTCTGCAAGAGGTTTACCAACTGCTGGTCAAACAGAAGATGACAGTTGGTGAGGCATTTCATAACAGAAGGTTATGTTTGTTTGATTTTTATTAAAGGAACAGTCCTGACCTTTAGGTACTGTTTTAATGAAAAAGAAGTTCCAACTTATTGACAATATGGCAATTAGGGCTGGGCGATATGACGAAAAATATTGTCAGGACAATAGAAAACGTCTATTGTTTTATATGAATCTCTATCGTTTAAGCCACAATAGGTTTTTATAGTGTGATATAACATGAAGACACACCTTATGGCATTTCTGTACATGCTGCAATACATAGAAAAAAACAGGGAGGAAGACGGTAACCAACATGTTTCAGACCAGGGATCTAAACAGGATTATCAGACAAGCCAAAGTTGGTCTCCCTGCTTGTCCCACCTCCCCTCCCAATGCTTGAACTGAAAAAAAGCTTTTAAACTTCACAAACAACTGTTGTCTGATCTGCCTCGGTCTTCTTAAATCCAAATGGTATCAATAACCATAACTTGATTATTTTCCTAATCCAACTAATCAGGAACCACGTTGTACATTTTTATAAATTATTCATGAAATAAATTAACTGAAAAATTGCTATATCTTGAAGTATATTGTTATCAGGATTTGAAAATTTATGCTATATCGCCCAGCCCTAATGGCAATAATTATCAGAACACATTAAATCTTCAGAGTGAGGGTGGGCGATATAATGATTTAAGACCATCTTGCGAGCTATATGTCTGACGGTCTGTCATGTTTGAGAGATCGTTTTATCATGATTCACAGTCCCCCCCCTAAAACACCAACTTATGTACAACTTGTGAACAAGCATAGCGTCGGCCAGAGCTGAGAATGAGAATGAGGATTTCATTCCAAACTGAAACTCCTTGTCCGTTGTATGGAACTGGTTTGGCTTTTCACTAGACGATAAAGAAAAAAAAAACATAATTTGCAAGGAGAGCATCAAGGCAAGTGATCGCAACACAACAGACTTCTTTAATCACTTGAAAGAAAAGCATTCTTACCGTACAAAGAGATCCATCTGGCAGCTAAAACCAAACACCCGGCTTCAGCTGCAGCGATGGCCAGTGCTTCTTCCACGCAGCACACAGTAGTAGAAGCAATCATAAACTCACTTCCTACGTCAAAGACAGCAAATGGTCTGCGCTATGAGTTGCCCAGCTGCAAGTTTTTTTTTTTTTTAACACTGCCAGCACTACAATCTTACCATCATTGCCTAATGTAAGAACAGCACTCTGTAAAGTTTTGTGTTTTTTCATCACACTGTTAAATCTGTTACCTTTTTATTAGGTAGATTTATGTGTGCCTGTTTATAACATATAAATTAATGTTCGCACAAAACATTTCAACCAGTTGAAGCTGTACTTACCTCCTTGTATGAGGATAATTTATTGGCATATTATATATTGCACAATACATCTTGCACTTTATTTGCAGTTGCATGTTAGTTTTTTATTCTAAAAGATTTTATTTTTTATTCTATTGTATCATATTTTTAAACTATAGAAACTTCATGTGTGCTCTGTTTTCTGTTGCAGTATTGCCATCTAGTGGACGAACCTAAAAATAAATAAATATATATTTAGTAGTTCAAATAGAAATCTTCACATAAAGGAATGTTCTTGTTTTAAAGTAGACATACTTTTAAATTCCTTCTTTTTACATCTAAATTATTCAGTTATGGTCTATATACATCCATCCATCCATCCATTTTCTGAACCGCTTAATCCTCAAGGGGTCGCAGGGGGGCTTGTGCCTCTCTCCAGCTGTCAACGGGCGAGAGGCGGGGTACACCCTGGACAGGTCGCCAGTCCATCACAGATGGTCTATACACAGTGGAACTGCAATTTTTAGGTTCCCCATTATTGTAGCTGTGCAGGCTCCTCTTCCACCCCTGTTCTGAGTATTCTAGATTACAAGATTACAAGTCGTTTTGATGCTCTTTATATCCAGTTGGGGGTGCTGCATACCCCACCCCCCTCTAGATAGCAGAACCTTCCACTCCCACTGGCCTGCTATTTTTGTAGTTTGATAAAGATACGAAAACCTAAGGATGCAGAAACTTTACATAAATAAGATGTCAGACGAGTTTTCCATTCATCCAGAAATTTTTATCTAACATTTTACCCACTAACTATATATAAGACGAATGTTTAATGGCCTAAAACCTCATTTAAAACACCATCACTAACACAACAATGTTGTGTAACTTAAATGCTATAAAAAGAGGCATTTCTAAAAGAAAAAGATTATACTAATAACCAAGGTAATTGCCCAGTGTGCTACTGTTAGCATCAAGATAACTTCATTGAATGTGTTAGGCTCATGTGTTCTCCAAGACTGAAAACTAAAAAATATTCCAAAATCGTTACAGTGATAGTACTATTAAACGATGTATGTCATCGGAGAGGTAAAATACAGAGCACATAGCGCTTATATAAGCAGAAGGTCCGATGCTAACTTGTTAGAAACACCGACAATATATCGGGTTATTATTTTTGTACTTTTTAACTTCTGTATTTCTCCAAGACCCAGCCACATTATTGCCACACAAAAAAATGGAGGGGGGTTAAACTTAAGTGACACCAGCTCAATGGAGAAACCTGTGGAATCAGCGTAAAGCGATTCATATGTGTATACATGTGTAAACATGCACATACATGTTGCCTAATAAGGACGATTGTCCGTCTTTCCAATTGTCAATAAATACCAGGAAGTGCTGCCATGTGGAGTAGAAAGTGGATGTAGACCCCTTGAGAGAGCACCTTATCTTTTCTAGTTTGAGGTGCTGCATGACTTTAGTAGCCATTGTGATAAGAGGGGAGTGTTGGATCCTTCCAATGTACTGGCACAAATCTCCTAGCTAAAAGAATGCAAAAGGCTATCATTCTCGTTGGGAAACTTTTTGGTTGCCTTTCATGTGGAATAATACAAAATAGAGCTATGAGAGGGCATGGATCACACAGCTCTTCGAAAACCTTAGCAAAGCAAGGGAAGATTGACTGCCAGAACTGATGTAGTCTTGAACATGTCCAAAACATACGGAGAAGAGTGGCAGGACTGCTTACATCTATCACAGGTGGGGACTAAATCCAAAATGAATCTGCAGAGCTTGGTTTTTGACCAATGAAAGCGATGGACAAGTTTAAACTGGATGACAGTATGACGTTTGCAGAACAACAACGAATGAATTCTTTTTATGATCATCAGCCAGTCTTCCTCGGATACAGTAATGGTTAGGTCTCCTTCCCACTCTGTCTTTCAGTGGTTTAGTGTTGTAGAACTAAAGTAGAACTGTTGGATTAGCTCACTATATATTTTTCCAATGATTTGTTTCTGACTTTTAGTTATTCTGAAAATGTCATCCAGGGGCACACCTGACAGCTCGGAGGTCCTAGGTTTGATTCCCACCGGGTACACTGTGGGTGTTGAGGGTGTGTTTGTTCCTCCATATCATCGGCACCCACACCTTCGGTGGGGGGGGGGGGGTGCAATAAAAAAAAAGTGTTATCCAGCAGGAAGATGGGTGGGTGGGAGGGGAGCAATCATGAGAGGATAAAAATTTTGCAATTGTAAATATCAAAAAAGTTAAATTGCGGTATAAAGAACCAATTTGCTATATGTTCAAAAAAGGCTAAATTATTTCCTATATATATATGTCCTGGAGTGAGAGGATGCCATTCCCAGGAGTTTCTGATGACCGGGTTAGAGGTATAAAAAGAAATTGGCCTATAAGAGGGGATCTCCGAACATAACTTGTGTCAAAGAGATACTTGGCCACATTATTCGCTCTCTAATTGCAGCCAATCGGGAGTAGTTGGATTGTGAATCTCATTCATCTAATAGAGCAGTAACCGAATATTGGCTGACCAATAGTAAAACAAAATAGGCCTCCCTGCAGGCGTGGTCTCTGTAAGGCAAGGCAAGGCAATTTTATTTATATAGCACACTTTCAACACAAGGCAATTATGATTAGAGAAAACCAGAAGCATATTGGTTTAACAGATAGACACCATCAATCAGTAAGAAAAGATGATGTAAGGGACAAATTTATGCAATATAGATTAAAAACAGATAAAACACAATTTTATGCAATATAGGTTAAAAACAGATGCAACACAATTTTATGCAATATAGATTAAAAACGGATAAAACACAATTTTATGCGATATAGATTAAAAACAGATAAAACATAATAGGTTAAAAAGGAAAAAAATAAGAATAAAACTTAAAGGTCAGCACCTCAACTCCAACAGATAAGCTGACACACGCCGGCGCCTCCAGCTTAACACAGACTCCTACAATCTCTCACAGTTCACCGAAGGTCAGCGCCTCAGCTCAGCGTGCTGATAATAATAGACCATTAGACGGGGCATTCAGCCTATCACAGACCTCTGACAACGATAATGATGACTCAGCAATACTAGGCTCACCGATTGAATTCTACAAAAAACTGCAGGATCAGATTATAAAAGGAACACAGCTGACCCCAAGGTTCTAACTCAGATCGACTGGACACGACGATTCTGCCCTCCCACCATTGCAGATGACAGATGTGTGATGTTTCAGGCTACCAGACTTTTCTCCAAGAAAACTTGTCAACCAGCACCAGTCTGGTTACCGAGAAAATATCACCCCCCCCCCCCTAATGCTAGAAGCCACACCACCTAACTACAGCTTTCTAAATGAAAACAGGCAACAAAGAAGGGGGGGAAGTCTGGGAACTATTTTTAAAAATACACTGAACTTTAAAAATATACTTCTGGGTACATTTCACTCCTTCGAATACCCTGCTACAGAGATAAAAGAAGCAAACAAGGTCTTAGTCATAAATATGTACAAACCACCCAAAGCGAGCTCAAACTTTCTTAATGATCTCAATGACCTTTCTTTAATATGTATTGAATATGACAAACTAATTATTGTGGGGGATCTGAACATTTATACTGACGACCCCCAGGATAGACAGACTAAAATACTAAGTTATACTCTCCTAAGCTTTGGTCTAACCCAGCATGTTAAACAGCCAACACACAAACAAGGTCACACCTTAGACTTAATAATTAGCAAAGGACTGAAAATCTCAAACATCTCCGTATTTGATGTTGCATTATCTGACCACTTCTTCATCTTCTTTGAAAGCATTATCCCGGCTAAACTATCTAGATACAAGTCTCCATGGACCAGCAATCCTCTAGTACGCAGAGGAAAACGGGAGTGCCGTCAGGCCGAAAGAAAATGGAGGAAAACTCAACTCCAGGTTCACTTTGAGATCTACAAAAACAGGTTGAAAAAATATAACTTAACCTTGAAAACTGCAAGGGAATCATTCTTCTCTGAAATCATTAACAAAAACATTAATAACGCTCGGACATTATTCGCAACAGTTGAAAGACTAACCAATCCCCCAGTGACAGCAGCTCCTGAGCTACACTCCACTAGGGCCTGTACTGAATTTGCCAACTTCTTCACTGAAAAGATTCTAGAAATTAGAAGATCAATCTGTAAAGCAGCAACCAACCCACCAACATTATCATTCCCACTTAAAAATAATGCAGATAAGATGTCTGATTTCAAAAAACTGAATCAATCACATCTTGATGAAATTATTAAACAACTGAACTCCTCCTCTTGCTGCCTCGATATCTTACCCACAGCTTTTTTAAAGAAAGTTCTCCCTGTCATTAAGTCGGATCTGATGCAAATAGTTAACACATCCCTCCAGTCAGGTGTCTTCCCCCAGGCCCTCAAAACAGCAGTTATCAAACCCCTATTAAAGAAAAACAACCTAGACAATACCTTGATGCAGAATTATAGGCCAATCTCTAATCTCCCATTCATCAGTAAGATTATTGAAAAAGCTGTATCTCAACAGTTGAACACATTCCTGACAACGAACAACTCCTTAGATCATTTTCAATCTGGTTTCCGTGCTCATCACAGCACTGAGACGTTTGACACAGTTGATCATACAATATTACTGGAACGATTAGAGAGCTGGATCGGACTCACTGGTACAGCTCTTCAATGGTTCAAATCTTACCTCAAAAATAGGAAGTTCTTTGTGTCCATTGGAAATGTCTCATTAGAACAAACAGAAATCACATGTGGGGTCCCCCAGGGCTCCATCCTGGGCCCCCTCCTATTCAATATTTATATGCTCCCACTAACCAAGATTATAGCAGCCAATCAGATTAGCTACCATAACTATGCAGACGATACACAGCTATACATTACATTATCACCAGGTGACTTTGATTCTATCCAGACCTTAAATGAATGCATTGAACAAATCAACGACTGGATGTCCCATAACTTTCTCCAGCTAAACAGAAACAAAACAGAAGTAATTATTTTTGGACCTAAGGAGGAACGATCCAAATTCAGCACACAGCTTCAGCTAATACAACTAAAAACTACTCATCAGGCTCGTAATCTAGGTGTAATAATGTACTCAGACATGAACCTCCAGGGTCACATAAAGGCAATAACAAGGTCAGCTTTCTATCACCTGAGGAACATTTCTAAGATTAAAGGAGTGATGTCACAGAAGGACCGTGAAAAACTGATCCAATGCTTTATGCTTTTTATCTTTAGTTGGATCGATTACTGCAACAGCGTCCTCACAGGTCTACCTAAAAAATCAATCAGAAAGCTGCAACTGATCCAGAACGCTGCTGCTCGTGTTCTCACTAGAACCAGGACAGTAGAACACATCACCCCAGTTCTAAAGTCCTTACACTGGCTCCCTGTAGCTCAGAAAATAGACTTTAAAATACTCCTACTTGTTTATAAATCATTGAACGGTTTAGCACCAAAGTACATTGAAGATATGCTGTCACTATATCAATCCAGCAGACCACTCAGGTCCTCCAACTCTAGCCTACTAATCGTCCCTAGAATCAGAACTAAACAGGGAGAGGCAGCTTTCAGCTTCTATGCTCCACAAATGTGGAATAAACTTCCAGACAAATGCAAAAACGCTGAATCGCTAGGCTCTTTTAAACCAAAGATAAAAACTCTACTCTTGTAATAATTTTCAGACAACAGAAAGGTTTCACAGAGATACACAGTTGCAGACCCCTGGTAGATTTAGCTTCAGCATCCTTTTTTTCCCCTGATTGTCCTAATCCAGCCAGAGTCGTGAGTCATCTAGATCAAATCAAACTTTATTCATAAAGCGCTTTTTATACAGAGTTGCATCTCAAAGTGCTTCACAGATGAAAATTATTCCATATAAACCAAAATCTAGAAAATCTGTGGAGGCTTTCCCTCCTCCTAGAGGCTGTCAATGATGGTTTTCTTCACGACTGTCCAGGGTTGTACGTTAACTGTTTTAGCTTATAGCACTGGTGCTACAGACGTTGCTGGTTTTGAATCACGGACAAAAAACTTGTAGCACCAACACAAAATGTATTTTACAATCTCTAAAATACAACTTTTGTTTGCTATAATGTTATACATATACAGAATACAAATTCCATTAATTGTTCCACACTGGGAATGTTCAGGCTTAAAAGCAGCAAAGTGACAGATTCACACAAATATAAAAAGTATAAAATATAAAAAACTAAATTAAGAATAACAATGTACAGTAAGTACTAAATTACAACACAAAAATACAGTGAAGTTATTAAAAATAGGATGCCTTAGTTCAAGAAATGTGCAGCCGAGCAGCATTATTTAAAAAATATTTACAAAATACATGTCTATCTGTGCCTTGCAGAACAGGCTATTTACTAAAAGTGGCAAGTACAAAAGCTTTGCTAGCAACAGAGAGGTGTAATATTGGACAACCTTGAGCATCCTCTTTGTGTCATTCAACTGCAGAGTGTCTTTATTCAGAGGAATCTTCAGTTTTGCTTTAAACACAGACTGCTACAGCAGATCCTTCCTGCCCACAGCCATTAACATTTACAACAACTCCTCGAAGAAATTTGAAAAGAGCTACTAGACTCAGTTTTACTTTGGGCTGCACGGTGGTGCAGTGGTTAGTACTGTTGCCTTGCAGCAAGAACCCAGAACCGGGTTTGTATCCCGGCCCAGGGTCTTTCTGCATGGAGTTTGCATGTTCTCCCCGTTCAGCCTTAAATCAAAGTCGTGAATCATACATATTAAACAAAGTGGGGATATTGTCCGTATATATACCATTGAATCCGTGCTTATCACCATGTTGTCATGTTGGCTGAGTAGTTGGTGTTGGTCACTCCCACTTGGTAGGTCTAGGTTCACGTCCCGCTATTGCGGTGCTGAAATTCTTTTTCACACTAGGTTCAGGATCACATACATTCTTCCTGGTTTCAGAAAAAAAACTTTTTCTTGAGTTTTAAAAAAACGTTATAATTTATATTTTATTTTTAAACCAAGTTCTGACATCAAAACAGTGGACTGATCAGTTCTGTATGTTGAGCGCTGAACAGGGTGGACGGTCAATAAATTAATAATTGTTCAGCATGTATCTCAGCTCATCATATTTTTACCAAGATATTGTAAAATCTCTAAGGAAAAAATGCTGTGGTAGATGTTTTAGGTTTTTTATTTCAATAAATGAAACAAAAAACACAATTTTAATGGCAGAGCAGTACTTTTAATTTAAGATTTTTCAATATTTTTGTGTCAAAATATGATTCCCCTGGCTAACATTATTAAACAAGGGCCAAACCCTTCTTATTTTGTAGGATTAAAGGTTCAGAATAGAGGGTTAATATTTACAGAAACACTTGGAGGTAGGGCTGGACGATATGGATTAAAAATTAAATCTCAGATTTTTGTCATACCAAATCCGATTTCATATTTTAATCTATTTTTTCCTACCTGTTTTTCGAAAAAAGAAATTGCAAGTGATAAAAAATGTTTTCAAAAACCTGCTTTTACTGTAATCACCCTGTCCTGGAGCTGACAAGAATTTAAAGTGACAGTGTGTAGTTTTTGCAGTACATCAGAAACATAGCCATTAAAATATTATGTAATAATAATTACGTAAAGCACATCAATGGAAAAATATTGGCGATATTGTAAAATATGACTTTAAAAATCAGTTTAAAAATTCATAGGCGTGGGTCCTCTTTTCAGGGGAAAGCCATATTAGATGGCGTCTTTACTTCTACAAAAGCCCGGACGGACAAAGCACACGGAACACACCCGCTATTAAAACATTGATTTCCCCTCAAAATGCAAAAAAAGTTTTGAATTTGGGGAGTTCATAAGCTGTAAGATATAATCATCAAAATAAGAAATACAGGCTCAAAATATCTCACTTTGCACGTAACATTACATATTAGTTTCACCTTTTAAGTTGAATTACTGAAACAAATGAACTTTTGCATGATATTCAAATGTTTCAAGTTTAACCTGTACATATATGCTTCTTTACAGGCCTGCTGTATGAATATCTGGAAGATTATTGTACTCGATGTAAATCAGGACCATCACATGGAGGTCTCTTTGACTTCCTCGAAAAGAAAATCAGAAGTATCCAGAGTCTACTCTAAGGAGTTTGGCTCTATTTGAACAGAACTCTGAAGGAATTACTTCATAATAAAGAGGAAGGAGAAAGGAAATAATATTGATACAATTCATTTTCTTTGCACATTTAGACTGTGAGGGACCAAGAACAAATGATGGGAATTGGACATTAGGATGATATAAAATAATTAACCAGAACTTAATTCAAATATCTTATCACTGAATATCACCACTGAATATTTATTCCTCCTGATTTGATCTTGTTTTCTTCTTAGCTTTGTATGAAAACTGTGAATGTAGTGTAATATTAACTCCTATCCAGATGTTTTGGGATCTTCTGGTAGAGAACTAAGAGTAAACCAAACCAAAAAAAATTTTTTTAATAGTTTTTCTCTGATTCTATGTGCTGTTTGAATTACACTACAGATTTGATTTACAGAACATGTGTCTTGCAATCTTATCTTGCCAAATAATTATCAGATATTTTTCAGGAGCACTGATAAAAAATCTTTATTTTGTTCAAAACAAAATAGACAGCAACATATCAAAATATAAGCATTGTAATTCAGAAGTTGTTTATCTTTTGATTATATGTTCATGTTCATATCTGCAGCAATTCTGTGATGTTTCAGTATAAATGGGCTGCAAGGTAATCAGTTGTATTTGGTACAAGTAGTTGTTAAACAGGGATGTTTCAAGATATTATAAATTGCAGAAGCTTGTCAAACCTGTTGTACCTAAACCTGACTTTGTAACTCAGAGGCTGTTTAAAACTTTGTTGAACTCCTAATAAAATATTTGTTTTCAGAAATCCTTCAGCTGTATCAGCTAAGTGGGTCAAATAATCTCTTACATTCAATGTTTTTAAAAGCTACATACATTTTTCCACCTTTTTTCTGTGATTGTGAACACTTCGGTGTGGGCAGATATTCGCCTTTGTGCGACAATAAAGGATAATATGATTTTTTTGTAGCAATATAACATTTGTAGTTAGCTATACAGTTATAGATTCTCATGATATAACAGTAAAAATCCTAATGTTTGTTGGCATTAAAACAATTTTATTCATCTCAAACAATATTCAGTGTCTTTCATTGAAACCAAAAAATCAGAAATATTAAGAATATCAGAATATGAAATGCATTTTAATAAGGCCATCCTATACTATATATTTCATATTTTGATCCACAGACACCTTATAGAGAGCAAGAGAAAACAGGTCAATGGATTGAGAGTGATTAAGGTTTACAAATGTGTTTCTTTCAGCTAACCAAGATTTTTAGAAAATAGAAAAAAGGTCATAACAGCTAGAAAGAGGTCAATTAAGGATAACATTGGACTTTATTCATAAACAGTGAGATTAATTGCCTTGGGTCTTTCTGTGCGTGCGTGGCTTTCCTCTGGGTCTTCCGGCTTCTTCGCCAGTCATAAAACATGACTGTTAGGTTAACTGGTTTCTCTAAATTGACCTTAGGTGGTTTGTATGTGTGTGCATAGTTTATTGTCCTGTCTCTATGTTGCCCTGCGATAGACTGGCAACCTCGCCTAATGGCCGATGATCACTGGACAAATGTGGATGTAATATGAAAAGCACCAATTTTAGTAGTTTGTGTTTGCTTAAGCAGCTCATTTAGAAGAATTGTATTTCTTTTCCATTTGGCTGTTTACAAAGTAGCATGCTAATTCCATGAGTCGAAAGCCGTTTTCAAACCAGCCAGTGCGTCCAGGCAGCAGGTTAGCTAGATTACATGCAAAGTCAATGGTACCTACGCATCAAGTGGCCGTCAAACTGCCACGCAACAAGTTGGACGGGTTGGCGCAGCGGCCATCAGTGTGTCCACGCAGCTGTTGCTCGGACGCATTGATGGACTGCCCGGGCAGCTGCTGCGTGGAGTTGGGAAAACAGAACTTTGGGGCAGCAAATATGGGGTGTCAAATAATCAGTGTCTTCATCTTTTTACAAAGATAGAAAGAGATCCCGGATGAAGACGTAAACAACTAGCAACAGAGAAAAATAGGATATGTATTACGATACAAAGGGGGTTGATACAATATATTGTGATACCATGAGGAAGACTATGTACTGTGTAAATTCATAACTCTCCATTAATTTTGTGTAGATTTTGATCAGCAGCATCGACTGATCTGTAAAACTAAAGTACATTATACATTGACCCTGTAGAAACTCATACATTCAGTGGAAGTTCATTCTATAGTTTTTTTTATTTGTTTCTCACTGCGAACACAAGGTCTTTGTGATAACAGTGTTGTGTCTGAGCTGTGCAAAACTTTAGAGAAGCATAGGTTTCTGGTCCCTGAGGTCCAGCAGCAGGTAAGAACCCTGTTGGAGGAGAGATGTTACAGTTTCCCAGGGGAAGCTTCTAGATCGAATGCTGCATCTAGTAAACGCTGAAGCTCCGTGAGGTGAGTGTGCTTGTTTCCAGTAGCTGGAGCTGCGGCAGGCTCACGACCAGCATACCTATGGATACACACAGGCACAAAAGTGAAACCTTAAACTGAAGTTATTTGCTTTGGCATCATCTTTTTAAGTCCAACTTGTGTAATGATGAGATACCAGACATATAGAGCAAAGCAGGATTATGGTTCACAACACCCCAAATGTCAGCATCAAGATTACATGTAAAGTCTATGGTTGAGACCAGCTAACTGAACTTTTGTGGCTCTACAGTGTGGCTCTCTCACTGTAGTGACATCACTCGACATCAACAATGTTTAGCAAACCACCATTTTGCAAGTATTTAAAACATCTGCCAGGAAAGGCCGCCAACATGCTTTGCAAGCTTCAGCTTAAAAATACATATATGTTGCGTATAAGCGTCAAACTAGTAACTTTGTGAGCATTAATGCACCATTAGACTAGTGGTAAGCTCAGTTGTAGTTACAAACAATTAAAACATGTTAAACCTTTTTGAACCTACAGGCTTCTTTTTTACTATAAAATTTTAAAAAGAAAGATCACAACAATATAAAGGGCAACACAGAACTGAATAACTTTTATAACTGTGCATGGATTCATGATGCATCTTTGGCAGAATAAAGGGGGAAATATTTACATACGATTACATTTTTATGGCTGTTTTTTCTTCTTTTTCTTTCGGCTTTTCCCTTCAGGGGTCGCCACAGTGAATCATCTGTCTCCATTTAGCCCTACCCTCTACATCCTCTGCCCTCACACCAACTGACTTCATGTCCTCCACCACATCATAACTCTGATTTTTGGTCTTCCTCTCTGCCTCCTGCTTGGTGGCTCCATCTTCAGCATCCTTCTACCGATATAATTGTCGTCTCTCCTCTGAACATGTCCAAACCATCTCAGTCTGGCCTCCCTGACTTTATCCCCAAAACACCTAACATGAGCTGTTCCTATGATGTACCAATTCCTGATCCTATCCATCCTCATCACTCCCAAAGAAAATCTCAACATCTTGAGTTCAGAGTTCAGTTCATCGCTGGTCTCACTACTGTCTTGTACACCTTTCCATTCATTCTTGCTGAAAGCCTTTTATCACACATCACACCTGACACTTTTTTCCACCCATTCCAAATAGCTTGCATGCACTTCTTCACCTCTTTTACACACTCTCCATTGCTTTGCACCATTGACCCTAAGTACTGCAAGTCCTCTACTTTCTTCACTTCCACTCACTTTACCTTCACCGTTCCACTTTTGTCTTTCTCATTTACACACATGTATTCTGTCTTGCTGTGACTAATCTTAATTCCTCTCTTTTCTAATGCATACTAATTTACTAACTAATAACACAATGCTGTTACAGAGTTATTTAATATTAGAATATTGTGAATTAAGTTTCTTGTTTTTCAGTAACATACTTGATGCATGTGTTAATGCATTGCTCTCTGCACCATTGTAATCCAGAGTTAATAAAGATTTAATAAAGCTACATCCTGTCCAGGATAAGGTCACTAAGATGTGCTTATTTAACTAATGTTGAAATGTACCGCACTTTGTCATGGAATCTATTAAATGTCAAGTTACAGTGGAAAAAAATGTAATCTTGAAAATATGGAATCCAAAATGTCTGAATTTTGTTTTTAAAATGTAGCGACATGACAGGTAGCCAGAACAGAGACCGATATTAACAGATTAATTAATATCCTTCAAGGTTTATTGTTTTTGTGCTTCCACACTACTCTTAATTAGCAAAAATTTGTACAGAGCATGTAAACATGCACGTGAAATATCTGATTATAATGCGCAGTAACTAGTTTGCAGAGAAAGATAAAAACACAGCACTACCAGCATTATTGTTAACAGCTATTTGTAACAGCTATATATGTTTCCAATTTAACAGCAGTTCTAAGAAACAATGTTTTTGTCAATTATATAAATTTTACTCAATGCAGTTATGGCAGGAATGGATGTGGTCGATGGAAGATTTCAATAGTGTGCTTTAGTTGTAGTTGGCATGTTTTTAACAGCTTCCAATATTGTGTTTCATAATTCTAACTAGGTCGATCAAACTAGGTCTAACTAAATCGTTCAAACTTGCATTACGACCTTAAGCATCGAAATCCAAAAGAGGATCGTGATCACCTCCTCCTCCTGTTTACTGTGCATCCCACTCAGACTCTGTCTATTTACTCAGATTTCCTCATCACAAGGAACCACGTATTGCATTTTCCCTAACAAGTAACTCTTGCTAGTTCTCATACAACTCACAACACCCCCGGGTGACATTTTAACTGCCTGTATGACATCCCCGTGGGTGTTTCTCAATGTCAAGGCACCTCGCCTGCCTGGGTAGGCGAGGCGCCTTGCTGACGAGGACACTGTCCTTCCTTGGTCAAAAAAAACGGTTTGGAACAGTCTTGCCTTACCTGACCACAGCTGCCGGTTTACGTGCTCTGTTTACGTCCCGCCCATCGTAGTAGCATTGTAACTTAGTAATATTACTGCAACCATGAAACCGGAAATGTATAAAGATAGTTTTACTTTTTTTAGATGTCAGTTAAATCAAATGTGCAAATGAGTTAGTACCTGGTAGCCACCAAAGCTGCAACTACTAAGCAACTAACGAACCATATATAACTTATTCGGATCTAAATAATAATAAATAAATAAAAATGAAACAAACACTTTTTGATATAAGTGCGATGGGTAAAATTAGTTGACTTACATTTAGAATAGAAATTTAGTTTAGTTAGCTAAACGGCTAACAAACGGAGGACAGATTCCTCTGTAGCACATAAACATTTGAACAAGCCTTGGCGGTCCCTGATGACGTATCTCCTAGGCAACCGGGGCGGGACCAAGGCAGCAAGGCGAGGTTCCTGGGCTTTGAGAAACACCCCGAGATCAGAGCACACATCTACAGAGCACATTAGCTGACGCTAGCAAGTAGCTAATAGCTAAGCTGCAGTTAAACCATGGCTAATACAGAAAGAAAGAAGCAGCGGGACTGAAGCTAAAGCCACTCCTTCTCTTCTCAAATCACCAGTGAGGAAATTTCGAGTTCCCGGCGAGATAAATCCACATTTGCATTGTAAACAAGAGGACCACTGTTAGCTGCATTTTGCTCAGTCCTATGAGCTACCTGGAGCACTGCATCTCCAGCCGTCGTTCTGCAGTAACAATAAAGAGTCACTAGATGGCAGCCACTCTCTGTTACTAATCATTTGTTATTTAAACAAGACTTTATTTCAATTTTACCATTAATCCCTAATAGGATACATTACATAAGAATAATATAAATTGCATCACTTTTGTCTTAAAATAAGAATTACTGTACAAAATATAATGATAAAAACAATGATCGTAGAGTAGTCTAAAAATGACATAGGGCTCTGTACTGTAAAAAAAAAAAAAAAATCAAGAATCGAATGGTGATCCTAAAATCAAGAATCAAATTGAGGATTTGGAGTATCATGATATCCCTAATTCTTATATATATATATATATATATATATATACACTACCATTCAAAAGTTTGGGGTCACCCAAACAATTTTGTGTTTTCCATGAAAAGTCACACTTATTCACCACCATACGTTGTGAAATGAATAAAAAATAGAGTCAAGACATTGACAAGGTTAGAAAAATGATTTTTATTTGAAATAAGATTGTTTTTACATCAAACTTTGCTTTCATCAAAGAATCCTCCATTTGCAGCAATTACAGCATTGCAGACCTTTGGCATTCTAGCTGTTAATTTGTTGAGGTAATCTGGAGAAATTGCACCCCACGCTTCTAGAAGCAGCTCCCACAATTTGGATTGGTTGGATGGGCACTTCTTGCGTACCATACGGTCAAGCTGCTCCCACAACAGCTCAACGGGGTTCAAATCTGGTGACTGCGCTGGCCACTCCATTACCGATAGAATACCAGCTGCCTGCTTCTTCTCTAAATAGTTCTTGCACAATTTCGAGGTGTGTTTTGGGTCATTGTCCTGTTGTAGGATGAAATTGGCTCCAATCAAGCGCTGTCCACTGGGTATGGCATGGCGTTGCAAAATGGAGTGATAGCCTTCCTTATTCAGAATCCCTTTTACCCTGTACAAATCTCCCACCTTACCAGCACCAAAGCAACCCCAGACCATCACATTACCTCCACCATGCTTAACAGATGGCGTCAGGCATTCTTCCAGCATCTTTTCAGTTGTTCTGCGTCTCACAAACGTTCTTCTTTGTGATCCAAACACCTCAAACTTGGATTCATCCGTCCACAGCACTTTTTTCCAGTCTTCCTCTGTCCAATGTCTGTGTTCTTTTGCCCATCTTAATCTTTTTCTTTTATTGGCCAGTCTCAGATATGGCTTTTTCTTTGCCACTCTGCCCTGAAGCCCAGAATCCCGCAGCCGCCTCTTCACTGTAGATGTTGACACTGGTGTTTTGCGGGTACTATTTAATGAAGATGCCAGTTGGGGACCTGTGAGGCGTCTGTTTCTCAAACTAGAGACTCTAATGTACTTATCTTCTTGCTCAGTTGTGCAACGCGGCCTCCCACTTCTTTTTCTACTCTGGTTAGAGCCTGTTTGTGCTGTCCTCTGAAGGGAGTAGTACACACCGTTGTAGGAAATCTTCAATTTCTTAGCAATTTCTCGCATGGAATAGCCTTCATTTCTAAGAACAAGAATAGACTGTCGAGTTTCAGATGAAAGTTCTCTTTTTCTGGCCATTTTGAGCGTTTAATTGACCCCACAAATGTGATGCTCCAGAAACTCAATCTGCTCAAAGGAAGGTCAGTTTTGTAGCTTCTGTACCGAGCTAAACTGTTTTCAGATGTGTGAACATGATTGCACAAGGGTTTTCTAATCATCAATTAGCCTTCTGAGCCAATGAGCAAACACATTGTACCATTAGAACACTGGAGTGATAGTTGCTGGAAATGGGCCTCTATACACCTATGTAGATATTGCACCAAAAACCAGACATTTGCAGCTAGAATAGTCATTTACCACATTAGCAATGTATAGCGTGTGTTTCTTTAAAGTTAAGACTAGTTTAAAGTTATCTTCATTGAAAAGTACAGTGCTTTTCCTTCAAAAATAAGGACATTTCAATGTGACCCCAAACTTTTGAACGGTAGTGTATATATATATATATATATATATATATATATATATATATGAAGCAGAAGTCACATAAACCAAATATTTGCTTTACCGTGTTGTTTAGTTTGTTAATGGTGATGGAAAATTCTGAAGGGTCTCGGTCATGTGGATAGATTAGCATTGACACCATGACCACCTGCTGCAGAAACGCAGACATTTTCATCTCTATGCACAGGTAAGTGAATCACTTACAAAGTAAAATAAAAAAGATTCCCATGAAAACAATCTCTGACCTGGACATCGTGCCAATTGCATATCTTTAACCAGGAGTTAACATCAGGTTGAAGCATTGCGTGCAGTTCAGCGCTACCCAAAGAATTTGGCCGCAGCAGGTGGCATCTTATTAATCTGTTTGATGTGTGATGCAATGATTTAGATTCTCTGCTTAGTTTGGAATTAACATTAATTAAAATGGATGAAAATACATACTACTAAATGTCATAATTTAAAAAAAATTATGTAAAATAAATGATAGGCACTATTTGAGCATGGAATATTAACATATGGTCACATCTGTATCTTCCTGTATAGAATATATTGCTGTGCGTGGTGCAACAGAATGCAGATCTTTTGTAATCAAAAAACACGTTTTAACAGAAAAAGGCTTTATTGTAAAACAAACAGATGTGTAGCAACAAAACTATACAGAATGAAAATAAAAATAAATAGATCAGTATGGTTCAGCTCGCTCCATGACGGACACCATACGACCTAGCAGGGTACAGCAGGGTTGTTGCTGTGCAGCATTCCTTTTTCTTTTCTTTTTTTTTTTTTTTTACAAACTTGAACAGATTTCAGTCACATCTCTGCCCGTCTGCAGATACTCCAGTAGTTCAGTGTCCCAACTCTGCTTACCTGTGTAAAGTCAGAAAATAAAAAATTGAGTTAATAATTAAACTTCAGTCAAATATAGCTGTTATTATAAACCAGCAAAGGTGTAAAATGCTTGTTCAGTATGAGGGATTGCTGGGGGGGGAAGTCTGCGCAATGGGCCCAACCTAACATCAATGACCTGACACAATCTGCTGGATTCCTTGAATAAAAAACTTTGACTGCAATGTTTGTATAAATGTTCTGAAATGGCTTTTCTTATAAAGTGCCTTGAGATGACATCTTTTGTGAATTGGCACTATATAAATAAACTGAACTGAATTAAAATCCTCCATATCCGGCCTGCTAGGAGGAGGATGAGCGCGACTGAGCATCAGGTACTGGGGAACTGTGAGCAACAGGCCCTAGGTTGCCCATCAAGTCTCAATATATAATACGTAATATTCGTTTTAAAATAAAATAATAGCTGGATTTAGATGTCAGTCAGGTACATTACAGTGACAAGATTGTTTTAGCAATTTATACACTAGCAACACATCACATACATATGTGATCACATACATATCTGACATGTAGCAGTACATTTGCACTAAAGGGAGGAAGGTAAATTCCACTTTATACTGGAATAATGCAGGATAGCAGCAAAACTTACCATATAATGTGGTGCTAGTTTCCTCCTACATTGAATTCTCCAAGCAGGAGGATGGACCCAGCTTTAGAAACACCGGTTTTGTTTGATTTGATCTCTCCAATTTGGTCTGCAGCTTGGACAACAACGACAAAGCTAGAAAACGCTGGGTCTCACCAGCTCAGGCCAGCTTACTTATATCAAGCTTTAATTGTTATAAAATAAAATGTTGCAGGGCTGTTGGTTAACTTTTTTAGCTTTTTGCACTAGTGCAAAGGTTGCTGGTTTTGTAGCACAGACAAAAAGTTGTAGCACCAACACAACATGTATTTTACAAGCTCTAAAAACCAATTGTTATATTCTATTAAATTCAATACATATAATAAAATACAAATTCCATTAATTGTTCCACACTGGGGAGATTCAGACAGAAAAAACAAAGTGACAAATTCACGCAAAGATAAAAAAAGTATTAAATATTTAAAAAACACTAAATTAAGAATAACAGTGTACAGTTGTGGCCAATAGTTTTGAGAATGACACAAATATTAGTTTTCACAAAGTTTGCTGCCAAACTGCTTTTAGATCTTTGTTTCAGTTGTTTCTGTGATGTACTGAAATATAATTACCAGCCCTTCATACGTTTGAAAGGCTTTTATCGGCAATTACATGACATTTATGCAAAGAGGCAGTATTTGCAGTGTTGACCCTTCTTTTTCAGGACCTCTGCAATTTGACTGAGAATGCTCTCAATCAACTTCTGGGCCAAAACTGACAGCAACCCATTCTTTCATAATCACTTCTTGTAGTTTGTCAGAATTAGTGGGTTTTTGTTTGTCCACCCGCCTCTTGAGGATTGACCACAAGTTCTCAATGGGATTAAGATCAGGGGAGTTTCCACGCCATGGACCCAAATTTTCAAGGATTTGGTCCCCTTAATTAGGTCCCACGTTTGGGCCACTTAATTATCACTTTTGCCTTACTGCACGGTGCTCCATAGTGCTGGAAAATGCATTGTTCTTCATCAAACTGTTGTTGGATTGTTGGAAGAAGTTGTTGTTGGACGGTGTTTTGATACCATTCTTTATTCATGGTTGTGTTTTTGGGCTAAATTGTAAGTGAACCCACTCCCTTGGATGAGAAGCAAACCCACACATGAATGGTCTCAGGATGTTTTACTGTTGCATGACACATGACTGATGGTAGCGCTCACCTTTTCTTTTCCGGACAAGCCTTTTTCCAGAAGCCCCAAACAATCGGAAAGAGGCTTCATCGGAGAATGTGATTTTGCCCCAATCCTCAGCAGTCCATTCACCATACTTTCTGCAGAAGATCAATCTGTCCTTGATTTTTTTGGAGAGAAAGGGTTCTTTGCTGCCCTTCTTGACACCAGGCCATCTTCCAAAAATCTTTGCCTCACTGTGTGTGCAGATGCGCTCACACCTGACTGCTGCCATTCCTGAGCAAGCTCTGCACTGGTGGCACTCCGATCCGGCAGCTGAATCCTCTTTAGGAGATGATCCTGGTGCTTGCTGGACTTTCTTCGATGTCCTGAAGCCTTAATAAGAATTAATCCTATTTCCTTGAAGTTCTTGATAATCCTTGCAAGACATGCAAGAGATAATTCTATCCCAGTGCCAGCCGAGCTATGCCATATTGTTGGAACATAGCGATCGTATCTGTCAACCCACAATGGCGGCTGCTACTGGCTGGTAGATGTAAACAGAACTGCATTGTTGTGCCTGTTAAAATTTAGATTTATTCATATTTTACTTCAAATCTAATTTTTGAATGTTTGAAAAATATTAATTTGTACTTTATTGTCAGATTTCAGTAGGATTTTGAACAAAGCTAGTTGTAATTAAACAAATATTAACACACCATTTCCCCCTGTTCAGTACAGTGCACTGTAATAAATTGCTTTATTCGGAAATATAACATATCACATTTTTAATAGATATATGACATCCGTCTTCAACATAGACACCCCCTCTAATGAACCGATTCAGGCTAATTTTGTTTAATAAAAAGAAGAGAGAAAATGCAACAAGGCAGGCAAGGAAAAGAAAATGATCATACTATAACAGTTTTTGACTAATGTTCTTCTAATGATTAATAACAATTAATCAATAGGGAGCCCGGCAGGGGTCAGGTGTAGAAATAATTTTTGAGAGGTAATAACCGAATTATTGGTTTATTAAACCGTGCACACGGATTACTAATCTGTTCCCTCTGTTTATAAAACTGTGTGAACGTGTGGGAGGTCCTGTCTGATAATGCTATGATAGTGATAATGCACCCTGGTTGTTTTGGAAAAAAACATTTTTGTTTAATGTTTAATAAATGTATTTGAGCCACTCTAATCATCCCCACGTGTGTCGCAGAGAGCTACAGCTAAAGAAGCCCATGTGTCGGCTTAAACCGGCTTTTCATAAACAAAGCTCGCTATTAACGGTTCAAAAAGAACTTGGTTTAAAAATAGATTGTTTAAGAACAGAAACTAATCTTATTAACCATGTTGGAACTTGCCATATTTTATATCAAATAATGGAATTAAATTGTTTAATTTGATGACAAGTTCATGATTTAATTAATTTTCCAAAGGTTGATTACTCTCATCCAGAGAATTCTTAAACAAACATTTCTTGATCGAAAGTTTAATTTGGTTTTATTGGTTTACATATAAATCAATTAAACTAATCAAACTAATTAAAATTAGTGAAACTAATTAAGCTTTCCTTCCATAAATCAGAATATATGGTTCCTCGTTTTATTACATTATTCATCTTTTGTGTTATTTTATTTTAACTATTAATTTATCTTAATCAGTAGTGTGTTTGTTTTATATTGTGTCGATTAAAATGTTTTTCTATTCTGTAAATTAATCTTGTGTTTGGAAAGGTTGTCATTTCTTGTTCAACACACACACATTGCAAAGTTTATGGTCAATAAACGGTAAATAATTCATTCTTTCAGATTATGAGACTGATATAGACATTTGGCTATTAAAATAGTTCCTGATAAAGGTGGTGCCCCAAATAATAATAATTTCCATAAATTATTAATTTTCATCAACAGACACTGTATACCCAGATTTGTTTCTAGTCAAACTTCTGAATGATCACTACTTATACTGTTAAGTTTTGTAAAAAACCTGCTGTCATCACTAAACAACATTAGTTGATTGTAATATTTAGCTGAAAGATCAATTCTACTAATCAGGTTTAGTAGAGATAACTTGGCGTGTATAGTTTTATAAGAGAGGGGAGGTAATGCTGCGTGCCGTCAGTGTGCGAGGTGCATTGTGGGTATCCATGTTTTTGGTTATTTTGGGCATTTTCTGCAATTTTATTGTGAGGTTTGTGTTGATTGTTGTTATTGCTTTGTTAAGTGTTGCAAATATGACTGTTATTTGTTGTTGTCATGGTTGGCACCGTGATTGAAGAGGTCATTTAAAGGGAATAAGACCCCTGTCATAGTCCAATGTTAAAGTATTTAGGCCATATTTCTATGTTTGAAAATCATTGCTAATGTTGATCTTTTTGCTTTCTGATAACTGTTCCACATTAAATGGTCTATAATTCAGCTGAGCAACTTTTGACAGTTGAACCAATCACATTAAGAAGTTTCTCTGTTTGAATCCTCTCAGTAAGGCTTTTTTTTCCATTTAAAATTACAGATGTGTAACTCAATAAATTTAGTTTTAGCTTGCGTAAAAAGTTAACATTAGTGATGCTCAGCATGTTTATTTTTGTCTTGTGTAAAAACGTAACATTCCACGTTAGTTGTACTCAATATATTTAGTTTTAGCTTGTATAAAAAGTTAATATTCTGCATTAGTTATACTCAACATATTTAGTTCTAGCTTGTGTAAAAACTAAAGCGGTATGAGGCAACGGGTTTCTTCGCGATTCGCGAGTAGTCAACTAATCCGGGTTAAGAGTGTATGGATCCATGCGCACAGTTTAATAATCGCATGCGCATGGTTTATTAAACTGAAGGCAGGGATTCTTACCCCTCAAAAGTATTTATTTACATGACCCCTACCGGGCTCCATAAATTGACAAAGTCTTAGCAGGATTTGCCAAAGACTTTCATTGTCAAGCTCCTGGGGCTACACCACCACCGATTTAAGTACTGATGACTCAAAAAAATTCAGTTGAAGCTTACAACTTTCTTGGTTTGTTGGACTAACTTATGTTATTGCCTAAAATGAATAAAACCTAATTTTTTTGTTTTTCAGGCCAAAGATATGTACGTTGGATTTAAGGGTGTACGTGTGAATTTACAATTATAAAAAGCACTGGGGTCGTTCAGTTGTTGTACAACTGTGGCCTTAACCGAACAAGATGTAAAAAAGCAGCCTATATGCAAAACTTACCAGATGGGACGTGTACGATTTATTGTAGTACGAAGGCGGGCCTTGACGTAGTCATAGTAACCCTGATTCTTATGCTCCTCCTGACACCAAACCAGATCAGCATTATGGTAGCGATCAGTCTCTACTTTCACCAGGTCAAATGGGAATGGTGACAGCTGTAACGTCAAATACAACTTGAAATTGCTGCTTTTCCATAAATATATTTTATATAATTGCTTAATATTAATCCAAGCATGGAGAAACAGTCAGTTTGTTTAAGATAAGGTGGAATCAGTTACCTGTTCCATACGGACAATAGCGACACCCTCATCCATGCCTCTGTTCTTGCGTTCTCGGATGAGGTCATAGTAGATTTTGCCTGTGCAGAAAATGACCCTCTTGACTTTTTGGGGGCTGACTGCTGCAGGCCCCTTCTCCGGGATGAGACGCTGGAAGTTGGTACCTGGTGGGAGGAACAGTAGAATAAAATAAAACCAAGCCTTCAATTCATTTACCTAATTTCCAGGGCCCTCATTTATCAAGCGTAAAGCACAGATCCGTGCGTATATCATGCGTAGGAACAATTCTATGCATTGTGTGGTATTTATCAATTTGTACTGGTGCGTAGAAATGTTCCTAAATATAAGTATGGCTTATAAGTATGATTGTTGGTAAGCACAGCATCTACTGTTAGAACAGAGGAACTGCAGCACTGAACCAGTTTAACTTTGACAGAATTTTTCTCTCAGCAGTTTATCGCCTCCACCAAGGAGCTCATGTTGGCGTCTGTCTGTGTTATAACAAAATAACGTAACATTTATACTTTCAGGAAATGTTTTTACATTTGCCAAGAAATTCATAGCTTAATGTTGCGTGTGATCATGCATGGCGATCCTGTCACTCTCAACCCCCCGCCCATTTATTTATTTATATATTACACCAAGCGCTTCAGCTTGATGAATCGTAATTTTTTAATCTTATTTCATATGAAATGTGCGGTGGCGACTCGTACGTACGCTCCTCCGCAATCATGTGTTGATGAATCCCACTTGTGCGTACTCAGGTCCTCCTGCCCGTTCACAGTCATTTGCATACAGAAACACCCTCAATTAACCATATTTGGTAGCACCACATCATCTGTAGAATACATTTAGTCCTCACGTTTTTCCTTAAAATAATTTCCAAGAGAGCGAAAAAAGGAATATCAATGACACAGAGATCGAGGTGAAACACAGGTGGGGCAATAAAAAAGTATTCATGATGAAAAGACACTAAAAAAAAGTCAGTTAATACAACTTAATTTCACCACCGATAGTTTTTGTTCATCAGCGGTTTCTCTTTAGCACGCAGCCTTTATATTTCTGCTGCAGAGCAGACATTAAAAAAATGTGGCTAGTAATTTAATTAGCAAATATTTACTTCTGTGGATATCGTTAATGTCTTTGAACATATTAAATAATTTAATAATGAATATTGCTGTTTGATTCTGTCAGCTCAGGAGAAACTAATAAAAAAGATAACACCACCTGGGACAAAGGTGACAGGCAGTAAATGTGGTCGGGACAGTGGAGAAGTACCTGTTGAAATGGTTCTATATTAAACTGAATACAGTGAAATGTCAGTACATAGCTGGACCAGATCTAATAATGATCATGTTTGACTCTTGTGGCCATGCGTAATTGGAGACACGGTTTGTGCTGCTATCAGTGCCCTAGGAAAAAACGAAAATCTGCTTCACTGATAAGCAGGACCATTTAGTTGTCATGGTGCAGTTTGCAAACCTTTTAATTAAAGGTGTGACAAAATCCCATTATGCTGAAGCGCTTGGTGTAAAAAAACAAAAAAACAACAAAAAACAAACAGAAGGGTGAGGTCTGCGGTTGCAGAGCGCTGATTGGAAATGACAGGATCGCCATGCATGATCACCCGCAACATTAAATTATGTATTTCTTATGTATGTCTTGGCAAAATTCAAACATACACATAAGAGTGTCTTGCTAATCCATGCATAACTTTTACGTTATCTTATAACACAGACAGACGTCAATATAAGCTCATTGGTGGAAGCGATAAACTGCTGACAGAAAAATTCTGTCAAAGTTCAACTGTTACAGTGTTGCAGTTCCTCCCGTTCTAAAAGTAGATGCTGTGCATACGAATAATCAGAACTGTACTTATATTTAGGAACATTTCTACGCAAAAGTACAAATTGATAAATACCACACAATGGGTAGAATTGTTCCTATGCACGACATACGCACGGATCTGTACGTAAGTACGCTTGATAAATGAGGGCCCAGGACTTTTTTTGTCTGTTCTCACCAGGTAGCATGTCGTCAAAGCTCGATTTAGCGTCTGGGTGGCGCAAAAGTGACTTTGGAGTAAACACAATTAGCTGTTGTTCCACAAACAGAGAAAACAAGGACAACATGTTGATGTGAGTTTTTAGCACTGCATAGTCTTGCTACATTAAGGTTGAAGGTGAGAGCCACATACAGGCTTCCTGAAGGGCAGAAGGATCTGTCTGCGGAGAACATGGAAGTAGTTTGCAGGAGTGGAGCAGTTTGCCACAATCCAGTTACATTCATAAAGCTGATGAACTGCAAAGTCCCCTGTTAGTTTCTTAAAAAAATGAAAATTAAAAAGTTTTTAAAACAAAAATCATGAAATAATGCAGAAAATGTCTTACCTTCAGATCTACTGAGATCACTGCTTTTTGAATGCTTTGTTTTTTTTACATGAATGATGATGGAAAAATCTGAATAAGCATGAACTTTGTCTATCTTAGTATTTAATGGTGGGGCTCTTTCTTGCTAGACACTGAAGAAAAATCTCAATTTAATGAACATTTAATGTACTTTAAAGCATCTTTTCTTACACTCTTCTTCTCTTACACAAAGCGTTTTTTTGTCGTTGCCTATGGTTAGACTTTATTCCCTTATAAAACCTTTAGCTATTACAAAAAGAGCCTAATGCTAAAGTTTCATGTAGAAGTACAAAACACTTTTATAATAGTGTAAAAAATGTACCAACAAGGCCTCAAATAATAATAAAAAAATAATAAAAATAAACATATATTTAATAAAAATATTAGACAAAATGCCTGCGATGGACTGGCGACCTGTCCAGGTTGTACCCCGCCTCTCGCCCGTTGACAGCTGGAGATGGGCACCAGCCCCTCCACGACCCCTTGAGGATTAAGCGGTTCAGAAAATGGATGGATGGATGAGACAAAATGTTAAGGGAATTCAGGAGCTCTCATACTCATGTAGCGGTTGTTCATCTTTAATAGTTTGTGCGAGGGAAGACTTGTTTTTCTTCTTCCCTCCCACAGAAACCCATACGTTAAAGAAATAGACATATTTGGTAATAAAAAACTCAAAAACAAAACAATATTCCAGGTTCCAAATAGCTTGCATCACAAACTTACAGGGAAAACATCTGGGTCGTCATTGCACATCTGTAGGAACCTCTCAGGTCGGGCTGAGGAATGTTCTGGGCCCTGGATGTAGGTAACAAATGCAAAGAGTACAGCAAGAAAACTCCTTATTCAAAGGCGTGACACAAGTAACAATGTTTCATAGGTTAAATTCCTAAAAGGCTGCAGAAGCAGATGTTCAGAAACTCAGAACAGGTGTTACAATGATGAAGTCCTGATTGTGAGGAAGGTCTACATGATAAAATTAAGATGCCTTTTACTAGCTAAGAAGATAAATACATAAAATGTCAGGTCAAGTTTTTTGTTCCTACCATCCCCTCCATGCCATGAGGGAGCAGCAGCACAATGCCGTTTTGTCGGACCCACTTAGCCTGTCCTGAGCTGATGAACTGGTCGATAATGCACTGAGCAGTATTGTGAAAGTCTCCAAACTGAGCCTCCCACAGAACAAGAGCATTGGGACTAGCCATGGCAAAGCCTAGCTCAAAACCTGTAAACAGGGCATAAAACAAAACACCATCATACAGTGTGGTAAAAAAGTGTTTGGCACTAACCAATTGTGTTACTTGTCCTACTTCAAAAGATGAGAGAAGTCCATAATTTTCATCATACACACAACTGTGAGTGACGGGATACAAAAAAATCCAAGCAATCACATGTATAATTTTTAAAGAATTTTGACAATGATGCAAAAATGTAAGTATTTAGCACCTACAATCGACCTAGAAATCTGGAACCTGTTACGTCTTTAAGAAGCTCTTCTATCGTCCACTCACCTGCATTACTGGCACCTGCTTGAACTCATATGTATAAGAGACATCTCTCCACACCTTAAAACAGTCAGAATCCAACCTCCACCATGACTTAGATCAGAGAGCTCTCTAAGGACACCAAGGATAAGATTGTACAACTGCACAATCTAAAACAGGCAAGCAGCTTGTTGAGCAGAGATTATCTGTTGGAGTCATAATTAGAACATTGAATAAATAGTAATCTCCCTCCATGCAAGATCTTACATTCTCAGATGAGACCAAAATACAACTCTTTAGTATAAACACCACTTGCCATGTTTGGAAGGGAAAGAATGCATTGTTGCATCCCAAGAACATCATAACTGTGAAGTATGGGGGTGAAAACATAATTCTTTTTGGGTGCTTTTCTGCAAGGGGGGCAGGACGACTGATCCATATTAAGGAAAAGATGAATTGGGCCATGTATCATGACATTTTAGGAAAAAACCTGCCATCAGTGAGGGCAATGAAGATGAAACATGGCTTCTTCAAGTATGACAATGATCCCAAACACATTGCCTGGGCAACGAAGAGTGGCAATGTAGAAAGCATTTCAAGGTTCTGGAGTAGCCAAGCAAGTCTCCAGAGCTCAATCAAATAGAGAATCTTTGGAGGGAGTTGAAAGTCAAAAGATCAGCTCTAGAGAAGATCTGCATGGAATAATGGGCTCAAGTAACAGCTACCATGTGTGCAAACCTGTTGACCAACCTACAGGTAACCAGTGTTTGACCTCTGTCTTTGCCAAAATAGGGTTACATTACAAAATATTGAGGTGAACTTTTGTCATTGACAAAAGGCTTATTTTCTGCACCATTATACAAATACATTTTTGAAAAAAATCATACAATGTGATTTCCTGGATTTATTTATATTCTAACTCTGTCATGTTTTGTTAGCAACTTTATCTGGCAGCAACTCCAGGCAACAGTTTGGTAGTTTTTAAAATAAAGTTTATGTTACAGGTGACGGACAGGTAAGCACAGGAACAGGAAAACTGGAACTAGGAGGTCAGAAACATTGGAAGGAGTGGGTGAGAAGTTAGTTTGTTGTAGAACGTAATGAAAATTTCAAACTGAGGTTTGTTGAATGATCTTACTTGTATATACCGGAACCATGGGGACAGGCGGGTGGCTGCGGAGGGGGAGTCACAGGTGAGTTCTGACCTTTGAGTTTCCAGTTGGGAGTGGCAGAAGGCTGACCAGGAGGAGTCCAGTGGAACCAATCCAGAGGTGAGAATGGTTGAATTCTTGTAGATGGTTTGAATCTGGACCAACCGTGTTTCCATACAGTAGAACTCCAAGAAGGATGAGTCGATGGAACAATAAGGAAGCCAGAAAGAACCAGCAACAGGATCTGCAGAACGACAGTAGAGTATGTACAAATGAGAGATGTAACTAGATAAGAGTTTGCTATGGAGAGCAAACTAAAGTTGGCCTTGTACCACACTAAGAAGCAAGAACCATCTGGTGTCAGCCTCCTCGTTTTTTATGGAAGCTGGCAATAAACAAGAGTGTGCATTACCGCCACTTACTAGTACAGAGTGTTGATCAAGACTAATCTAACCTACTACTTCTAAATAAATTTAAAAAAACCTCCACAAAAAGCAAACAAAATCCTCATAAATAATAACAGGCTTCACAACTTCCCCAAACCACAACAAAATAATTTCATTGTAAAATAATTGCTTTAAATAACATATGCTATAAACAAAAGGAGTTTGTCTGCCATCAATCATGTATCAGGTTTGTCTGCTGTCACTGCTGTATCACTTCTCTCTCTTTGACTCATTTCAGAAGTTGGTCTTTGATATCATTTCTCATTTTCCTGGTTGTTTTGAACTTTCTTTATTGCCTCTGCATAACTTAACTTGTTCACTGTTTTTATGTGTTGGATTTCTACATCTCGTTTCCTAACTTCACATCCCCCATATGTCACTCTGTGCTGACTGCCACAATTACAGCACCTCTCCGGCACATCATCTCCGCAGTCCTCAATAGTATGCTCACCACTACATCTAGTACATCTCTGTCTCTCTCTACAGACTGCTACAATGTGTCCGTATCTTTAACATTTGATGCAACATAATAGTGGCGGAACATAAGCCCTAACCGGAAAACTCAGGTACCTAGTCCTGACCCACTCCAGTAAACTGATTCCTTAAACTCTAAAAGTACTGACTTGTTTCTTACTCTATGGCCATTTTCTGTTTTCATAAATCGTTTTGTGACTTACTTATCCTCCATTAATATTTTTTTAATTTTTCCAAGTTCTCATGTACTGGAATATTAGTTATCACTCCTCACGTAAATCTGTTTTCTCCAAGAACTCTCTTTTCATACACAATTATTTTGCATATATTATCCATATGCTTTGCTTTTTCCTTGTGTTCTTTTTTAACATATTGTCAGCAAATTACCATCCCTTAGTACTTTAGCCATTGCCCCCCCCCCCCCCCCCCCCCCCCCCCGCTCGGCGTCTAACCTACAAATTGGCCGTCAGACTCCAAGAGCCGCTTCCCTTTTAAGCAGGAGCAGTGATGAGGCTTGATTGGAGACACTTGGAGGCAGCACCCGTCAACCACTGCCTGAGGAGAAAGGTAAGCAGAACAGCACCAACCAACCAGCACACAGCAAGAGACTCCTATCAGACTCTCACAGTTGATGTGCAACTATTATGAATACAGACCTCTCTCATCTTTTTAAATAGGATAGCTTTCACAATGGGTCGCTACTAAGTAGTTTTCTGCCCCAATGTATCATTTACAATTATGTTGTTGCCTCTCCTTGTTACTATGGTACCAGTGCCACTGATATGAGGCTAGTGTAAAGCCAGACCAATAGCAAATTATACTTAATGTATTGAGACTTTTAGTACAGCTGTCTGTACTTCTGCCACTCACCCAGTACTCCGTACTCAGACAAAGAGCTGTTGCAGACAGTATATGGAGCCTGATCAGCAGAGATGTAGTTCATCGGGATGCAGATCCTTTTATCAACATTCTGGTCATGTAGAACGTGATGTCGATGACTGTGAGAGTAAATTAAAATCATTTGGCATTGTGGAGGTTAATATTTCTTTAAATTTAATTTTTTTTAACATTGACATCGTTTAATTTTTAAAACATTTTAAGATGTCACTTTGATCATTAATTGTTTTTATTTCTTTTTGCTGCGATGGAAAGAACTGGCTGAGGGAAAGGCAACTTAATGATGTAACTCCAAGAAGTGGATGAATTCATCCGGCTTCTGGAGCAGGGGATTTGATGCTGAAGAAGCTCAAAGATTGCTAGAACTCAAAGGCTTATACCAGTTTTTTTTAGGATGCAATAGTTAAGACATTTGTGTTGTAGTTATAACTTGCTGACCTAATTATTTCCTTATGTTTATTCATTGTTTGTCTTGGTCTCTTTCCCCTCTCCCCTCCTGGTTCCTTGTAGACTAGCCTTTTTTCTATAAATTCCCTTGTGTGTTGATTGTGAGAGGTCAGTCTTTTGTTTGTTAGTCTCACTTAAGTTTGTCTTAGTTTGCATTTTCTTTTGGTCCCTTTCTTCTGGGTTTTTGACAAAATTTTAGTTGAGATGAATTTTTGTTCATTGTTTTTTGGAAGAAATAGATAAAGAATAATCTGTTATGCCTTTGTCCTGGGCCCTCATTTATCAAGCGTACTTACGCACAGATCGTTGCATATGTTGTGCGTAGGAACAATTCTATGCATTGTGTGGTATTTATCAATTTGTATTTGTGCGTAGAAATGTTCCTAAATATAAGTAAAATGTTGATTGTTCGTACGCACAGCATCTTCTCTTAGAACGGAGGAACTGCAACACTGAAACAGTTTCACTTTTACAGAATTTTTCTCTCAGCAGTTTATTGCCTCCACCAAGTAGGTCATGTTGGCATCTGTCTGTGTTATAATAAAATAATGTAAAAGTTATGCACAGATTAACAACAAACTTTCATTAAATATTTGAAATTTACCAAGTAATACATCATTTTATGTTGCTGGTGATCATGCATGGCGATCCTGTCACTCGCAATCTGCGCTGTGCAGCCGCAGACCCCACCTCCCGTTTATTTGTTTATTTATTACACCAAGCGCTTTAGCTTAATGGGATTTTGTCACACCTTTAATTAAAAGGTTTGCAAATTGCACCCTGACAACTAAATGTTACTGCTTATCGGTGAAGCAAATTGTCCTTTTTTCCTTACCTACTGATGGCAGCACAGGCTGTGTCTCCAATTACGCATTGCCACAAAAGAGTCAAATATGATGATCGGAGCACCCTTTGTATTAGATCTGATCCAGCTGTGTACTAGGGGACGTTTTACTGTATTCAGTTTAATATTGTACCATTTTTTTCTTTTATTTCCAACAGGAACATCTCTTCTGTCTGACCGCATTTACTGCCTATCACCTTTGTCCCAGGCGGAGTTATCTTTTTTTATTAGTTTCCCGTGAGCTGATAGAATCAAACAGCAATGTTCATTATTAATGTATTTAATATGTTCAAAGACGTTAACGATATCCACAGAAGATAATATTAGCAAATTCAATTATTCGGCACATTTTTTATGTCTGCTCTGCAGCAGAAATATGATGGCTGTGTGCTGGTAGAATTAAGCAGAGAAAACGCTGATGTCAAAAACTTCCGGTGGTGAAATTAATTTGCATTAACTTACATTTTTATTAGGTCTGTACTTGGTTGAAAACTCTTATTGCCCCACCTGTTTCACCTTGATCACTGTGTTACTGAAATTCCTTTTTTCGCCTCTTGGTCATTATTTTAAGGAAGAATGTCAGGACTCAATGCATGTGAAAGATGATACCAAATATGGTTAATTGAGGGCGTTTCTGTATGCAAATGACTGTGAACAGGCAAGAGGACCTGAGTACAAGTGGGATTTATCAACACATGATTGTGGAGGAGCGTGCGTACGAGTGGCCATCGCACATTTCATAACTCGGACTTTTGACTATTCGTACAAACATTTTAAATTTAATTCGTAGGATAGGATATAGGACTGTTTTCTATGAACGTTTGATAAATGATGGCCCTGGTGTCTAACTGCTTGGTCCCTGACAGGCATCTTTTCATTGATTGTCAAAGTCCTGAATTTTATTGCTGGTAGCTCCTTTAGTATCTGCTTGTATTTGTCCCTCTGATACACCAAATTAAAATACAGCTCCCAACCACTTTAGTTAATGTTTACCTTTTATACAAATCAAACCCAATTACCTTAAACAAACATATTGCTGTTTTGGTGTTACCTGAATGTACCCCTCTCTACATCTTGTCCGCTGAGACGCACATGGATGCCCTCCTTGAGCAGAGAGCCAAAGGCCATGTACTCACCGAGGGCCCAGTCACACACTCTCTGGCTCACCATATCTGCACGACCCTTTAGGATACGACTCAACCCTGGAGCGTGATCCAACAACAGGAGACAGAAGGTTTAACATGGCTAACTCAAAAATATTTTCTAACAATATGAATCAAATGTTGGAGAGTACCTCTGTGTATCGTGAAATCTTTCACCGGCACAGAGGCTGCAATATTTCCAATGTGACAGAGCTCATTTTCAGGGATGCCAGTGGTAGGGCAGCTCATAGTTTTGGGTTGACCTTCCAGAGTGAAAAAACCTAAAGTAAAAGTGGAAAGATAAGCAGACATATTGTAAGTGTTAAATAACTCTTCTTGATTTCTTTATATTTCTTGAAGGTCTTTTGAAATTAGATTAAAACTTAAATATTCAGATAATTGAAATTATTTCCTGTGAAATTACTTGGTACCTTGCAAGGAGTAAGAAAGGTTTCATTCAGTTTAAATGTAGTTTATTAATATAGCGCCAATTCAAAACCGATGTCATCTCAAGTCACTTTACGAGAAAAGTAATTTTCACAACTGACTTTTGATACTAGCTAAAATAGGTTTTATGGACAAAATGTAAAGACATAGTTCTCTGGTATGAGTGTAACCGAGCACAAGTACCAAATATAAGCACCACTGCTATAAAACCAAATGGGTTCTACACTAATGTAGCAACAATACCCTGATGATAACCTTAATTAATTGTATACCACACTATGCATACACTCTGTCTATACTAAAGCAGATTAACTAATTTTGGGTCACACACAGGCAATCTCCAACCATCTTCCTTCACTGGCGAAGGGAGGCCCGAGTTTCTGGGAGAAATTTTGCTCCAAAGGAACCCAAAGACCACTCCAGGTGAATCTTGAACATTGATAAACAAAAACGTTTATCCCCAGAGTCCGATGAGACCCCTCTGAAATTCAGACTGCCGACCGCTGAGAACCCATAAGAGGTGAATCCCGAACTGTAGAGCTCTAGAAAGGTACTGTTAAAAAGGTGGATACCGGGGGCCAATCGCTACGCAGCCAGCCAGGAGGAAGCTGGAGCCAGGAGCTTCCCAGCGCTGCTAGCCAGATTACTGATCCTTTCTTAGACTGCTGGCTAACACTCTTGGAGACCCCTTCCCTCATCGACGCACAGCAACTCGGATGACTTTAAATGTTCATAAGTTCTGTTTGGGCAGAGGCAAATTAGTTAGGATAACTAATTTTAAAGATGTTTCCTTTTTATTGTTAACTTGCATAAGTTTTCATTCTACTATCTTTGGGTAAACCAGGCCTCGGCCTGAAACTTTTAATCAGTGTTTCTTTCAAAGACTTTCCCGACAAAGAGTAGTTTTAAATCCTGCAATTTGAGATACTCAATCAAACATGAGTTTTCCTTTCTTTGTTTAATGTTTAATAATTGTATTGGAGCTACTTCAAACGCCCACATGTGTTATAGGGAGCTAAGGCTAAGATTAACTCAAATGTTCAGGCCCAAGTCACCCTCAATAAATAAACAATCAGGTGTTCAAATAAAGATCAGTTCATAGAAGATTAAGAACAGGAACTAATCTTATTGGCCGTGTTTGGAACTCCTTTTTTATCAAACTACTGGAATTAGATTGTTCATCGCGATGATCAATCCATGAATTAAGTAATTCTCCAAAGATCAATGACTTCTTAACAGTGGCGGCTTGTCAAAATTTCAGAAATAATTAATACAAACAGCAAATATACATTTTGTAATAAAAAGTCATTACCAATTCTGTGCAGCGTTCACTCTTACAATGGGTCTTATTTTATTTTTTTAAGCCTTTCCATTACATATTGGGTTTATTTGGGGTTGTTTTATACGTTTTTAATAACAATGGGTGCCGGCCAAGTGAGTGTGTATGTATGTTCCAAACTTGTGGCTACCATGTGACTTCATGCTGGTCTCTAATTGGTCACTTAAAGATTCTCCTCGGAGCGCTGAGAGCTGCGCCCGTGGCGAATCAGCGTGTTGGGGTAATTTTTCCAGCAATCTGATTGATTGATGATACATGGCTGTCAATCAAAGTCACTGGCAGTGCGCTTGTAACTCAAACACCGACACTCCCACGCGTGGGTTTACAGAGGTGAGGAAGGAGACAGACAGACAACAAAACAGGAGACATGGCTAAACTAAATTCGGTTGTTCTTTACGACACAATCCTTTCACGAGATGTTGGCTGGAGCCAAAAAAAAGGATAAAGGAGCTTGGACCGGACCAACCCGATTTAAAGATCCAGCAGCAGGCAAGTGACCATGGGCGGACTTACACCCGGGGCTTCTCCTGTCTGTGTTATGCTAAACACAGTTGGCTAGCTGGATGTTAAAGTAATTAAAAAGTTTGCTGGCCTGAAGGAGAGGAGAGCAAAATGTATGTTCAAGTAGTTTATTGTTGTAAATAGTTTGTTGATGTAAATAGTTTATTGGTACAAGTAGTTTATTGTTGTAGTTTATTGTTGGAAATAGTTTATTGGTACAAGAAGTTATTTTTGTAGTTTGCTGATGTAAATACTTTATTGTTACAAGTAGTTTATTGTTGTAGTTTGGTGATGTAAATACAGTCAACAATAATATAAACGCAAAACCTTTGTTTCTGCTCCCATTTTTTATGAGATGGACTTAAAGATCTAAAATTCATTCCAGATACACAATGTTACCATTTCTCTTAAACATTGTTCACAAATCAGTCTAAATGTGTGAGAGTGAGCACTTCTGCTTTGCTGAGATAATCCATCCCATCTCACAGGTGTGCCACATCAAGATGCTGATCTGACATCATGATTAGTGCACAGATGTACCCTATACTGCCCACAATAAAAGGCCACCCTGGAATGTGCAGTTTTGTCTCAAAGCAAAATGCCACAGATGCCAAAAGAATTGAGGGAGCGTGCAATTGGCATGCTGACAGCAGGAATATCAACCAGATCTGTTGCTCGTGCATTGAATGTTCATTTCTCCACCATAAGCTGTATCCAAAGGCGTTTCAGACAATATGGCAGTACATCCAACCGGCCTCACAACCGCAGACCACGTGTAACCACATAAGCCCAGGACCTCCTGAGCCAGCAGGTTCACCTCCAAGATCGTCTGAGACCAGCCACTCAAACATCTGCTGAAACAATTGGTTTGCATAACCAAACACTTTCTGCACAAACTGTCAGAAACCGTCTCAAGGAAGCTCAACTGCATGCTCGTCGTCCTCATCGGGGTCTTGGCCTGACTCCAGCTCGTCGCCGTAACAGACTTGAGTGGGCAAATGCTCACATTCAATGGCATCTGGCACTTTGGAGAGGTGTTCTCTTCACGGATGAATCTCGGTTTACATTGTTCAGGGCAGATGGCAGACAGCGTCGTGTGGGTGAGCGCTTTGCTGATGTCAATGTTGTGGATCGAGTGGCCCATGGTGGTGGTGGGGTTATAGTATGGGCAGGCATCTGTTATGGATGAAGAACACAGGTGCATTTTATTAATGGCATTTTGAATGCACAGAGATACTGTGATGAGATCCTGTGGCCCGTTGTTGTGCCATACATCCATGAACATCACCTCATGTTTCAGCAAGATAATGCACGGCCCCATTTTGCAAAGATCTGTACACAATTCTTGGAAGCTGAAAATGTCCCAGTTCTTGCATGACCAGAATACTCACCAGACATGTCACCCATTGAGCATGTTTGGGATGTGCTTGACCGACGTATACGACAGCGGGTACCAGTTCCCACTAATATCCCACAACTTTGCACAGCCATTGAAGAGGAGTGGACCAACATTCCACAGGCCACAATTGACAATCTGATAAACTCTGTGCGAAGAAGATGTGTTGCACTGCATGAGGCAAATGGTGGTCACACCAGATACTGACCGGTTCTGAGTCCCCAGACCCCCAATAAAGCAAAAAACTGCACATTCCAGGGTGGCCTTTTATTGTGGGCAGTATAAGGTACACCTGTGCACTAATCATCATCTCAAATCAGAATCTTGATGTGGCACACCTGTGAGGTGGGATAGATTATCTCAGCAAAGCAGAAGTGCTCACTATTACACATTTAGACTGATTTGTGAACAATGTTTGAGAGAAATAGTAATATTGTTGATCTGGAATGAATATTAGATCTTTAAATCCAGCTCATGAAAAATGGGAGCAGAATCAAAGTTGTTGTGTTTATATTTTTGTTGAGTGTAGTTTATTGTTACAAGTAGTTTATTGTTGCAGTTTGCTCATGTAAATACTTTATTGTTACAAGTAGTTTATTGTTGCAATTTGGTGATGTAAATACTTTATTGTTACAAGTAATTTGTTGTCGTAGTTTGGTGATGTAAATAGTTTATTGTTACAAGTAGTTTGTTGTTGTAGTTTGGTGATGTAAATAGTTTATTGCTACAATTAGTTTATTATTGGAAATAGTTTATTGGTGCAAGTAGTTTATTGTTGTAGTTTGGTGATGTAAATAGTTTATTGCTACAAGTAGTTTATTGTTGGAAATAGTTTATTGGTACAAGTAGTTTATTGTTGTAGTTTGGTGATGTAAATAGTTTATTGCTACAAGTAGTTTATTGTAGTTTATTGTTGGAAATAGTTTATTGGTACAAGTAGTTTATTGTTGTAGTTTGCTGATGTAAATAGTTTATTGTTACAAGTAGTTTATTGTCGTAATTTATTGTTGGAAATAGTTCATTGGTACAAGTAGTTTATTGTTGTAGTTTGTTGATGTAAATAGTTTATTGTTACAAGTAGTTTGTCGTAAATAGTTTGTTAATGTAAATAGTTTATTGTCACAAGTAGCCTAGTTTATTGTTGTAAATAGTTTATTCATCATTAAATCCGTTAACCTTTCGACTATCTGCCTCCTTCCATTCCTACCTGCCTTTGGGTCCACATCGACACCCCACCGTGACAGCAAGTAATTTATTTTTGCCAGTGCGCCCCCCAAAAAACTTTTATCACCAGCCGCCACTGCTTCTTGTCCAGATAATTTTTAAACAAACATTTCTGGATCCATAGAATGTTAATTGTCCCCGTTTGTTGGTTTACACATAAATCAATGGTGCTAAATTGGTTAAACTAATTACAATTGGTAAAATAATTTAGCTTTCATTCTTACGGCACATACACATAGAAAGCGTTAGAAGCGACCAAAAAAGCGTCACATGCACCTAGCTGTTCGCGTGAACATTCGCACCTTAAAGTGTGTACAATACGAACTGACTGTGCTTTAAAATATGTCATTTTCACGCGCGACCTGGCCTTCAGCAGCGCTGCGACCAGACTGCAGCTGCCGGTGGATTATGGATTATGGTCTCCGAGCTGATGGAGGACAGAGTGGATTACCTGTTCCACCTGGCCTCGGTAGAGCTGGGACTGGGGGTTTCATGAGCTACAGATAAAGTCTAGCTACGGCGGAGGGATCCATAAACACCAGCGAGCACCCTCTCATAAACAACGGCTTCTCGCCGCATGGAGAATGTGACCTTCTCGCCCAATTTGTGCTGTGAAGGTCCAAGCTTCATTTGCCGACACACCAACTACATTTCTGAGCAGCTGTCCACCTGTCTGCGGTTCGTAAAAGTTTATAATATTTGGGCGGCGTGGTACGTGGTGCGGGAGCTACTACCAGGAAACCAGGTGAGGAGGCCGTTTCAAGGCTCACTTCTAGGCCGAGTGGTGCTTTTCCAGCAACAACGGCTCTTTTAAGAGCCACCCAAAACCTCTTAAGAGCATTCCTGTCTAATTAGTTTGACCTATTTGTAATTTTTTTCTCTCTATAGAAAACAGCTTGTGTCATGTAGCTCGAGGTGATTAGCCACGGTGTTTATCAGTATTTCCTCCATGTCCTGCTGAGGCTGTGACTCCATGACAGTCACAGAATCACTGACACTCTGTCCCCTGATTGGTTGTTGCGGCGCGATTTGACGCTGTAGTCCTATTGTGTTATAATGACAGTCGTTGGAGTCACAGTTGTTTTTCTTATTAGAGGTTCAATTGTTGAGTCTCCTGGGTAGGGATGAAAGGGCAGCATTTTAAATCGAATGCATGTATGGAGAATGCTCCGAGTGCAAGGACCTATCTTGCCTAGTCTCCACCCAGAACAATCCAGAGAGTCAAGAGATATATCTCCAGTGGGCAGTAGTGGATAAGGAGCATAAGAATGACCCCACTGACAAAACATCTAAAATCACAATCAAACAAGGATCCCAGGCCACACAAGAAGAACTGTTGGAATAGCTGAACCTCCTGCTGCATAGGTTTAAGAGACACTCGTACAACATCAATAATCAGTTTACTCACTACAGGGGACTGCTTGAAATCACATGATTGCTTAATTCATGTTGACTTCTCTGAAAATTACCTCTCCAAGTACAGTGCAGAAATACAGGCAGTCCACTTTGGAGCATCACACCAGCAGGCAATACTGCACACAGGTGTGCTTTATCTCAATACATCCTCCCACTCAGTGTCCTTCTGCACAGTGTCCCAATCAAGACTGAATGGTCCACCAGCAATCTGGCAGCATTTGTCACCAGTCCTTGATTATGTGCAGAAGGCCCATCCACAGATCTCCACAATCCATTTCTACAGTGATGGCCCATGCACTCAATATAGACAGCGAGGGAATTTTTTGTACTGAGCTGTTGAAACGAGGATTCACTGCTGGGACATGGAAATTCTTTGAGGCGAGGCATGGGAAGGGTGCACTGGATGGTGTAGGAGGTCCCCTGAAGAGGAGAGCTGACAGTCTGGTCAGCAAAGGGACAGACATTCCGGATGCCGCACAACTGTCTGATGTGTTGCAAAAGACAGAAACAACAATCAAGTTGTTTTTTGTCAATGAGGAAGCCATGGAAAAAGCTGTGCAGGAGATGCCAAATGATGTGCCATCAATTCCCTCCACAATGAGGATACACCAGGTAGTAACTCTTGCCCAAGGAGAACTGACAACCAGAGATGTCAGCTGCTTATGCACAACAAAGCAAAATCTTACCTGTGAATACTTTAATGCAAAGCCTTTCACATTCAGTCATCAAAAGGCAGCCCCGACAGCCACAGAAATTATGTGGCAAAGTCCTGACATTGTTCGTAAATGGTGTGTAGTGAGGTACAATGCTGACGTTTACCCAGGTGTCATCACAGATACATGTGAAACATGCATGCACAAAACTGGGGTCAAAAGGTTTTTCTGGCCAGCACGTGAAGACCTGCTGTGGTATCTGTTTGAGGATATTTAGTGCATCATCCCACCCCTGAGGCAAGTCACAGCTCGCTACGTGGATATTCAAAAGGGGATCTGGGAAAAACTAGAAAGTGGGTCTTGGAAAAAGGGCAACAAAACTCAAACATATACATGTGGTACATGTTCCCCTTGTTCATTGTTCATTTATGTTACCCTCTGTTCATTCCTGTTACACCTTGTTCATTCCTGTTACTCAATTGTTTTTCTGTAAAACAATAAAAACATAAATCATTTTTTCTATTATATTTGGTCCATCATTTATTATATATATAAAACAACTGTGTATATATGTAGAGATTTTCATCTATATTATATATATATATATATATATATATATATATATATATATATATATATAATATATTTGGTGTGTGAAATTCCTACGTATGTACACAGTTATTGTTGTTGAGCCCTCCGACGGGATGGAAAAACCAGCAGTCGGGAAATGTACCATATAATGAAAAAGAAAAGCAGCAACAGGTCGCAGTGGTATTGATTGTGGCGTTAAAAACAAAATTCTATTAATCTCTCCTTTATTTCATGAAAAAAGCACTCCGACAATTCCTTTTACACAAATATTTTTTTGGGGTCATATTTAGGAATGTTAATTAGTCAGGATTAATCTACAGCTACCCTGTAATTAATTAGGTTAAAAAATAATAATATTTGACAACCCTAATATCTAGCCATCATCATAGCCCCCTGGAGAAAATTCAGTGTAAGGATGAATAAAGTCCAGAAATTGTTTTTTTTAATTCCCTTGAATTTTTTTTAACTTCATAATACTCAAAAATCTATATTTTCTAATATAAAGTAAACTTGGTAATTAGGAAAAATGAATAAAATATTTTTTGCAGACATTTGAGCAAAACTTGCTAAAATGTACAGTCTGGCACAAAACAGAAATATAATTTATTGTCTGACAGTGGGTGTGTTCCTAAAAAAGAAAAGTTAATCAAAATACCAATTTATTCTATAATAAGATATAAGTCAGTATGCTGTGTTTCCCTACCATGTGGACTAACTCGACTGGATGTGCTTGGTGCTGTCTCAGGCCACGTCCACACTAAGCCGGATAATGCCTTAAACGTATAAGTATTTAGTCTACACCCCCCTATCGTCCACACTAAGGCGGCTTTGTTTTTAGTCTGTGGCCGGATAAGTATTAGAGAGCCGTCTAACTGTTATCTCAACGGTTAAATGAGCACCTCTGGACGCAACTTATCCGGGACCCGGCTAAATCAGAGCAGCGACGTCAATCAAATGCTGCGTCCTAAGTTGATGAGGACAACAACGCGACACCAGATAATGACAACAGCAAAGATGGAGACGAGTCTTGCTATGCTACTTCTTCTTTTGAAAATTCAGACGTTTGCAAAGTTAACCCTAACCTACTTGCGGATGAGAAGGCGACACAGGAGGCGATCCAGGAGGCAACGCAGGATTACACGACTCCCAGAAACATTATATGCGAGACGGCAACTTAACACCGAGCGTCGATTTTGGGTCAGGCCTGGCAGAACCTCGGCCTGGTGGGATATGTTTCTCCAACAACGTGTTGTGCCAGAGGAAAGGGCGAGAAAACTTTCGGATGTCCCAGTCAGCTTTGGTCCAGCTCAGCGAAAGATTGCGTCCTTATTTGGAGAAGCAGATGACGACAATGAGAGCTGCTGTGGATGTCTTCACAAAGGTTGCGTGTGCACTATATTACTTGTGTGACGAGGGAAGACTACGAAAAACAGCTAATGCTTTTGGACTGTCGAGGCAATCAGTCTCCGTTTTTGTCCGAGATGTTTGTAGAGCTATTACTTATTATCTGGGTCCTGTCTACATAAAGCACCCAAGAACAGAAACTGAAGTCCAGGATCTTGTGGCTAATTTCTATTTGTGCCATGGCATGCCACAGTGTTTGGGGGCAATTGACTGCACACACATCGAGATAAAGCAACCGGCATGCGAATCAACTAGTTTTCAGCAGCAGGTGAAACTGGGTAACTTCATATCCAGCACCCGGTCCCTCAGCATCGGCGCCCCCCAGGGATGTGTTCTCTCCCCACTGCTTTTCTCCCTTTACACCACTGATTGCACGTCAAGAGACCCTTCAGTGAAACTCCTGAAGTTTGCAGATGACACCACCGTCATTGGACTCATCCGTGACGGCGACGAGTCTGCATACAGAAGGGAGGTGGAACATCTGGTCCTCTGGTGCAGTCAGAACCACCTGGAGCTAAACCCGCTCAAAACTGTGGAGATGACAGTCGACTTCAGGAAGAGACCCCCTGCAACATCTCCTCTCATAATCACCAACAGGCCAGTCCCCACAGTAGAGTCTTTCAGGTTCCTAGGATCCACCATCACACGGGACCTGAAGTGGACCTCCCACATTGACTCTATAAGGAAGAAGGCCCAGCAAAGGCTGTACTTTCTGCGTCAGCTCAGAAAGTTCAACCTGCCTCAGGAACTGCTGACCATATTCTACACAGCAATAGTCCAGTCTGTCCTGACCTCATCCATCTCTGTCTGGTTCGGATCCGCCACCAGGCAAGACAGGGACAGACTGCAGAGAACAGTCAGGTCCTCAGAGAGGATCATAGGTTCTGATCTTCCCTCCATTGAGGACCTTTTCCGGGCCAGGGTCAGGAAGCGGGCCAGAAAAATCACCACTGACCCCTCACACCCTGGCCACAATCTGTTTAGGCTCCTCCCCTCAGGCCGGCGTTACAGAGCGCTGTACGCCAAAACCACCCGACACAAGAACAGTTTCTTCCCCCAGGCTGTCGCTCTGATGAACTCTGAATAGTCACAGAGTCTGAGTCCACTCACATGAACAATAAACTATAAATCTGCACTGCTGTATATACTTACTGTATATACTTACTGTACAATAACCCTGGTTTGGTGTATATATTATCCTTTATTTTTTTATTTTTTATTTATTTTTTATTTTTATTTTTTCCGCTTTTTAATTTCACTTATTTAAGTTCTGTACTGGAGAGAAAAGTTGCCGGAGTCAAATTCCTTGTATTTGTCATACTTGGCCATTAAAGCTGATTCTGATTCTGATTCTGATTCTTAATAGAAAGGGCAGATACTCCTATAATGTACAAGCAGTGTGTGATTACAAGTACTGTTTTATTGATGTTGTTGTGAAATGGCCTGGTAATGTACATGATGCGCGTATCTTCGCAAATTCCATTATATGCACAGAGGTAAAAGATGGAACTATACCTCCCTGTCCTAAACAGCTGTTGGAAGAGGACGGCCCTGTTCCCGTGTTTCTTTTGGGGGACCCTGCTTACCCACTGACGCCATATCTCATGAAAGAGTAGCCCAACGATGGGGCCTCCCCACAAGAGCAGTATTATGGATTTTCACTTTGCAAGGCTCACATGGTTATCGAGTGTGCTTTTGGACGCTTGAAAGCACGGTTTGGAGTACTGCGACGAGCGATGGACATAAACAAGAATGACTTGCCACATTTTATCTATGCTTGCTTTGTTCTACACAACTACTGTGAATCCATGAAAGAAGGATTAAGTGAACAATCCGTCACTGCTGCAGTCGAATACGACAAACATTTTCAGCCACCAAGTAGGCCTGCGTCTGTTGCAAGGATGGACAATGAAAATGAAGGCAAAAAAGTGAGATTGTCACTTCATTTCTGTAGAATTTAAATTCGTTTTACCTTTTTTTTTCTTGACAAACAAAGATTTCACCTTCTCTGACTTAGTTTACATGTTGCAAAAAAATGATTTTCAATTTTTATCCCTTCAAATAGTTTCAAAACTATCAGCATTGAGCTAGAAATGATATTCTATTTTGTAAGATGGCATAGTTTCCTTTTCCGTGGTGTGCTCCTGCCTTCTGTGTGCAGGTCGGCTTCTCTCTCACTTCCCGCCTCTCAGAACCGTCTGGAGTATACAGTCCGATTACGTCGTGCTGCATTCTAACGTTATCGGAAAAAGGACCTTCATGCGCTTAATGTCCGATTTTACACAAGTATTTATTGATTTCATAGATGCTGGCTGGGGTGGCAGCTGGGGTGGCAAGGCTTTCTTTTAGGGTGGCAACTGCCGCCCTATGCCACCCCAGTAGATCCGCCTCTGCCTTGAAATAATATGATAAAAAATAAATAAATATGGGTTTCGATCTTTTAGAAAAATACAACTTTTGTATATTACTATGGATTTTTTGGTAACTAACATTAGTTATTTAAACTTAAAACCAACCATTTCATTTAAATAAACACTTTCTTGACGAAAAAATTAAGAAATTAGTTTACCTGCTTCTTGTAATTTTTAAGATGTTACATGAGTTTTAGTAACAGGACTGAAAATACACGTTTGTTTCAAAAACCATGTAAAAAATTAAATAAAGTCATTTAAGATTGACCAATGCTCATTTGGAATAGTTAAATATATGTATTACTAGATTTACTTTTAAAAATTACATTAAAAAAACCCATTTTATTTGGTGAACAAAGAAATGGCACCCATTCGGTGGAATTACTGAGACTACGGATACTACAACCATACCAAGACAGGTCAGTAGGTGGCTATTAATTACTCAAAAGTAACTAGTATTATTTACCAGCCTAACCATTAACTAAAGGACATGAACAAGGAAACATACATTTTACTGAAAAATATGCAGCATTTATTTTAAATTATCAAGTATTTGTTATTTAGAGAAATTTATTTAAAAAACTCAATAAATACATAAAAAAAAGGCTATAAGGACAATGATCAATGAGGACTTACCCAGCTTTGCAGTCGCGTTGAGAATTATGCAATTCTCCTTTGCAATTCCTCACATGCTGTTTCTGCTTGTCTGACCTACGCTTTTAGCACAAACACGGCTTTGTGTGTCGCAGAGATCAGCCCAACTCCCCTTTAATCAACATTATCTCAGGCCTCCAGTCTTTTGAAAGCCGTACACTTTTTGTTTGAAAGGTCGGCTTTAGGAATATTGATAAATATCTCCGGCGGATTTGTGGCCATGATGCCGGCGAATCAAACTAACATCTTTCACATATCTATAAGGCGCTTTATTTTACTTCTATTAAACCGTCAATTGCAATTTTAAGTTTCTCTCTAAAGTTCTCCCAGTTTTCAATTGTTAAAGTGGTTATATATCGGAGAATTTGCCTGCTAACCGTGCTGGAAGTGTTCGTTGCGTCTCTATTGATGGTGAGGAGTCACGTGCCTATTTGGGCGGGGTGTGATTTGGTCGGCCATAATGTAAGGAAACGCAATCAGTTGCCAGGGCAATGCCTTCAGAACTTAACAGACGCGACTAATTCCAGAGCTCTTTTTTGCGCGTGTATTATTTCGGCGGGACAGATCTACAAACAGACGGAAAGTAAGAAAGTAGAGCAATGGAGAAAGTCAAGGCAAAAGAAAATGGACCTTACAGCGACAAGCTTATACCTATGGCAAAACAGCGTTATTTGGAGAAGCTCTCAGACATTAAACATTTGGACCCATACGAGCTCCCTGCAGCGGAATGGAACAGAAACCTGAACCATTTGCCTGTGAGCACATATAAAGATATAGTAAATTACCTTGTTTTTGGTGTGAGTTACTACACGTTGCAGGAGTTTAAAAGCCACAAATCTTTGGAACGCTACAAGGCTTTCTGCTGTGGTTGGGTGCAGGACTTGGGCATCTACAAGCCTCATGGTGGCAAAAACAGCGTAGTACTGGCAAAGGTAATTTATCTTAGCACGCGTTTTAGTGCGTCGTAATTACATTGCATTTAGCAGACACTTCTTGACCAAAATGACAAAGTAATTTACTGCGACTGCTTCGTAAACACTAGATTGTGACGAGATGTTCAATGTACACAAACGTTTCCAACATGTTTTGATGTAGGCTAAAGCTGTGTACCATACTATGTTTAGGTATTTAGTTGTAATTTGATTTTAGCCCAATGACACATACTGTACCAGGCATACACTCTATGGCACCAGATTCTTGTGTTGGGGTATGATCACCCGGTTCTGGGTTGGCTAGGGTAGTTAAATGTGTGGTACTAGAGCAGTTTTTAACGCCGCAGTGAGTTCCAGGCATGGTAACACAGTGCGGAATTGCGAGAACCTCCTCTACTACCGAGTTTAAAAACACAGTTTGCCGCTGGAAGGAAGCCAAGATGGCGGAGACGGAGGATCGAGGGGAGGGGCTCTGTACCATGACGACAACTCCTCACTCTCAATAGCCGCCGTAAATTTTGTTTGCTTTCTACAACCCAACCACTCGCGCATGCGCACAAAGATGTCAACAAAGATTCCTCCCAACATTAGCACGTGGAGTGACTGCTACATCTATCTGATTGATTGGAAACCCAAAACCAGCCCCTGCCCTATAACCTATGCCTATAACCGATAGGCTCAAGTAGGCCTACAGTGGTGTGGTTTAGAGTGAAAGCGCCTCTGAGCTCTTGGGAATTTTCAGATCACCCAAACCTGATTTTTTTTCTCAAACACTTCCTACACCGGAAATCCAGCATAACTTTAATGAGAACCCCCCCAGAAATGTCTGGTTTTCAGAGGTTATTTGCGACTTAATGTTGTTGTATTCGGTTAAATCAAAACTAAAGAATATAAGGTTATCTCCTGTTACAGATTGACCAGCAAATGACACTGCAGAGAGAGCAGGCTGTGAAAGCAGAGCTCTCACAAGTGAAGCTGAAACTTGAGCAAGTTGAAAACAAAGTCCAATTTCTGAAGGGACGTGAGTCAGAAGTAGTCTGTAGTTCAAAGCGGTGAGAACTTTCACACCTTCCAGGTAAATTAACTGTTATTGCCAAACTGATCGACAGATCCCAAACACTCAGTCTTTCCTGGTTTCTCCTAAAAAAACCAAAGAAAGATTTGAAATTGAGAACCTTTCCAGTGCTGTTTTCTCCACCAAAGATGACCCAGCTCTGGACTTGACTGGATTTAATGGGCAAAGATGCATTCCTCTTGACTCCATGTCGCCACTTTGTGGCCGAATGAGTCATTTACTTGACCCACCAACACTTACAGATGTCCAATCTTTGAAAAGCTCTGTATCAAATCATCACAGTATGCTAAAGGTAGATGGACATTCATTTTTACAGATAACATTTTTTTATGGAAAAATTGACTCAAATTAAAATAAAATGTAGGATAAATGATTGACAGACACAAGTTACCTGGCCAAGGAGAGTCCAGCCAGTGTTTGATGTGGAGAATCTTTTCATCTTTAGAGTGAGCATAAGCATCCTCACAGATTTTGTCATATCGAGCTACTTCCTCCTATGATGAAAAAAAGGTTTGCATGTTACAAATTTAAATTCAGTCTTTAAAAACGTTATGGTTATTTGCCCTCTGTCGCCCTTACAGGGCTTGCAGCATAAAATCATTGTTATGAAACCAACTCTCTATGGGGTACATTTGAAGAAGTGTACTGGTGGTTTCAAATACTCGCTAGACAAAAAAAAAAAAACGAATTCACAACAGATGTCATCGTAAGGCACTTTACAAGGAAAGTCTTTTAAATACAATTGTACAAACATTAAAATCATTTAAAAGTTTTCTATTTAAGGAATCCCAGTAGATAGGGTTGACGTGAGGTTGTGGCCTGCAGATCCACCCACAGCAATCCTTTAATAATCCCTCATATTTAGCAACCATATAGCAACAGTGAAAAAAATCCCTATTCAAAATTCCTATTAAGGAGGAAACCTCCAGCAGAACCTAGCTCAGTACGAGGGGGCATCTTGCAGAACCATCTGGACATTTGAGAAGACAGAGCAGCGGCACAGAAAAAACAACAGAAACTGATGCAAGAGTACTTTTTATATTAAATAAACTAAAAAGAACATGAAGGATGTTCGGTCATTGTAGCTATAGCTTCTATGGAGCTATAGCTTCTATGGAGAGAAAAACACTGAGAAAAAACAAGGTTAACTTCTGAAATAACAGCAAAAAAATACACATGAAAAGTAGTAGAAGAAAAAAGCGGAAGAGTGAAGAAAAGTGGTCAGTCTGTCCTACAACAGTCAGCACAGCTACAAAGACAGCTCAATATAACCTAAGGCATTTTAACTATAAGCTTTATCAAAAAGGGAGGTTTTAATCTTAGACATACAATTAAACTCAGTGTGTGCCTCACTGACTAAAACTGGGGAGCTAGTTCCACAGGAGAGGAACCTGATAACTAAAAGGTGGTAACCGGCTAGCCAGTGAGTAGCTGCTGGAGTGAGACTATACACGAACTCTGTATATGCGACAGCACAATTTCTCCACTTCAGAGAAATACATAACATAAAATGCCGGAGAAACGCTATAGCAGTGGAGGAAGAACTGGAGGATTTTCAAAACTTCTCCTAACTTCATGGACGCTGAAATACAAAAAGTCTTAACACAACAGTGTTAAGTGGACCTGATGATGACCTGAAAGAACTGAAAAAAGAAAATGAAGAAAAAAAAAAAAATAGTGGCTTTGGAAAACAGAGAGGTGGATTTCAAGCACTATACTCAGATGAATGACCTGATTATTACGGGTTTGGATATGAAGCTGCGGACCTACGCCAGGGTAGCGGAGGCCACCAATGGAGTACCGACATAAGAGGACCTGGAGTCTGAGGAGCATCAAGTGATCCTTTTCATGATAAGTAAAATAAATCAAATTGGTAAGTAAGAACATTGGGGCCTATCACCCGCTGCCTTGCAGAGAAGGGCTGAAACCAAGTATAACCCTAAAGTTTGCAAATAGAAATAAAATTGCAATGCTTAAGCAGGGAAGGAAACTGAAAGGAACAAATGTGTACATTAACGAGCAACCAACGAAAAAAACGCAGACATTGCTAGACAAGTAAGATTACTACGGAACAAAACAAGATACAAGCAAAATGTACATCAAATTGTCAAGTCTAAATAAAACTAAATTGACCACCCAAACGGGCTTAAGTTCTTCAAATCAAGGAACGCTCTGAACTGGACAATTACATGTTAGGTAATACTACCCAAACATTCATTAAGTAGATCCAGATATTAAGTTCTATGATAATACTGCCCACAACTGTAAATATTACCAGGACGAGCAAATTTATGCTATAAACGAAGCAAACCATATGTCCATAATGCATCTAAACTGTCGTAGCTTGTACACAAATTTTGATAATGTAAGAGAATATGTGAATAAGCTTTATATACATTTTTTATTGCAATCGGCCTATGTGAAACATGGATAAAGGAAAACAAATATGGATATTTTGAATTGATGACTATGTACACACAAAATAGATACCATAAAGTTGGAGGAGGGGTTGCTCGCTATATATCATCATTATGGAAAAAAAGAAAAATATGACAATATGTATATACAAAGTACCAGGTGCTGATTTTGAAGTGTTTATCAATTACATAGATAAGCTGTTTATAAATAATAACCAAAAAAGATGTGTTTATTTGCTGTATGGTCTGTACTAAACAACGTGATAAATAAGAATGATCAAAAAGCTGCTTATATAAAGCTGAGTATACAATTAGAGATGGTGAAAAAATAACAGATATAAAGGCCCTTGCGAATGTATTTAATGACTATTTTGTCAATATTGGACCACAACTAGCATCTAATATTGGAACAACACAAAAGGCTGACCACCAAAATATACCAAGTAGGCTAATGTGCATTCATTATTCTTAACCACAACAAATGAAAATGAAATTATTAGAATAGTCAATGAGTGTAAAAATAAAAAGACCGAAGATTGGAACGACCTTGACATGTCCATAATTAAAAAAGAAATTTGAAATATAGTAACGCCTTTAAATCATATTTGTAACGCATCTTTACTAAATGGAGAACTGCCCAATAAAATGAAAATAGCAAAGGTCATTTCAAATTTTAAAAGTGGAGAGAGTCATCAATTAAATAAATACCAACCAATATCTATACTTCCTGAATTATCCAAAATCCTGGAAAAACTGTTTGCCACACAACTAAATGGATTAATTGAAAAATACAATCTACTTAATGATGGTCAATACATATTCATTAAGAATAGATCACCGACTCTTGGTCTAATTCAGGGGCGTCTCCAGCTTTTAAGGAGTAGCTGGGCTTAGCCCAGCCAAAATCTGATAATTTTGGGGGAAAAAATAAAATAAAATAAAGTGTTTCAATTAGGGAAGCACCGGTACAGATACTGACATTGGGTGTAGGGGCCAACACCGTTTTAAAGTACTTATACAGGTAGCACTTAAAGTTAACAGATAGTCCAATATCATGAACTGATATTTAAAATGTGGAAACTTGAATAATTTAACAGAAATTGTGTTTTAGATTTGTAATTTTAGTTTTGTGGTCATTTTTATTAATGTTTTATTTTTCATCTAATTCATCTTCATTTGTTGTAACGAGCAGTGAAGAAAATAAAACATATCTTAATTAATTTCATTTTTGTGTGTGGTAGAAGTATCTGCATTGATAGTTGTTATCGAGAATTGCTCAGATCCAAGTATCAGTATACATGTTTCTCAGTTTCTCTTTCTTACTTTAATGTGTCTTTACCCATTTGTTTTTGCTTTTTGTCTCTCCATCCACCAATTAACTCCTCCAAATTTTTATAAGTAGACGACTAACAATCACCACACAAATACTATCATACACTATTCCTCTTTTGCTGTCTTTCTCTGTTCTTTATCTGTAGATGTTATCTCTCCTCTTCTCCTTCTCATAATTGGTCTTCTCTAATAATTAGTATTGTCCTGATTAGTCTGTTTGCCTCAGTCAATATCATAATGATGAACGAGCATATAAAGTAAAGGAAGGCTTTACTTCTTTATTATTTATTATGTCCTCAATGATGCAGCCATATACTCTCTCTTTAGAGCCTCTAGCCTCTAAAAAAACAGTAAATGGTCAGAGCTATAATATAAATATACATAGTTTTAAATTAAGAGTAAAGAACAAAATAACTAAAATTTTACAATAAACATAGCTGTTTCCCACATCAAGTTTACTATTATTTTTTATGGGGTGGGTGGGTGGGACGGGGGATTGCTCTCTAATTAAAAAAGCTTTTTTGTTGTTTTTGTATTAGTAATTTTTCATTAAGTCCCTTAGTCAATGAGCTTACTAAGAATAACGATTTTGCCACCAGGACAGCCAAAGAAAATCATGCATAATAAGCCAGTGTTTGCAATTTATGCACTAGGGTGATAAATAATTATGAAAGAGGGGTAGGCACACATAAGCTCTGCTTTAGCCTACTCCTTTTGGTCCTTGTTGTGATTAAACGTTTACCTTTTATAAGAATAAGAATGTAAACAGCGCAAATAAACAGTTAAATCAATCAATCAACTAACTCTTGCTGCAGCATTTTGGATTGACTGAAGGCTTGTAACTGCATTTTGTGGACTTCCTGATAATGAAGGATTGCAGTAGTCTAGCGTTTCTCAGCATCGCTCCTAGACAGGATGCTTCTAATTTTATCAATATTTTGGATGTGAAAGAACGAATTCTTGGAAACCTGTTTATTATGGGATTTGAATGTCATGTGTTAGTCAAAAATTACACAGAGGCTCTTTACATTGTTACAGAGTCCAATTTAATGCCATCCAGATGAAGTGATTGATTTAGCACAGGGACGTCACTAGGATTGAAAGATAGGGGGGGCTTAGCCCCAGGTCACAATGAAAGTTATTGGCAAATCCTGCAAAGACTCTGTCAATTTACGGAGGTAAAGAAATAATTTTGAGGAAGAATCCCTACCCTCTGTTTAATAAACCATGCACATGAAATTATTAAACTGTGCGCACAGATCCATAATCTGTTTTTTCAGATTATTAAATGCTGCGCACGGATTCATAAACCATGTGTGATAGGGTGGGGGATCCTGTCCAATTAATATTTTGCCCCGCCTACTTGGCAACTAAGATGCTCCTTTGGCAGACTGGTGAACATGCTAAATTTTCACCCCAGAGACAGTGGATTGAATACAGTCCTCGAAATGTATTTTATGTATATTGTTTTGGGTTCTTGCAGGAAAGAAGGCTGTAAACATAGGTGTTATATTTATAAATAACAGTTTTGTAGCCACCTATGGAGCCTGGGAGGGTCCATATGTAGCATGGAAGAAAATAAATATAATGCATTCCACCAAAAATCCCTAATTTAATTTGATTTATGTATTTCTCTCAGTTTCTCACTTTATATAGTTGTATTAGTTTAATTGGTCTTCGTTTTATTTGTGATATTCTTATTTTAAGAGTATATTTAGTGATATTGGAGAAAATCCAGTATGATGCTTTTATTTTTGCAGTCACATTCCGTGACGTCACTTCCTTTCTCCCCTTCGCTCGGAGCTGTAATGGAGGAAGGTACATTTTTCACGGAGCTCCCATTGTTTACTACCAGAAAGTTGTTGTAAAGTTTGAAATGCTGTATATTCTCTTAGCTAACATGTTGGTAAGATGTTTGACTGTGTTATTGTGTCGTTTGACGGAGAATGGAATAGTTTTGCCAACGTTGCGACCTTACTGTTGCAGAAAATGTGAGAGTCGATTCGGATTTTCCCGCGCTTAGCGGCCATTTTACATGTGGTTCTTTTGTCATGGGCAGATGTTCTGAGATATTGATGAACCTAGCCAAGAGGTAACAATGATGTTTGTCAAGTATTGTCAGGTTCTTACCTTTCTGCGGTATTGCGGTATAAAGCACCGGACAAGTGGACTGCTATGGAGATACAGGAACATGTCGACCGCTATCAGATCGAGATGAAGGAGCGAGTGGTCACCAAGCCTAACCATCCCAGCTCAGTAAGACGCTTAACATCATATGTTCAAGCACCTGCAGCTGAGGAGCCTACTCCATCCGTCTCTCCAGTCTCATTCCCTGTCCAGGCTTAGGTGAGTGTTTGCCCCACCCCTTAGTTAGAAGAGAACTGCATAAAGACTCTTATTAGTCTGCTTGACCGTATACTTGCACAGAGCAATCAAGCAGTGTCCAGAAGACTCTTACATAGTCAGTTCCAAAGAAAGCCCTGTAAGGTTTCCCAGTCCGAGAAGCATTCAACTTTGGCACCTTGTAGACAAGACCATCTGTGTTTATCCTGCTTCAAGCCTGGTCACATAAAGAGGAACTGTCCAACTCCCGAATCCACAAGAAATCCCCAAAATATGCCTCCAACATTAGAGAAGCAGCGTTTAAACTGATTAATCCGCATTTGGAGAGGGGATGTGTGGGTAAAGCCTTAAAGACCCTCAGTTGTGACAGTGAACTTGAACAGTGTTATGTGAATGCTATTGGGGTCGCTTTAACAAATGCTAAACTGATCACGCAACACACCAGTACAGTGCAGACTTATGATGAACTGTTTTACGCCCCAGTTACTGTGAATCGTAAATGTCATTTGCAAGGGATGCTAGATTCTGGCTCAATGGCGTGCACATTTAGTGAAAAGGCAGAGGAAAGACTGTTGAAGATGTTTTGTCAGAGCCCAAAGAGGAAGTGGTTTTAGTCGGATGTGATGGTAAGCTCACTAAATCCAAATGCATGCACAAAGTTCAGCTCCAGATTTATGGACAGAGTTGATTGGTTCCAGTACTCGCCGTACCACGTCAAAGAGATGACCTAATAATCGGTACAAACATGATCAAGTTTCTCATGCATCAGCTAAAAACAAGTGATGATTACTGGCATCTCATTTCCACTAGTAATCAGACAGCATCACCTGAGTGTAAAAAGTTTCTGGACCTTATGGCGAACACAGCCCGTTGACAGGGTGGAGAACTGCCTGAAAAAATCGGAACTGTCAAACTCAGACAATCTGTCACACTCTTAGCAAGACAAGAGCACCTTGTTTGGGGTAGATTACCCAATGATTTGTCTGAGTTTGTCTGAAAAGCCTGTTTCACTCAGGAGAAATTGCAAATTGGCTGATGTGTCACCTTGCATGGCTGTAGAGTATGTGGAGATCTTTCAGGGTTCCCTACAGACTGAAACACCGGTTTCAGAGGAAAATGTTGGACCTGACAGGCCGCTGGACTTGGAAAAAAATGCTACAAAATGTTGGTCTTGCAGATCTCGACATTAGCGCTTGTCATACCAATCACGCAGGGAAAGAAAAACTTGTTCAGCTACTTGAGCGCTACAATGATGTCTTCTCCAAGCATGCGTTGGATTGTGGTAAGGCAAAAGGCTTTGTCCATCGCATTCGACTAACTGATGACCGTCCATTCCGTCTTCATTATTGGAGAGTTCCACCAGCTCACTACCACAAGTTAAGACAAGTATTGACAGAAATGGAAGAGCAAGGACTTATACGGAAATCTCTGAGTGAATATGCGTCAACATTGGTGATGGTATGAAAGAAAGATGGAAACTTAAGGAGCTGCACCGATTTCCGGTGGTTGAATATTAGGACCCTCAAAGATGCCCACCCTCTTCCCCACCAGTCGGACTGCCTGGGGAGGGTATGTGTATTTCAGCACAATGGATCTGACATCCGGATTTTACAATATTCCCATGGCCGAAGAGGACAAGAAATACACGGCATTTACCAAACCACTTGGTCTCCATGAACACAACAAAATGCCACAGGGGCTCTGCAATAGCCCAGCCTCTTTCATGCGCATGATGTTGAATGTATTTGGAGACTTGAACTTCAGTAGCCTGTTATGCTATCTAGACGAAGTACTCGTTTTTGCTCCAACTGAGGAGGAGGCCCTGCAGAGACTAGAGGTTGTTTTCCAGCAGCTGCGGGAACATAATGTGAAGTTAAGTCAGAAGAAGTGCCACCTTATGCGAGCATCTGTAAAGTTTCTGGGTCATATTATTGATGGCAGTAGGGTAGCTGTGGACCCATCAAAGGTCGAAGTTATATCCAAAATGTCAATGGATGACGGATGCACGACCTCAGTCCGATGGATTAAATCTTTCCTGGGAATGGCATCTTATTACCAACACTTCCTTCCAAATTGCTCTTCCATCGCTAAACCACTCTTCGCTCTCACTGCCTGACAGAAACGGAGAGGAAAATTAAAGGCAAAGGCAGGCACATACAGGGAGCTCACACCTGACGACTGGACTCCGGAATGTGATGTTGCTCTAGACAGGCTGAAGGACAGTTTGGTGGACTGTGTGGTCCTTGCTCATCCCGACTTGAATTGAATTGAATAATCCTTTATTGTCCCACGAGGGTGAAATTCAGTTTTACAGTACAACCTGTCCAAGATCATTACAAACAGACAGTCAACAAACAGATCCAGGTCACTTTTGGGCAGTGCAGCCGCTTGCAGGCGGCGCTCCCATGTACTCAGGAAAGGGTTACACATCAGGAGGGGGGGGAGGGTTTCACGGTGACGGGAAAAAACGCTCAACTGTGTTCTGGGTCCGTATACGGACTCACAACACAGTTAATAGAAAAAAAACCACACCAAAAACATAGAGAAGCACATATTTCAACATTCACAATGATGACATTAAGGACGGTTAGGCGGGTTCAGGAGACCCTGGTCGACAATCTGCATGCAGCGCTCAACTCTAAGCGCGCAGCCAGACCTGCCACCCGGGGGGGCAGGAGAGCTTGGGAGACAGCAAGACACATGTGTGTGTGTCAGTTTTTGCACGTGTGCGGGGTGGAGGATACTCTGTTTACATTGTTCTTCACAGGCATTGATAACGGACCAAGTTGAAGGTCTACATGAAGCCAAAACAATAATTATTTGGATAGCAGGAAGAGACAAAAAATTTCCTCTCTACCCTTTCAGTCTCAGTGGTTTCTTTTATAGTCTATTTCAACCAAATTAAAGATTCAGATTACTCCATTCAGATTACTCCATTAATTTCCAGTTGCAACAATCCGCACTGACAGTTTCTCCAAGTCCGATGACAATTTGCGAGTGAGTCCCAAAGCACCAGCTAGATTGGCTCTTGCAGCGTCTAGCCTGTGCTCTAGCTCACCAAGCGTGAGGTTCTGAGTTCCATCAGCACAAATCCGCGCTTCAGACGTCTCCTTCAGCCTTCCAAACGCTTCTAGAACTGTCTCCAATTTCGGTATTTGTTGCTCCATTTTGTAGCAGATCCAGTACATGCCCGTTCCAATCAGCAGGAACCCGATCCACATAAATCCAAATAGCCAGATATCTTCCATATAACCCGGATGCCCTTTTCCGGTGCTTTGTAGAGTTGAGTAGATTTTATCAATAGCATTCAGAGACCAGCTGACCTTTTCCATCTTTCGTTTATTCAGTTTTGGTTTGGAGAAAAAATGCAAAAAAGACACTCCAGATAGAGGCACAGGACTTCTCTCGCCCCTTGATTTTGTCCATTGATGTGTCCCTAGATGGACTTGGTGCTGTTTTATCAAAGATACCAGAAGGCGAAAGCCAAGCAAGACCCATTGCTTTCGCCAGTAAGACCTTGAGCGGCTCCCAAAATAAATACCCCGCCCACAGACTCGAGTTTCTGGCCCTGAAATGGAGTGTGTGTGAGAAATTTAGCCACTGGCTAAAGGGAAGCTCTTTCACAGTATGAACGGATAACAATCCATTGACATAAATCATGACTAAGACAAAATTAAATGCCTGCGAACAGCGTTGGGGTACCAAACTTGTGCCCTACACATTCGATCTCAAGCATATTGTAGGAAGAAAAAACATTGTGGCAGACACTCTCAGCAGAGACTCATTCTCTAAAACAGTTGGTCATAGGCTAATAAATGAGCCTTATGACAGTCAGCTTGATGAATGTGATGGAGTTGGCGAACATGGAATCCAAGATGTTTTCCGCCTTAAAGCCCATTGTTACTGTGTAATAAGGCCAGCACTATGCAACGCAGCCGAGTCTAACACACCTCACCTGCCAAGTCACACAGCTGTAAAAGCCCTCACTGATGTGCATAACCAATGGAGTGAGTCTATGGAGGCTAGGGCAACCCAGTTGGTCCAGACCATCCAACAAGTTGGGCTAGTAGGCAAGGCAAGGCAATTTTATTTATATAGCACACTTTCAATACAAGGCAATTCAAGGTGCTTTACATGACTCAGTGATAATGATACCAAATACATGATTACAGAAGCATGATTAGAGAAAAACAGAAACATATAGGTTTCACAGATAGACACAATCATCCATCCATTTCCTGAACCGCTTAGTCCTCCAGGGGTCGCGGGGGGGCTGGTGCCCATCTCCAGCTGTCAACGGGCGAGAGGCGGGGTACACCCTGGACAGGTCGCCGGTCCATCACAGTAGACACAATTAATCAATAAGAAAAGATGATGTGAGGAACAAATTTATGCAATATAGATTAAAAACAGATAAAACACAATAGGTTAAAAGGAAAAAAAAAATAAGAATAAAACGTAAACCATGAGAATCAAATAGTGATCAAAAAGCGCAATTTAGGGCTCAAAGGCAGCTCTGAATAGTAGAGTTTTAATCTTTGATTTAAAAGAGTCTAACGATTCAGCATTTTTGCATTCTTCTGGAAGTTTGTTCCAGATTTGTGGAGTATAGAAGCTGAAAGCTGCCTCTCCTTGTTTAGTTCTAATTTTAGGAATGTTAAGTAAGCTCGAGTTGGAGGACCTGAGTTGTCTGCTGGGTTGGTATAGTGACAGCAGATCTTCAACATACTTTGGTGCTAAACCGTTCAGTGATTTATAAACTAGTAAGAGTATTTTAAAGTCTATTCTCTGAGCTACAGGGAGCCAGTGTAATAATTACTTCTGTTTTGTTTCTGGAGAAAGTTACGGGACATCCAGTCATTGATTTGTTTAATGTTTTCATTTAAGGTCTGGATAGAATCAAAGTCATCTGGTGACAATGTAATGTATAGCTGTGTGTCTGCATAGTTATGGTAATTTATCTGATTGGCTGCTATAATCTTGGTTAGTGGGAGCATACAAATATTGAACAGGAGGGGTCCCAGGATGGATCCCTGGGGGACCCCATATGTTGTTTCTGTTTGTTCTGATTAAAATTTCCGATCGACACAAAGTCTGCCTATTTTTGAGGTAAGACTCAAACCACTGAAGTGCTGTACCAGTGAATCCGATCCAGCTCTCCAATCGTTCCAGTAATATTTTGTGATCAACAGTGTCAAACGCTGCACTGAGGTCCAACAGAACCAGAACTGTGGTTCTGCCGTGTCTGTATTCATCCGTATGTCATTGAAAACTTTGACAGGGGCAGTCTCAGTGCTGTGATGGGCACAGAAACCATATTGAAAATGATCCAAGGAGTTGTTCATTGTCAGAAATGTAGTTAACTGTTGAGATACAGACACCTGACTGGAGGGATGCGTTAACTATTTGCATCAGATCGGACTTAATGACAGGGAAAACTTTCTTTGAAAAAGGTGTGGGTAAGATATCGAGGCCTAACCCTCAGCAAGAGCCCCACTTGAAAGTATCAGGACTACAGCTCCAATGGAGCTGGTGTGCCTGGATTTTTGGAGCGCAGAGGACAACGGGCAACGCTCTGTCGATATACTTGTGGTAATAGACCACTTCACCAAACTGGCCCATGCCTATCCATGTGCAAACCAAACAGCAAAGCAGGTTGCACGGAAGCTGTGGGACCATGTCTTCTGTGTCTATGGTTTCCCAGAGCGGATCCACACGGATCAAGGGGCCAATTTTGAGAGCGAACTTGTCTCAGAATTACTCAAGCTGTCTGGATTATCAAAGTCACACACCACTGCCTACCATCCGATGGGGAATGGAGGGACCGAAAGATTAAACCGGACTTTGGGGAATATGCTCTGCTCACTGCCACTGAAGGAAAAGGCAAAATGGCCCCAACAAATCCAAACTCTTACATTTGCATATTATGCAACAATACATGAGACAACTGGATATGCTCCCTTCCATCTAATGTTTGGTCGTGTTGCAAGACTGCCTGTTGATGTCATGTTCCAACAGGTGCTGCATGATCCAGTGGTGGCCAGCTACAGCAGCTATGCCAAGACATTTATGTCTTATCTGATAGAGACATTGCTCAAAAGCAGGCTGTGAAAGAACAAGATAAACAGGCCCGAGACTACAACAAGAAGGTCAAGGGGTTTCAGCTGAATGTGGGAGACAGGGTGCTCCTCGCCAATAAAGGTGAAAGAGGGAAGAAAAAGCTGGCCCACAGGTCGAACTCAAAGACCTACACAATTATAGACAAAGAGCCCAAGACACACATATACAAGTTGGAGGATGACAAAGCCAACACCAGAGTAGTGCACCGCAACCTAATCTTGGACATCATTTTCCTACCCATTGAGCCTGCAGAAGATGAGCTGAATGAAACTGTGTGCGGTTTTGATGAGTATGAGGCTAGATCTTTTATGGTGGATACCATCAACTCCATGGAGGAAGTGGATTCAGGAGACACCACCTGTGTGCGGTTACACAGTGACACGCCAGATCTCAGTGATGGTGAACCAGAAGAGGAACAGCCATGTCATGAAGAGGCTGAGAGCAGTGGCAGAGGGTCTCTGAGGCTTCTAGTCTGACAGATTATGATGGTTCAGTCGCCGCACCATCAGCTGAGATAGACAACCAGTTAACAGATGTGACAGATGCAGTGGTTGTTGCTAGACATCAGGGTCCATCCAGTGACGTGGGCATACAGATGCACCAGGTGTCGTTAGGACAAGTGTTGGTAGGGTTGTTAAGAAAGTTGACCGCTTAGTAGAGTCCATGGCTCAGAAATCACTCATCCTCAGACAGTTTACTAGCTCACTTGGCAGGAAGTCACAGTCTCTGCTCACAATGTTTTAATGAGGTTTTTTTTTTGTGTCCACTCTATTTTATCAACTTTTCTGTATGGTAGTATGGTCACATTTAACATGGAACGCAAGTGGGTGGGTGGTTTGGTGTATTCGGCATCATACTGTTCCGTGAGAAGTTTAGGCTTGATCACCCTTTAAATTTCTCTGGACCTGTTTTCACAGTTAGCTTATACAGCTGATCATAAAAATAGTATTCTTTAGATTAATCCTACTAATTCTGTAAAGATGTTAGCTTTCCCAGTTTAAATGTGTGCCGACCAGTTTGGTGGGTAAACAGGATTTTGATGTCATTTTGGGGAGGTGGAGGTGAATGTAGAATGGACGAAAATAAATATAATGCATTCCACCAAAAATTCCTAATTTAATTTCATTTATGTATTTCTCTCGGTTTCTTACTTTACATTGTTTTATTAGTTTAATTGGTCTTCGTTTTGTTTGTGATATTCTTATTTTAAGAGTATATTTAGTGATATTGGAGAAAATCCAGTTTGATGCTTTTATTTCACTTCCTTCCTCCCCTTCGCTCAGAGCTGTAATGGAGGAAGGTGCGTTTTTCACGGAGCTCCCATTGTTTACTACCAGAAAGTTGTAAAGGTCGAAATGCTGTATATTCTCTTAGCCAACACGTTGGTAAGATGTTTGACTGTTTTATTGTGTAGTTTGACGGAGGATGGAATAGTTTTGCCAACATTTACACCTACTGTTGCAGAAAATGTGGTTCATTTGGTTCTTTTGTCATGGACAGATGTTATGAGATCGTGCTGAACTGTTCTATTCCATTCTGTGCAGGTATATTGTTGTTTTTCTGTTATTTCTGTTCAGTGTTTCTGGTCATTTTGGGAGGATTTGTACATTTTACTTTTAACTACCTGTAAATTGTTATATATTTTAATTATTATTCATATGACAGTGTCGGTGTGTGTAAATGTTTTATTTCTTTTGTTTTGGGAAGATATAAAAGATATAGTGAAAGAAACGTTTACTTTTATTTAATTAATTACGCCCCTTCGCTCGGAGCTGTAATGGAGGAAGATGTTCTGAGATCGGCTGATGATTGTCACTGCTGCTGAACTGTTCTATTCCATTCTGTGCAGAATAAATACACCATCAGTCGGGCTGAACCTGAACCTCGGAGTCATTCATTACTTACGCAATGCAGAGATTGGTGATTCTAATGAGGCAGTGTGGCTAAGACCAGTTACACATGCACAACAAAGGCAATATTTGAAGACTAACTAGTCGCAAAATGTATCGCTGAAAAATAGCCTAGAAAAGTGTATGCCAATCCAAAAAATGGATGTGGCCAGGTGCAAAATGAGGGCATGAGTAGGATTTAAACCACTGCAATGCGGGTTGTAATCACACGTGTTTACCAGTCTCCATAAGTAACACCTTGTTTTTCCAAAACAGCCAGTGCGCATTATCAATATCATAGCATTATCAGACAGGACCTCCCACATGGTCACACAGTTTAATAAACAGAAAGTACAGATTAGTAATCAGTGTGCACATTTTAATAAACCAATGATTTGGATTCTTACCTCTCAAAAATTATTTCTGCACCTGACCCCTGCCGGGCTCCCAATTGATTAATTATTATTAATCATTAGTAGAACATTTGTCAAAACCTGTTATAGTATGATAATTTCTTTTCCTTGCCTGCCTTGTTGCATTTTCTCTCTTCCTTTTACTAAACAAAATAGGCTAAATGCCGCGGAGGTCCGGTCTGACGCTTCTGGAGTTTTAAGCCACCAGCAGTGCTTCCGGTTCACCGTTGTTGGGGTCTGAACCATGAATATGACATCAAAAGGAGCTCTACAATCATGACCCAGCATTCCATAACTTGGCGAAACGCCCCTTCCCCCGGCTGCGCAACTCTGACTAATGGCGGAGCTATCCACTCCTTCCCTGTTTGAATCCGCTGAGCGGTGGATGATCTGCTGCAGCAATTGGCTAGAATGCCAATCCCTCAAAACCGCCGCTGCTGCCCGCAGCCTGATTGGAGACAGATACGGGGAAAGGGGGACGATGCGCCCACGCTCAGCATAAAAGTGATGGATGAGCATCAATCTTTCTCTTCCAAACTCGCCTGATGGTGTCGGCAGTTCTTAGAACTGTAAGGAGAGACTCCTTTTCCTAACACCTGTTCTGGATTTTGTCCTTGCTCCCTGCAAACAAACTTTTCCAATATTTTGGCTGGCCCCCAGACTATCCCTTCTTGATCTGCTGAACTCCACTCTTTTTTTTTTTTTCTCTGCACGGCTGACGAGCCAAGCATCTTGCTTCCCGACTTTTTCTTCCAGACCTGGAAGCTTCCTCTTTAAAGTAAGACTGTTTCAATTTATTCTCAACCTGGGTGGATGAGTTAGGAAGTTTTCTTTATAACTATATGCATACATAATCATTGATGTGAAGAGCTTCATCTATCTCAAGCGTTCTGTGATTACTCTGTGCTGTGTTTTGCTTACGGGTAAATTTGTGAGTTTTTGTATTTCGATTGTGTGTTTCCTGTATGTTTTTGTCTTTTATTAGCGAGCAGAATTGTTAGTCTGTAGAAGTTTTGGTTCTTCTCCGGTATTTTACAGTGAAGTGTTGTTGTCATAGGCATCAGCATCCTCGGAGTGCCTGCCAGGAACGCGCAGCATGCAAACGACATTTTGAAACCCATTTTCTTCCATTTCCCAACCAGAGCCTGTATTAGCAGAAAATAACTCACTGATAAGAGCCACGAGGTTTCTTTGTTAGGAAGGAACCGCAGGCCTCTTGCTTCAAGTTGAACAAGTCATTTAAGTCATAAAACGGGATCATAAAACATCCCCCCCTGTCCTTATCCAACGAGCTGCGTGTTCGCGTCATACACCGCCTCTTCGCGTAATGCGAGGGGCTGCGTACGACGTCAGTAGGAGGCGCCCGGTGATGGCCCTATAGGACGTCATCGCTGGTCGCCATATTGCTCAGGCACCGGTAGTCTTAACAGAACCATTTAGTATAAGTAGTGTTTTATTTTAGTTGTGTTTTTAGAATAAATTGGTTAAACTGAATCAAATCTCTGGTTTCTTTTATTCTGAGTGTGTGTGTGTGTGAATTACTGCAAGAATTCACTTCTTTCAGATAGGATCTTTCTGGTGTAATCCCCAATAATTAATCATTATAAGTGAGATTATTGATTAATAATCCTTTTATTAATAAATGTATGTTTTTGCCATTTTTTTGGGATAAAAAAATGGATGGTGCCCTGTTAATAATCTGAAGGTAGAATTAAATTAATAATTTACAATTATTGGTTAATATTCTCAGCATCACCAGATAGATCATAGCAATTATCAATTAATTAATTACTTTTAATTGATAATTCCACAACACCGTAATGTTAGTGTTCAGCCATGGCGTTTTTTACACGATCGCTCCAGGATCTCCCAAGGATAACCGTGAACGACGTATACCGGATTATTCAGGCCACAACAAAGACGCCAGCGTCAAACCGGGACAAGGGTTTTATGTTGTATGTGTCCAGCTACATACACACCTACGAAGGTAAGAAACTTCTGCTTTGAGTTGCTAAATGTTGAGACATGCTAGCTCGTTACTAGGCAAAGTTAGAACAGTGAGGACGAGTAGTTTACTGTGTTAACAGAGCGATTGGTTAACGTCATGCATATTTTGTGTTTTTGAAACATAATGCCTTTACCTGTATGTTAATCTCAGTTTCAAACAAGCAGTCAGGAGAGGTCACGGTTAGGTCTGAGTGCTTCAGATCCATGAGTAAAAGCCAGAAGCCTCACTGCCAGAGTGTAAGGAAAAGTCGCCCTGCAGGTTCAGTTCAGGTTCAAAAAGGAAAAGTTTCCTGTCTTTTCAGATCATCAGATTAAGAAAATTTCTGTGAGTTGCATCACTGCTTTGAATTCCATACATATAAATGAACCATTACAAGAGATATTTTAAATGGTTCCAGTTTTGTAATGGGATATTTGGAAAAAAAATTGCCAACAAAAGTTAAAAGCTCTCGCAGAAGCAGGATTTTTGTTGAGTTATGATTTCTTCATTGCTTACTCTGCACTTCAATTTTAAAATAAGCAGGGTGAAGGTAAGCCAGTGACGTGCGGCACTAAAGGTTAACCTGTCTGTTGTCTAAATCGTTCTATTATTTCAACATTTTATAGTCAAAAGAACTGAATTTATTTAACATAATAAATGTATGAAGTGCCTACGGGGTGGAGTGAGGTTAGGCGGAGCTGTGTCGTGCCTCTGGTGCTGTCACACACAGTGAATGAAGCAGGGAGTTGAAGCAAACATGCACCATAGGAAACCGAAACTCTTCTTCTATGCATTGAAAAGACTGAAAACAATCGGGGGGAAAAACACAATCGGAATAGAAGTAATCCAGGACAGCTTTCCTCTTCATGGATGAACTTCATGTTTTTAAAATGAGGGCAAACAAAGAGGAGTTTTACATGAGTGATGGAGAGATTAGTGGAGCAGAATGAAGACTTACACTTCATACAAACATTTTCACAGAAAATTTAATAGGATGGATGCCCATAATATAGTTAAATTCAATGGTACTGATTATATAATAATTTGTTAAAAGAGACATAGAAGAGTATAATTTGGGTTTAATTATTCTAATTCAATAAGAGCTGTGCCTCACCAGTCATGAACCTCACTGCACGTCACTTAGGTAACTGTATTACATTAGACATGTTGACATAAATCATATCAAACCATGTATCACATTCCCAATTTTAAAGTTCAGTAACAGAAGTTCTCTAAGAAAAGTTCCCAAATGTCGTGTGTAAATGTCTCTTTATTTGTAGTTGTAGTCTGACAAATGTTTTGTATTGTAACAGATTGTGCTACGGGATTCGAAGCCTGTAGTGCTGCTGAGGTGCCAGTGTGTGGCTGGTACAGCCTTGTGCTGTCACGTGGCGGCTCTGTTGTACCAGATGGCGCACTACTCACAGCTGAGGCTTACATCAGTTCCCCCAGTGTTCAGCTGTACAGAAACCGAACAAAGGTGGCATAAACCAAGGACCGTGGTAGCAAACTTTTTAATCCGCCACAGGTGCCAATCTCACATTATAGACTGGGACTCTCTGCCTGTGCATTTGTCCCCATTGAACATCAGCACCATCATCTGGCACCCCTGGCAACATCATTGGATACTTCACATAAGATTGAAAACAGCACCCGAGAGCAGACTTCCTGCATCGAGTGGCACCAACTTAGAAGATGTCGCATAACATCTAGCAAATTCCGAGAGGTATGTCACACAAGAGCAGAAAGTTCTGCTGAAAACCTTGCAAAGCGGCTTCTGGGACCTTCCCATCAGACTGCTGATATGCGTCGGGGTCTTGCCTTGGAGCATGTAGCTATAGAAGAGTACTGTAATGTAAGGGAGGTGAATCATTACCCGTTTGGGTTCCTGATCCACCCTGATGCACCATGGATGGGGGCAACACCTGATGGGATAGTGTAGATTTCAAACATAAGATAAGGAATTTAAAAGGGTTTAAGAACAGGTTTCTGAACTTTTTTTTTTCCAATTTACAATGAACTAGCTTCATGCTCTATGAAATCTTGAAGGTATTAAAAAAAGACACTGCATACCGTGATTTAGGTCAGATGTCCCACATTTGGACACTATACAGTCTGCTATGTGCAATGCGGTCTTGCAGTTCATCTTGTGGTTATGTTAAAAGCACACCACACTTTTCAGATTTTCAACAAAAGGTCTGACTAAAAGCAAGATATGCAGTGTCTTTTTTAAACTGAATAAATATACAGCATGGTGGGCTTTTATCATTTTTATCCTCATGAGGCTTCCTTGCCGAAGGCCTTTACCAATGACCCATTTTCATAGATTGTAAGGAGACAAGCCACTGTGTAAAGTTGATTGACGTTCCCAAAAGCCCGAAGGGGATCCACAGAATCAAAAAACTTGTGCTCCTAAACCCGGCGAATGGAGCGCTCCACATGCACCCTTAGACGTGCTATGGACTGGGTCTCCCTAACCAAGTTCCCGCTGCTTTAGCCCAAGTGCAAGGTCAAGCTTGTTGTTTTATTTTGAAGTCAAGTGAATATATAGTAAACACAATAACATGTCACTGAAAATACTTTGCACCTTGTTCTAAGATATATTTAGTCATTACTTACGGTAAGTACTCGTATTATATTGAAGAAAAAAAATAGAAAAGCCTCTCTTGGTTTTTCACAATTTTTTATTTTAGTACTTAAAACCCCAGAATTTCTTCACAACTTTGTATTTTTGTCTGCCTGATGACATAGTTTTAAAAATCTATGATTTGATTATTGATGATTGAGTTAGTACTCAAGTAACTTTATTACCAAATACGTGTTTTTACTCTTACTTTTTACTGTTATTTGAGTAAAAAATATGTTCAATTGGTGTCACTCTTACTTAAAATTTCTGGGTACTCTACCCACCTCTGCTCTTTACGACGGAGTATAAGGGCCATTTTAAACAAATAACAATATTTTGAAGTAAATTTCCACCCAAAAAACTAATAAATTCTGAGATTAAAGTCATATTTTCCAGGAAAAACTTGGAAATTCTCTGACACAAAAGAAATGTTGACATTATTTTCTAGGGAAAAAAAGCGTAATTTATATAGAAAAGAAGAAAATGTGCGAGAAAAAATTTAGAATTTTCTATGATTAATGGCATACATTTCGATATCTAAACTAAGATATTTCTGACATTGTAAAATCACAAAATTTAAAAATAAAAGAGCCTTTAATCATAGAAATTTCTTTTTTATCGCATATTTTCTACTTTTCTACATCAAAGAATTGCGTTTTTTCTTTCCCTAGAAAATGTCTGAAATCTCTGATCTGATCTCTGTCTTAACAAGTTATTTAAGGATTTTTGTGACAGAGAATTTCCGAGTATTTTTAACTCCGTCGTATGCTATCACACCACAAGTGTTGTTTTGGCAGAATATAAATACTGCAGACTCACACGTCTAGACTCACCTCGTAAAGAACCGGATATCCTTTTCGGAGGCAGCAAAACGGTGAATCCCGAATCGCTGCCTGAGTGTAAGACCCTCAATCTGTTGACGTAACAGGCGATTTTTTTCCAGGAGAGACGCATTTTCCTCCAACACCAAATCAACAATTGCTGGATCAGGTTCATGTTGATGTCAGCTGCGTGCTCCGGTGTATCCTCCCTCTCTTCATCTGGCGGCGGTCTTTCCCTTCTCTCCCAAACTCCCGGTCTTGGTTTTGGAAGGGCATAGTTGTTCCACTCAAACAACACAGGGACTGCTCCCCTTTTTCGAACCGTTTCTGATGCTGGCTCACGGATGTCATCCGAGTTAAAGTGCCGGCTACACACCCGAGTGTGAGGTGTTACTGTGAATTTGTCCCTGCGGATAGCAACGATCCACTTACGCCTCAGCTCATCATCAGCAGGAAACGTAAAGAAACTAAGTACAGTATTATACTTTCCAGAAGCCTGACACTGTGGGACACAGCAGTGTTCAGCAGTTGTTCCAGACACTCTCTGGTATTTAAACTTTGACTTCTTCATGTCCCCTGGCGTAGTACTAAGCACCAAAACAAATTGAAACGTACGCTACCGGAAGTATTGGCGGTGGCTGACATTTCAGCGGAAGCACATCACTACAGCCGTTGGCATTTAGCCTATTAGCCTTAATCGGGTCATTAGAGGGGGTCTATGTTGAAGACAGATGTCATATATCTATTAAAAATTGTATATGTTATATTTCCAAATAAAGCAATTTATTACTGTCCACTGCACTGAACGGGGGTAAGGGGGTGTTCATATTTGTTTAATTACAACTAGCTTTATTCAAAATCCTACCAAAATCTGACAATAAAGTAGAAATAAATATTTGTCAAAGATTTCTTCTGTCAAATGAGTATACAGTTGAGACAGTTTTAATATATAAAACACATTGGAACAGAGGGGTCTTTGAATCAACAACTAAAATACAAAATAACAATATATAAAAACTATCCAGCAAGTAGTAGAACTTCAACTATCCATTCCTATCACTGTTGTGACTTGGATCAGTATGCATCTTGACTTCACCCAAACTGTATACTTTGAGGATGGAAGCATCAAAGAATGACTTCTGTGTTTCATAGTGACAAAATGGTTTATCACTTTGTTGTCACTCAGTTGAATTTAAATGAACATGGCTGCAAGATTATGAAGCCTTCTCTACCCCATTTTTTGACGCAGCCAGGTGTGCAGCTGACGCAGTGCACTGAACAACCTTTTACACGGAAAGAACCTACATGTGGATAAATATGCATATATGACGCGCACACACACACGCACACACACACACACACACACGTATAGGGGTGATAGTAAGAAATCGCTCTCAGCGATTGTTTTAACTGTTGCTTTTGAATTCAGCAGAGATGGAGTTAGAACCCCAGATGACAGAAGCTGTGAGCTGTGCAGATCCAGGCGAGACACAGAGGCAACACATTGTCTCTGCTCTGCTTGGTTTATCTTCAGATGAGGTAGAAGAATTAAATGATATATCTCTTGCTGAATGTAATGATCACAAACCCAATACAAGCCTATATTACAGAAGCATATATGTGTAGAGCAGTAGAGCTCTTGGGAACCTGGGCCTGGTAGGCCTGTTCAGGAATACATCTCTACTAGTCACTGCCTGCGCACAGGTATTGCTTGTATAGCATACTGAGTCTACGGATACTACAGCCATACCAAGACAGGTCAGTAGGTGGCAATTATAATACTCAAAATTAACTAGGTATTAATTACTAGCCTAACCATTAACTAAAGGGCATGAACAAGGAGAAATTATTTTTTTTGAAAAATATGCACCATTTATTTTAAATTGTCACGTATTTGTAATTTAGAGAAAGTTTATTTAAAAAACGTCAGGTTTTCGTATTTTAAAATCCTCTGCGTTATATTGTTTTCGCATTCTGATACAGATGTCGAAAACTGCTATCAGCACCTAATTATTCACGCTGTAGCAGCAGCTGTAAATCCTATCCTGATACCTGCTTCTAATTTGATCAGCTGCAACATGGTGGCATGTTTTTCTCCAAGATTTTATTTTAAAAAAGAACCGTGTAAGCGGTGATATTAGTTTTTTTTTGCCACAGACCAGACGCCACTGAATTACTAAAGTTGTCACAGGACAGTTTAACGTATTTCCACAAATACAAAAAAAAGGCTATAATGACAATGATCAATGAGGACTTCCCCAGCTTTGCAGTCGCATTGAGGATTATGCAATTCTGCTTTGCAATTCCTCACAGCTGATACGAATCACACTGTATCTGCTCGTCTGACCTCCGCTTTTAGCACAAACACGGCTTTGTGTGTCGCAGAGATCGGCCCAACTCCCCTTTAATCGACATAATCTTAGGCCTCCAGTCTTTTGAAAGCTAAAAACTTTTTATGTGTCAAAGGTCAGCTTTAGGAATAGTGATAAATGTCCCTGGCGGATTTGTGGCCATAATGCCAGTGAATCAAACTAACGTCTTTCACATATCGAAAAGGCCCTTTAAATAACTTCTATTTAACCTTCAATTGCGAGTTTAAGTTTCTCTCTAAAGTTCTCCCAGTTTTCAAATGTTAAAGTGGTTATATATCAGAGATGTTGCCTGCTAACCACTGAAGTAGAAAGAATCTTAAATTGTACCAGGCTTTTACAACATTCATAAATACCAAGCTGTGTTTAGAGGAAGAATTGATCAATTGCAGCAGATTGTGTTGAAACAGGAAGAAAGATAGTTTAGGGCAATACCCCTATAAAAGCGGGTTGTAGGTAAATCATTTTGGGTGAGAACCAGAGTGGGGGAAGTATATGACACTTTGGCACACAATGAATGTTTATGTACTGGGAGTGACCAGGTCATGTGATTCTTTTTTTCTTTGTGTTCAATAAAAAGAGATGAGCCCTGTTTAGTCAGCGCACCTTTGGTTAGCCCGTCCTGCAGGTGCGGCTCATAACAAACAGATCTGGTTCTTTCTGTGTATTTTCTGCTTTGTTTCTGGAATAGATATCATTCTTTCGACCCTGCTAAGGACCGCTGGATCCTCAACTGTGAACAGAGCTAATTGAAAGATTTAGAGTTAATCCACAATAGAGGAACACTTTATAATAGAATTTAAACTCCAGCACCGCGCTGGAAGTGTTTGTTGCGTCTCTATAGCCGCCGTAAATTTTGTTTGCTTTCTGCGACTCAATCACTCGAGCATTTACACAAAGATGTCAACAAATATCCTTCTAACATTACCACGTGGAGTCACTGCTCGTCTGTTTGACTGATTGAAAACCCAAGACCAGCCCCAGCCCTATAATCTATGCATATTACCGATAATTTTACAGTATCGAACCCTATGTCTCTTTCACACAGGTTTTATTCATAAAATTTTGTCCTGTAAATCTTATTTTAAAAGACAAAATTGATGCAATTTTTATTATTCTTGTGTAATGTATCACATTAGGCATTCATGTTTAAATAATTTATTTACAGTGACAGTTTTGTTTAATGCTAACGGAGGTTTGCTGCCATCTAGTGACTCTTTATAGTTACTGCAGCAATACAATATGCTCCAGATAGGACTGAGCAAAATGCAGCTAACAGCAGTCCTGTTGTTTACAATGAGAATGTGGACTTAACTCGCTGGGAACTCAAAATTCCATCACCGTTGATTAGAGAGAAGAAGGCGCAGCTTTAGCTCCGCTCCCGCTGCTTCATCTATCCAATCTGTGGTCGAGCGTTAGCTTAGCCAATAGCTACTTGCTAGCGTCAGCTAATGTGCTGTGTAGACATGTGCTCTGATCCAGGGGGATGTGAAACAGGCAGTTAATATGTTACCGGGTGTTGTTGTTAGTTGTATGAGAAATGGTGAGAGTTACTTGTTAGGGAAAATGCAATGTCTGGTTCATTGTGACGAGATGGTTGTCTGCTAAATATTGCTACGGAGTCCCGAGTGGGACACAGAATGTAAACATGGCAGGAGGTGATCGTGATCCTCTTTTGGATTTCGATGTGCAAGGTCATAACATAATTTCGATCGATTTCGATACAAAAACGAGATCGTGACACCCCTAATATATAGGCAGCTTGTATGTGGGATACATATGGATGTAACAGGGACAGAATCTTTTTTATATGGTTTTAACTATTATCCATTTGTAATGGCATTGGTTTGTCTACTGTGTGGTTTTTAATCTTTGTTGCGTTTCTCTCTTTTCTTCTGCCTGCAGCAATGCAAAAAGGTTATCTCTCTCTCTCTCTCTCCAAGTGAAATTTAATTATCTTGTTTTATGCTTTTACTTAACTCAGACTGGTAGGGAGGAATATTACTTGTAGCTGACATGTTTCAGCAAATCGCTTCCGCCTTCATCAGAGCTGTCGTCGTTGTTGTTGACATTACTCCCGTTTATGTGAGGGCAGCAGGGGCTGATGTCGCTCCCTGCTGGTGATGATACATTCCCAGCTGTGGTCCAAAAGGTAAACTCCATCATCTCGGTTCATGGTACTGTGTGCGCGTCTTCTTATTTCTATCTCTTCTTTTATCAATCTCTTATATTTTTGTTGTTCTGTGTTGACTCCTATAACTCACCTTTAATGGACTAATCTACAAACAGAAAGTTTTACCATGGAAAATCCACTATCAGCCACTCTAGGTGAACTCTTTATGGAAGGCTTGCAACACAAAGCGATAGAAACAAGCCCCCAAACTGAAAAATAAAACATCGGAAACGCTATGTAGACGACATAAAATAAATAATACCCAAAGGACAAACAGAAGCACTACCACAACATGTGAACAACATGGATGAAACCAACAACATCAAGTTCACACACGAAGAAGAAAAAGACAACAGCATAACATTCATGGACATGAAAATAACCAGACAGCCGGACGGAACTCTAAATATAAACACATACAGAAAACCAACACACACAGATCAACATCTGCTATGGACGTCAGAACACCCTACATGCACAAAATGTCAGTCATCAGAACACTGTACCAACGAGCCAACATGATAACAGAAGAGCAAGAGTGTAAATTAGAGGACCAACAGCGGCTATCCAACATGGGCACTTAAGAAAGGAAAACAAGAAGCAAAGAAAGGAACAAACAACAAACCACCCAAGAGAACCAAAAGTGCAGAAAAACCAAAACCCTTCATAACTCTCCCATATATCAAACGAATAACAGAGAAAATAAGAGTGATAAAAAATACAACATTAACACACCAACAAAACCATACATGACAATAAAACAAAAACTGATGCACCCAAAAGACAAAATACCAACAGAAAAAAAATGCTGTGTTATTTACGGAATTCCATGCAAACTCTGCAATAAAATATACATAAGAGAAACTGGACGTCAACTTAACACACGAAAAAAAGAACATCACAAGGAATGTGAGAAAGAAACAAAACGAAGAGACACAAGAGCAACAAAACAAGAAGCAGAAACTACAATAAAAAAATCAGCCGTAACGGATCACTGTACAAGAGAAAACCATATCATGGATTGGGACAACACAAGGATCATCAACACAGAACAACCAAAATATAAAAAGATGGATAAAAGAAGCGATAGAAATAAGAAGACATGCACACAACACCAGGCAATATCGCCCCCTGCTGCCTGCATATCAACAGGAGTAATGTCAACAACAACTCTGATGAAGGTGGAAGCGATTCACTGAAACATGTCAGCTACGGGTAATAATCGTCACTACCAGTCTGAGTTAAATAAGAACATGAAACAAGATATGTATGTATCTATCTATCTATCTATCTATCTATCTATCTATCTACCTACCTACCTACCTACCTACCTACCTACCTACCTACCTACCTATCTATCTATCTATCTATCTATCTATCTATCTATCTATCTATCTATCTATCTATCTATCTATCTATCTATCTATCTATCTATCAGAGCTCATGGCAGTATCTACTCATTTATCTTGGCAACACTCGTTCCTAGCTCAGATTTTTTATTAACAAGATAATGACTACATATTTGTCTGAAGTCCATTACAGGAAGAAAAAAATCATTCAACCGAGTACCTAGTCCCACACAGAAGCAGCCTGTATAATTGTATATATTTCGATTTAGGCTTTGAATATATGTTACATATCTAAAATTGCCTGTGTTCTACATTATTTGTAAATATAGGTACATATGTACTATCCCTGGCTTATATGTGGGATATATACGCATAAGCGGGATATGTATCATATATGGGCAAAATATGCTCTATATAGGAAGCATATAGGTTTAACACATGCACATATATCCTCAAATAAATTATTTCCTCGTGTGAATTACTGACATCAACTCACAAAAACTGCCATCCGGCCACCGTAGTGTTAAAGATAGGAACCATATGCATTTCTACGCAGCTGCCTACGTAGCTGAAGCCCCCCTAAAATGGACCTAACAACGTCGGCGACTTAGCAGCTTCCTTTTTAAAAGTTATCGTCCAAAGAACAACTTTTGTCTTGTCTGAATTTAAAAGAAGAAGGTTTACAGTCTTCATGTTTTTTTGTCTGTAAGACATGCCTATAATCTACCTAACTGGATTAATAAGGATTTTTGGATAAATATAGATTGCATATCATCAACATGAAATAATTATTCATTATTTTAACAACTAGAAGCTTATACTGTATATTTTAAAAAGAATTGGCCCAAGCACAGAACCCTGTGGTACTCCACCAGTAACTCTTGAGTGTGAAGATTTATCATTTACATGAACAATTTGGAATTTGGAATTTGTCAGACAGACATGAGCCCAGTGCTGTTCGCTTGATCCCTTCAACATGTTCAACCCTTTCTACGAGAATATTATGATCAGCTAAGTCAAAAGCAGCACTGAGATCAAACAATACCGGAACAGTCACAAGTCCATTATTTGAGGCCATGATAATATCATTAGTAACTTTACCTAGGGCTGTTTCAGTGCTATGACGATTTCCAAAACCTGACTAAAATTCTTTGAACAGGGTATTGCTGTTTAAATGCTCACATACTTGATTAGCAACTATTTTCTCGAGAAATTTGGATAAGAAAGGAAGGTAGGATATAGGTCTGTAATTAAGTAAGCCATATTGATCAACGGAGGATTTCTTAGGTAAAGGTTTAATTACAGCAACCTTACGTTCCTGTGGTACTTATCCATTTATTGAGGATAGATTAATCATATCTAAAATGGGGCCAGTAACTACAGGGAACACTCCCTAAATAAACTGAAGTATCTGTAATGTCTCATTCACAGTGGCTGCGCGCACAAAACTGAAAAGTTGTAACACTGGATTTTAGACGCTTATCCTACTTTGACCTAAACATAGAAACAGTTTCACAAAAAATATATTTCATGGCAGAGAGGGAAGTGTTGTCTGACCAGTGTTATCTTTTGTCTTGCAGCTCTGAGGCACTAGGAGGAACCATGGCAGGTGCGCTGTTAACGAGTGGAACAACCCAATAATGCGTTGAGATGCTGGCGCAGCTTCAACGTCCAGCTGTGCGGCTCTACATTCTGCAAATTTTCTTACCCCTTATTCATACCGAGCACAGAAAGGATGTGTCCAGTTTGAATCAGGGGATTAACAAGCCTTCCCAGAGGTGAAGCTCCGGCAGCTTTCAGCTTGGTAACAGTTTTTTTTTTTCTTGCTTCTTCTGATATGTTTTTTTTTTTTTGGTGGATCTGCCATGGCTCAAGTCTCAAATCCGTGGGTTTGTTTATATCATCAGGTAGCGTGTAACATACTGCCGTACTGCGAAACTTGATCAGTACCTTCACCAGGCAACCCACAGGAGAAAAGATGTAAACTGTGGTTTTCAGCAGTGGGATCCTCCCATGCGTTGACAGCTCCGAAAATGAACATGATAAATTGTGTCCCCCCGAAATGTTTAGAAATTTTTATGGTGTAAAAATTATGGAGTGTGTCTTTAAATTTAGGATAAATAGATACATCCTCAAAATCAGAGAGGTTCAGGTGAGCAGGTAGTTACCTCATAATGTTGTGTTGTGATGACTCCTTCAGCAATAAGTTTTTCCGCAAATATGTGCAAGACTCCTTTCTGCTTTCTTATCCGCTTGTACATCAGCGGCTGGGTGAACATTGGCTCATCCATCTCATTGTGGCCATTACGTCTGTAAGAAACCTGCAGATAAATATTGTAATACTGTAAATATTGATAAACCCTGTGATACTTATGTTGGCAAATCACAAAAAAAAAGCCAATTTCATCTGCTCACATTTGGCAGAAATTATGTGTTTCCACAACAGGAGATCTGGGAGGGGAAAAGATGAAGGGTTAAATTGGCTGGCCCAGTGTTTCCAATACATATTTGACCTTTAAGAAATTGCCCAGATGTCAACATATATTCACTCTTTCGGAAGTGGGTGTCTTGGGTCCCTGAATAGTGTGTGAGTGTGTTGACTCCTGAATATATAAAATTATTTCAAAGGGTCCCATAATTATGAAGGACGCTAGCATTCCCCATTGTGCTGGTTTTCCTGCCGTTTCATCCAAAGCGGGAACGTCAGACCCCGGACGTAAAACAGTGCGACACACACTGCAGCTTGGACGATCAAGAACCGTCCCTCCTCTCTCTGTTCTCACTCCTGGTGGGCTGGCGTTCGATAAATCCCGACACGTCGGTTGGCCACTCGCAACTCGCCAGCCCACCGCAGACTCTACCCATCTCTGAGTGGATGGAGGAGCAGCTGAGAGCGCTGGCATTTTCCCCCCTACGAAGTTCAAAAAAGCCGGGCGGCCAGTTGCTTGCCCTCTCTGATCGCTACCATACGAGCATTGAGTTCCTCCTGGACTCTTTAAAGAGAGATTGGGCCCAAAAATCCCTTTGTTCTAAGAAGAGTGCTGGACACATGCTCTTAAACCTTTGTTTTACCGCTAGCAAACCTTTTTCCTCTCACTTTCCCCTTCTTTTTTTCCTTTTGCGCATTCAACGAACTGAACTCATTTTCCCCTTTTCTTTGTGCATCACGTTTTTCCGCTGTGTCTAAAAAGGATTTAACTTTTGCTGCAACCAACCAGCCTCACAGAGGCCAACCTCAGAGTAAGACCAAACCATTTTATTTGAAGTCTGGGTGGAGCAATTCCTTGGATTAATATTTTTGTGTGCATGTATGTTTTCTATAAACGTTTCAGTAAGCGTTTTGTGTTGAAGTGCTGTGTTTTATTTTACGGGTAAGCTGAGTTGTTTGTGTGAAAATTAATTTTTCAGGTACAGTTTTTGTCTTAGTGGTAGGTAAATACGTTTTGTGTTAATCGTAGGCGATTTGGTGTGGTTACTATAACATCTTCTGTCTGTGTTGAGCCACGGACCGGAGGGCTTTTGAGAGACGAGCATAGTCAAATTTGGCCCTCCCATAGTCGTTTCAAGCCATAGTTTGTTCTGGTAGAATTGGTTAATAAATTGTTAAACTGAATCAAACCTCTGTTTCTTTTATGTGTGTGCTGAATCATCGGAAAGGGCTTATCCTACAGATAAACGATATCTGGTAAATCATTGATAATTAAGCTATAAACTGCTTTTGACAGTTATCTTACATACTTTTGCCAGTTTAAACTGGATGGTGCCCCGTTTTTAATAATTTGAAGGAGTAATTAAATTAATAATTTATGAATTATTGATTTAATATTCCTAATATAATCAGATAGACAATAACTCTTCTTTATCCCCAACAAGTGGCATCACTGATCAGCGGCAAAAAGACTTCTCAATTGTTCAGAATGATTAAGACTCATTTGTTTCTGGTTAAACGACACATGTTAAAAAGCTACTCTGTTCTCTTATTTTAATATATTCAAACTTTTTTGTGGGATCAACAAACTTAATTTCTGCCATGGAAATGCAACAATTATAGCTTTATTTTCTAAGCTTTGTTAAGGACTTTAAAAATGCAGTCTTTTCTTATATTTGTTGTCAAGAGGAGATTTTCAGATATTCGATATTTTTAACATACCATTAAAGAGAGAGATAATGAAGAAGCTAATTGTCAGAGACCAGAGTTTATCTAGTAGGGCTAAGAATTCTTGTGGTTGGATTACCACAAGAATTCTACCATGTACGACAACATTTGCCAATCTTTATAAAAAACAATTTCCTCAAAAAAAATTAAAAAGGAATATAATTGTTTTAGTCCAGACATTTATTTAAACGTTTACCAGGTCTACGACAACGTCTTTATGGAATGTGTTCCTCCACTCTGCTGCTACATTGCACACATACATCACAGCCTCCGGGTAGTCTGCATTGACGTGGAAAATAGGCGCGTTCACGACTCGTGCCACATCTGTTGGGTACGGAGATGATCGGGCCATCCTGGGATCTGTGGTGAATCCAATCTGCATAGATGAGAAATGGCTATCAGGTGTTTTCATATTACTTAATATAAACTAATAATCTTTTATCATATTGACTTAATAGTGGATTTCATTACAGTTGTTAATTCCAAATAGAACCAGTGGTAGTGCTCTAGGCACAAAGATCAGAAAAAGCACATAGCAAAAAAAAAAAAGAAATAAAAAATTCAGGCTGATGAAAAATCACGTTAGAGTGGAGTAAAAAAGTATTTGTCAGCCACTGATTATGCAAGTTGTCCCACTTAAAAAAATGAGAGTGATGTATAATTTGCATCATAGGCAAGGGCGTAGGAAGGAGTTCAAGATTGAAAACGTGTTTCTGCATTTTCCCATTTTTTCTTATGTTAACTGAACAGCAAATAAATCCAAGTGCTGAAACACTTTTAAAACACGAAAAGCTCTTTTACCAAGTAGTTTACGTCACTTTTTTTAATATTATTTAAACTATATCGAACCATCCTCTGATCACCAACATCCTCAAATCCCTACATCCTTCATTAGGCTGTAGCTGCAGTGCCGTCTCTTTCTGTCTCACCCTTACCAGTGTCAACATGAACCTCATCTGATCCCTAATATAAAAACAGTGGACATGAAGGTAAAGAAAAATACTGATGGGGCTTTAATGAACAGGCCCGAAGCACACATCCAGAGAAAACACAGATCTATATGTGGAAATTATACCATGGGTTTTATTATTAGAAACGGAATGTCCTTTAACAGCCATCTTATGCCGTATTTATTGTCGAATCGCTTTTATCTGTTATTGGAAACTTTCCAGTGGAAAGTCAATCATATTTTCGTCGGATAGTTACGTAAATAGTAGTGTTTTGAATCATATCGGTTTAACATCATAACGCTTGACAATCAATATAATTATCTTGCTGGACAAAATTATTACCTGAGATCTAAACTTAGCCCTTTCATCTTCGCTCAAACAGTCTTTCATCTGGACTCCCACCTCAGTCGATCTGAGCTAGTTGCGGGCAGGGCTGCGTTGGTTGACGAGGCCACCGCTTCTTTCAAAAAATCAAATATTTTTCTCCTCCTGGGTTCTCCAATATTGGGGAGAGGGGGAGTCCCCCCATTCCCCCCTAGTCCTTTGCATATATCATAGGTACACTTCAAGTGTGAGAGACAGAATGTAAAGAAAAATCCAGGAAATCATATTGTATTATGTTTTTAAATGGAGCAGAAAATAAATATTTGGTCAATAACAAAAGTTCACCTAAATACTTCATAATGTAATTTTGGTTGGCACTGAAGGAATGCAAACAATTCCTGTAGCTCTTCACCGGGTTTGCAGTAGCTGGTATTTTGGCCCATTTCATCCATGCTGATCTTCTCTAGAGCTGTGATGTTTTGCCTTTCAACTCCTTCCACATATTTCTCTATTGGACTGAGGTCTGGTGACCAGCTAGGCCACTCCACAAGCTTGAAATGCTGTTACATTGCCACTCTTTCGTTGATCTGTCCATCTGTTTGGAAACATTGTGCATTTGCATAAGATGCACCGTGTCAGCATATAAGGGTAATTTTGCTGGCACAGTGTGTCTTGTGAATGGGCCAAACCACTTCCACACCACAATGATGCAGGAATATTGTGGCATGCATGCCAGCAAATTTGTTAGTAATATTACCCCAATATTCCCAAAACAGCGGATATTTGAATGAAGATTATTACTTGGCACAGGAGAGGGTGATGTCATGATGATGTGTGGAATGTGTGCTGAGGCCTGGCCGTCAACAGTATTTAAAGTACAAGTAAAATTGTGCCATCAGAGCACATTTAAAACATAGGAGTGGGATGTGGGGAACGCAGCTACACACCCCCAACCCCCACCCTGAGCCCTCAGTGTCTATATGAACTGCAAAGCCTAGTTTATACTGCTCCATCTACGTCGAAAAGGATAAATGCTACGCCATTATCCATTGATGCAAGAGCTCTCCGTCACCTATGCATGACAGACGGAGTAGAACCTAATTTTCTAACTATCCGTCTCCATCAAGCGAGACCGTATGCCCATGATTGGTCAGATCAACAACATCCCTATCCTCATTTTACCAGAATGGTGCACTATAGTCGATGTAATCAGTAGTCAATGCAGTGTTTGGGCACTACATGCTGTATATTAAAAGGAAATTTTATCTTATATGATCTATGGGTGATTTTGAACACAAGGGGGTGTAGACCACAACAAAACAGATTGCTGTGTTCGTTTACATGAGTTTTTAGAGTATTCGCTGAGCTGAAATTTTAGTAATATTGGGTCTGAACCATGAATATGATATCAAAAGAGCTCTACAAACATGACCCAGCATTCCATAACTCGGCGACACGCCCCCTCCCTCTTGGTCACTCCATTCTAACCAATAGGAGAACTGTCCGCCTGTCTCCCGTTTGAACTAGCTGAGCGCTGGAGGATCTGTAGCGCTGGTTGGCTGGAATGCCAATCCCTCAAGACCGCCGCCGCTGCCCGCAGCATGAATGGAGGCCGATACAGGGAATGGGGGGCGAAGCGCCCACACCCAACATAAAGGTGCTGAAACCATCGCTCTGTCTCTTTACGTCTTACTCCCATGAGCGGTGGTTTTGCCACAAAAGCTACAAAGAAGAGACTCCATTCTAAAACACGTGTTCTGACCCCTTTCCTTGCGCAAACAAGGAAACTCGTCTTTGAGGCCGTCTATTCCCGTCTTTGAGGCCGTCTATTCTCCTTTTTTCCTCCCTTCCGCACGGCGGATGAGTTGGTTGTTCTTTTCTTTCGTCTTTTTCCGTCGCAGTCAAGGACTCTGTGCCTTTCTCCTGCATCTGGGACTTCTATGAAGTAAGACTGTTCGATTTTATTTCTCAACCTGGGTGGAATTAGTCAGGAATTCTGTGTATTCTGATGCATGCATGTTCTCGTTTCTAATGGTCTGAGTGCTCTTGAAGTTTCTGTGCCGTTTGTTTTTATTTACGGGTAAACTGTGAGCTTTTATTGTTGTGTAAGTTTCATGTCTGTGGTACTGTGGTCTGTGGTAAAAAGCAAAGTTATCTGATTGTAGAAAATCCCTTTGTTCTATTTCATGTGCCATAGTGAGTGTTTAACCACACAGGTGTTCTGTTGCGCACACATGGAGCGCCTCTCAGAAACGCGCAGTGCCGAGGTAGACTTTAAAGTTCTTATTTTTCCATGTTTCTGAACCAGAGCCTTTGTTAGCAGAAAGCTACCCCACTGATAAGGGCCACGAGGTCTTTCTTTGTTAAAGAAAACCACGCAGCGCCTCTCCTGCAATAAAACAATAACTACCCCCCCCTTTCGGCAAGCTGCGCGTATACGTCCTTAAACAGCCTTGACGCGTGCACGCGAGGGCCCGTGTACGAACGTCAGCAGGAAGCGCCCCGTGACATGCCTAAGTGACGTCACCACTGGTCGCCATCTTGTTACGTAGTGTTAGACTTTAGTACAGCCATGGTGTGGTTAGAATAAATTTGTTAAATTGACTCAAATCTTTGGTTTCTTTTATTCTGATTGTGTGTGTGAATTATTGCAAAGCATTCATTCCCTTCAGATAAGGTATTTTGGCAAAATCACTAGTAATTAGTTATAAACCGTTGGTTGATACCTTCCTATTAATTAGCTATATATGTTTTTGCCAGGCTTTATGAAAAACTGGATGGTGCCTCGTTAATAATTTGAAGAGATAATCAAGAGATAATTCATAAATTAATAATTTATGAATGATTGATTTAATATCCGTAGACTAACCAGATAGTCCATAACTTAAATTTAGACATTTTTAATTGATAGATACCCAACAGTAAAAAGCTATCAAGCTCAATCAAAACAAACTTTCTGTCGTCCATTGCTCCTTGAGGGGGATTGCCACCACAAGTTGAAGAAAATAAACTCTAGTCAAACAGACCAAACCCTGCAAGGGTAGGCAGAACCGCCATAAAAAGTCAGCACCCCCTGCTGTCCATGTAGGGAATTGCTTTGCAACACTAACACACAAACAGGAAACTATAAACGCGAAGGTCTCTGTCAATACGTCTGCATCTGGGTCTGGGTGCAAACTTGCTGAAGGAGAAGTATAAACTAGGCTCAGAAGTGGATACTGCCACCAGAGGCTGATTGAACATCGGAAGCGTCAATGTTCAATCTCGAAAAGTGTACTAAACCCAAAATCCCTATGTGTGTGGTCATAAATTCTGCAAGAGTGGGATTAAAAAAAAAGTGCCACATAGGTCTCTACTTCAGAGGAAACAAGGATGTGAAGAATTTTCATTTATCAAATCAAGCCCCCCAACTTAAACAAAATAAAGCCTGGAGGTCTAATTTCTCCAAAACATGTTTGGTGATGAATAAAATCCTCTAACTCCTTTAGAGTTTAAAACTGAATACCTGGTTGTTGACCACCACATGGATGGTGCCATGAGTAGTGTAAGATGGCAGGTCCGATAGGTGGAAAGTCTCGTACACAATTCCCTGCCCTGCGAATGCAGCATCTCCATGAAGCAGAATAGACATCACCTGAAAAAGTGGTTTTCCAAGTTCAAAACATATCTTAAATTACCAGAAAAAGGCTTTTAATGAACTCGTTACGCCACCTACCCTCTTCCCTTCTGTGTCTCCAGAGTAGAATTGCTCAGCTTTGGTCTTCCCCTGCACAACTGGGTCCACAGCCTCCAGGTGAGACGGGTTAGCCATAAGCGACAGGGTGATGTACTTGTCACTGACTCGGTTCATCCTCCTATGATACATGCCTAAATGATACTTCACATCTCCAGAGCCCTACAAACAGATGGTAAACAGTTGCAGCTCATGCATTTAAGCCAATATCACCTAAAAGTTAACCAAATGTTTAAATGATCCCACAAAATGTAAAAGTTGAAATAATCATAGGGACCTCTGATGACATTTTCCTTGTGGCTAACTGGGGTACATTTATATTTTTATTTTATTAAAAGTTTGGTTTGAAAATACAAATCTTGAGAATAAATATTATAACAAGGAGGAAATTAAGACACATTTCTAGGACTACAGTATAAAGTACTTCTCTTTTATTACTGGGTGTATATTGGACTCTACTAAAAGAGCCAGATAATTCCCATTTTTCTGGTCTCTATGCTATAGAAAAACTTGTTTAAAGAGGTATTTTCCATTCTTCCATTCTTCCATTACGAAACATGGAGTTAACAATGCTGACTTAGGTTCAGGAGCAAGACCACGCCTCGGATCAAGTTTCGTTCCGATCCGGGAGATGGTTTATTTCGATAGTTGGTTCAATCGTGTCGCATGTGGAGTCCTATTCCAAATGTAAGTCATTTCAGCGGATGTCTGTTAAGTCATCCGTAGACGTCTAGTATGTCGTCTCCATTAAACAAAGGGATTTGGTTTGTAATTCTATTGTGTACATAAGAATCAAGGCTTGAGGATGTAAAACCGTGACAAAAAAAGCACGCTCTGAAGAACATCGTGGTCCTCCATTTACCTCTATTTGTTCTATGGCTGTTTTCCGTGTTTTAGATGTTTCTGCACATGTCAACATGATTAATGCTTTTCAGACATGTAGCGCATTTTAATCTGATGTGAAATTCTAATACAATCTATGATCCTATTAAGGATGTTTTGCACATGTTAATGTAGCTAGTGACATACTTTCGGTTAATGCGCATGCGGCGCAGTAAAAAAAAAATGGTGTAAAAATCTGTTCAAATCAATTTAAATTATGTATATTTTACGTCCAAGTTTAGGCATTTATATTAGGCAAGTATATTCTTCCCTCTGTGACCCTGGGGTCGGGGCATAGAACTTGTGGGTCAAGATAGGACGGGTAACTTGTCTTACGGTATGCATTCTGAAAGGGTGTGCCATTTTGTCAGAACACCGGCTCCCTCTTTTTAGGATTTAAGCGAATAATTCTCTGGATGCCAGGGCTTTGCTCTCGGGTTATCTTAACTCCGCCATCACCATCATTCCCTTGGTTCGGTCTTTCATGTCTCCTTCTGTCCTCTACCACCAGCATGCCATGCTTCCACGATCCGTCCGCCCTCGTCAAACACTGTCGTATGGGGATGCGGCTCTGGCGCGATTTCCTTTCCTCCTTGGATCTGTATTTCATTGTTTTATAATAATTTTGTCTCCCTTCTCGCCAATTCTCAGCTCTATATAAATGCTGCTCCTCCCATTGGTTTTACTACCAAGGTAGGTGGTTCAGGCTGGCCCCCGGAGTTTGTCTCCCAGTTTGCCCTCCCTTGCTCCGCTCTCCATGGGTTTTACCTTCTTGTCATCACAGCCCTTCTTCGGGGACAAAAATGGTCGCAGAACTCAATCCTCATCCACTTACACGATGCAGCCGTCATAGAAATTATTAATAAAGGTCGATCTCGTTCACCCACTATCATGCAACACATCCGCAGTCTCTCTATACAGGCCCAATATCAATTCATACTCCATGCAGCTCATGTCCCTGGTCACCTAAACTGCTTTGCTGATTCTGTCTTTTCTTTTTTCAGAAATTCAGATCCTCAGCTCGTCCTCATCGCCGCATCTCAGAAATTCATGTTCGACAGTCTCACTTGGTACCCTCTGTTTACCTGTCGGCTAGAATGCCTTCAAGGCCTTTCACTTAACATATGGGCTTTCTTTTCCCTCTCATTCCCCTGTCAACCTGCCAGTTCATGTCACTCCAATTCAATAAAAAAAGCATATACATTAAATCTGCGTAACTACCATCAAATCTTATGTCACGGATCAGCCTCGTCATCAAGCGGGCGACAGGTAGCCCCTGTCCAGCCCTTGATCATTTTCATGTTATTGAAAGGTCCTAAAAGCTAGAACCGCCCACAGCTACTCACCGCTTACTGCTCACCTTCGACCTTCTCACCCATTGCATACTCACGCTAGCTATCCAGTCCACGCTCCTGCTCGCCTGTTTCGGTTTCCTGCGTTGTTCCGAGTTTGCCCCCTCTTCAACGATACACAACCTTTTCATTCATCTCAGTCTCTTAGACATCTCGATTTTTCCAAGCCATTTTCTGTCAGCTATTATCTAGCTTTTTTTTGTTTTTAATTTTAATTATTGGTCTGGAGTTAGTAAAGATTTACAAAGATATCTGTAAATGATTTTGTTGTTCAAACCTCATCAGCAGCCTCCAACTTGGAATCAAACTGACAGAAGATTTGGTCCAGGTCTTTCCGGATAAAATTGGCCAGCACGTTCAGTCTGCCTCTGAGGAGAATCGAGAGGATAAGAGACATCTGTGAGGATAGTTTACTTTTGCCTGGCAGCACAGAGCCAGGTATCCATACCTGTTGAAACATTTCACATTTTGTCATGTTACAACTACCAATACCAGACATTTTTGGTGGAAGACCAACCCAAAGCAGTTACAGGTATGAAATTGAAGGAAAATGCTCTATAGTTTTGAAAGTTTTTTTCTTTCGTTTGAAAGAAATGTGAACATTTTGGCACACAATTGTATCCAGCCAAAATGAGTCAATAGACGCACAATTTTGGTGCATTTACATCTGCATGTCTTCTGAGATGTAGCTGTCTATATCTAGAGACCGAAACATTTGTGTTCTTTCATTGCATTTTCTCTAATTCTCTGTTGGAAGTGCTAGCTGTGTGTGTTGTGGCATAGGTACTGTGTCTGCCAAGTTTATTTTTTTTAAATTATGTCAAAACAGAGGCCATTATTTTCAGCACCAAAAAATTTTTTCAGTAATGTTCTGGCTCTGCCATAAGTTTAATTTATGTGCTGTCTCTTTAAGAGAACAAAGAAGTCAGTGTTCAGACCATGCAGTGCAGACAGCACAGCAGTGTGATTCAGACTGCAGAGATGCCAAGCTGTTGTTGATAGCTGTGTATTTTCAGTTCAGAAAGGGCTTTCCCTGTAAGTATTGCAATAAAACAATGTTTGAATAAATGATTAGTTAAATAAATGTTAAATCTGAGTAGTTCATTTAGGATTTAAGAAACTACACTCAACAAAAATAGAAACACAAAACCTGTTTTTTCTGCTCCCACTTTTCATGAGATTGACTTAAAGATCTAAAATTCATTCCAGATACACAATATTACAATACAATATTACCATTTCTCTCAAACATTGTTCACAAATCAGTCTAAATGTGTGATAGTGAGCACTTCTGCTTTGCTAAGATAATCAACCCCACCTCACAGGTGTGCCACATCAAGATGCTGATGTGATATTAGAATTAGTGCACAGGTGTACCTTATACTGCCCACAATAAAAGGCCACCCTGGAATGTGCAGTTTTGTCTCACAGCAAAATGCCACAGATGCCACAAGCATTGAGCGAGCGTGCAATTGGCATGCTGACAGCAGGAATGTCCACCAGATCTGTTGCTCATGCATTGAATGTTCATTTCTCCACCATAAGCCGTCTCCAAAGGCGTTTCAGAGAATATGGCAGTACATCCAACCGGCCTCACAACCGCAGACCACGTGTAACCACATAAGCCCAGGACCTCCACATCCAGCAGGTTCACCTCCAAGACCATCCACTCTGACAGCTGCTGAAACAATTGGTTTGCATGACAAAACAATTCCTGCACAAACTGTCAGAAACCGTCTCAGGGAAGCTCAACTGCATGCTCGTCATCCTCATCGGGGTCTTAACCTGACTCCAGCTCGTCGCCGTAACAGACTTGATTAGGCAAATGCTCACATTCGATGGCACCTGTCACGTTGGAGAGGTGTTCTCTTCACGGATGAATCTCGGTTTACATTGTTCAGGGCAGATGGCAGACAGCGTGTGTGGTGTCGTGTGGGTGAGCGCTTTGCTGATGTCAATGTTGTGGATCGAGTGGCCCATGGTTATGGTGCGGTTATGGTGTGGGCAAGCATCTGTTATGGACGAAGAACACAGGTGCCTTTTATTGATGGCATTTTGAATGCACAGAGATACCGTGATGAGATCCTGAGGCCCATTGTTGTGCCATACATCCATGAACATCACCTCATGTTTCAGCAAGATAATGCACGGCCCCATGTTGCAAGGATCTGTACACAATTCTTGAAAGATGAAAATTTCCCAGTTCTTGCATGGCCAGCATACTCACCAGACATGTCAGTCATTGAGCATGTTTGGGATGTGCTTGACCGGCGTATACGACAGCGTGCACCAGTTCCCACTAATATCCAACAACTTCGCACAGCTATTGAAGAGGAGTGGATCAACATTCCACAGGCCACAATTGACAATCCGATAAACTCTATGCGAAGAAGATGTGTTGCACTGCATAAGGCAAATGGTGGTCACACCAGATGCTGACCGGTGCTGAGTCCCAAGACCTCCAATAAAGCAAAAAACTGCACATTCCGGGGTGGCCTTTTATTGTGGGCAGTATAAGGTACATCCATGCACTAATCATGATGTCAGATCAGCATCTTGATGTGGCACACTTGTGAGGTGGGATGGATTATCTCAGCAAAGCAAAAGTGCTCACTATTACACATTTAGACTGATTTGTGAACAATGTTTGAGAAAAATGGTTATATTGTGTATCTGGAAGGAATTTTAGATCTTTAAGTCCATCTCATGAAAAATGGGAGCAGAAACAAAGGTGTTGCGTTTATGTTTGTTGAGTGTATTTACAATGCTTTCTTTGATTGCATGTGGATGTAGTGAAGAATGAGTATGATTTATGTTACACATTATTTTCTGTTTTATGTATATTTTTCGTATATTGACGGAAACATACTGTAATCATTGTTACAGTTTCACACCTGCCATATAAAGAACTCCAAACCATCCTCGCGTCTGTAACGTCTTGTGTGGGGGTGTTTAACTAAATGGATAGCGGAAAAGGTTTCTGCGAAGCCATTACAACTAATAAAACTTTCCTGTCCTTTGCTCCAGCTTGAAAATCTCTCCAATAACCTTGTGTTTATGATGGACTCCTCCTTAAAAATGGATGTGGTTGGAGCCTACATTTAACCGTTTTCTTATATTTTCTTTATTTTTCTTCTTCTCTTCTTTCTTCAATCCCCTCCTTCCCTAGTAACTTTCTGTCCCACCTCGCTTCATCTTATAACCCCTTTTCTTTTCAGTCTCAGTGTCCACAGTTCTTGAAATAAACCAACTGCAAATTTAGTGAAAATTCCACACATATACAGTGTGGCAAAAAAGTAATTAGCAGCGACCAAGTGTGCAAGTTGCCCTACTTAAAAGAATCATGGTACACTTCAACAGATAAACAGAATGTACAATAAAATATCCAGGAAACCATGTGTATGATTTAAAAAAATAATTTATTTGTATAGTGGTGCAGAAAATAAGTATTTGGACAAAGTTTACCTCAATAATTTGTAATATAATCTTGGTTAGCAATGACTGAGGTCAAACATGTCCTGTAGGTCTTCACGAGGTATGCACATTTGTATTTTGACCCATTCTTCCATGAAGGTCTTTTCTAGAGCTGTGACGTTTCGGGGCTGTTGCTTATGGACTTTTAACATAGATTTTCTATTGGAGACTATCTAGGCCACTCCAGATCCTTCAAACACGTTTTATAAAGCCCCTTCTTCATTGCCCGGGCTATTGTCTAGGATCATTGTCACGCTGGAAGAGCGTAAAATATTTAATCTTCAATGAAATCACTGATAGAAGGAAGTTTTAGCCCAAAATTTCACAATACATGGCCCCATTCATAATTTCCTAACACAGATCAGTCGTTTTTGCAGAACAGTAGCTTTAAAACATAATGTTTCCAGTCTCATGCTACACAGAGGCTATGGTTTTCTTGGGATGCAGCTCAACTTACTTCGCTGTCCAAACACATCCATTAGCATTAAACCAGAGAGTTTTACTTTAGTCTTATCTAATCACATGACATGCCTCCAGTCCTCTGGATCTGACATTTTCTGGCATGGAAATGTGCTGGCTTTAGTAGATATTTTGAGTGCTGCAGGATTTTAATCCATGATGAAGTAGTGTGTTACTAACAGTAACCTTTGTTACTGTGGAACCAGCTTTCTTTGGGTCATGACCAGTTCCCCCATGTAGTTCTAGGCTGTGTCCAAACCATTCTCAAAATATTGCATGGAGCCCCAGGTTGATGGATACTGTAAGTAATCTTGTATTTATTCAATTTTCTAATAATTGCTCGAACAGTTGATCGCTTTGCACCAAATTGTTTGCCAAAAGAAGATGGACCCAGACTTTGGTAAATGTATAATCATGTCCATGTTGTTATTAACCCTCGCATTTTGTTAATTGTAGAAGTTGGAGTTTGAATGTTTGATGGTGTGGACAGGTTTACTCCTTAAAGAAGTTAAGTCTGTGATTGTTGCTTGATTGTAGGAGCCAGATACTTATTTTCTGAATCTGTGGAAAGAACTGAAAATATCTGCGCAGCGACAGCCCCAAAACATCACAGCTCTAGAGAAGATATGCATGGAAGAATAGATCAAATTACAAATCTGCAAATCTACCTGGTGAAAACCTACAGGAAATGTTTGACCTTTTGTCATTGCCAACCAAGTTTACAATTCAAAGACAGATATTTTCTGCACCCTTCTACAGATAGATTCTTTAGAAACAATACAATGAATTTCATGATTTTTTTTTACATTCTCGCTCTCACATTTGAAGTCTACCTATGATCAAAATGGCAGACCTCTCTCATCTTTTTAAGTGGGACAATTTGTACAATCGGTGGCTGCCATTTGCTCTAATGTATTCAATTCACTTCAGTTTATTTCAGTAGTTGGGATAGATAATTTTTTTAAAATGTAGATTCATCTCACTATAATCTTGGAATTAATATAGATTAATCTATGTCTGAGGCATCTGGGGCATTAGACCAGGACTGTGTTTCCCTTTTACATTTCCATGGTACTCCGCCACTGCAGAAATTCCAGCGCCACACCTACAAAACACAAACGTGCCAACCTGTAGGCTACATAGTTTGCGTAGCAAGTATGTAATTTAACATATAAGTATGCTGGTATGACTTGCCCCTCTACAAAAAAAAAGCTGTGCGGACATGCAAGCTCTGTACTAAATGTGCAGTACACATGTCTGACGACACGATGCAGCAGTACAGTGAATCAATTTCAGCCAATCATTGTAGAAAAGCGGAGAATAATGTTTTTTTTTCCAGAGACTGTAAAAATATTTTTGTCCCACTAGTTGGTGCTATAAGTATCCTGATTTTCCCCAGCTCTTCAAACAGGTAAATATTGTTTTGTTTCTTTGCATCCAAGCATATCATGTTAATAAAAAAAACAAAAAAACATCCGTATCCGAGTAACGTTGATGGATTGTAGCGTTGCAGATACAGTATGGCTGGGAAAATCAGCCAATACTTTAAAAAGCAACCTCGTGAGAATGAGAGTCGGGAATCCAGATGAAACAGTGCAGACACATCAGCGTAACAGACAGGTAAAAGGTAATAATTCATGATTGTGACAAGATGTGAAAATTTGTTGGTTCTGAAGTTAGTTTGCAGGCAAGAACTGGTGATGGGCAGAAGTATGGTCAGAATGCAGGACAGGACGAGTTGGCGAGGTGAGGGTACGTTAGTCTGTTTCCTAGTCATTAAGAGCATAACAACGAAAGCCAACATGTACGTGATGTAAACGTGTTTTTTAAACATAATTTTTTATTCATCTTTTCGAATCTTCTCAAAAACACAGAGCCAGTGGGTTTGACAAGCAGTGGATGAATCAATTAAAGGGGAGTTTTTCCTCTCCACTGTCGCTACATGCTTGCTCAGTATGAGGGTTTGCTGAGGAATTAATTGCTGTGGTTGGAGTCTGCATGATCCGGGAACAACCTCACGCCGATGACTCAACGCAATCTGCTGGGATTCCTTACATAGAAAAATACATAATCTAAATGTCATGGGTCTGGCAGAAGTTTCTTTACTGTGGATGGGTTAAAAAATATGAATTTAATATTTCGGGGTTTTTAAGGCTCCCACTTTCCATTGTGTGGAGAGAGCATGTCTGAAAATCTCCCCATTGCCCTGAATGGAGAATATTCTCGCTATCTCGGCATCCAGTGCTTCCAGACAAAGATTTGATATGTCCACCTGAAACTGCGGATTAGCCGCAGGTACCCGTTCTATTGCAGAACTCTCAACTATAAATTAAAATTGAAGTTTCTCTGTACAGAAAGGGCAACAACAGCAAAGGTTGCAAAGGGAACGCGATTTATTGTTGTGCATATTCTTCTGGGGAGAATGCATATTTGCCATAATTGTGCTATATGTGGATTTTAATGTCTGCCACTTGTCTGCCACTGGCTTTCAGCTGTTAATAGTTGAAGAAAGATGCGATTTTCAACACCTGTTTATACCCTCCAGTGCTTATTGTAATGAAACGTGAAACAGAGTAATAATAGGCTATGAATAGTTAATGATAATGGTCCCTAGCAATCTTCAAACCCCACTCAAGTTTATGGTTATTGTCCCCTGTCCCCAGAACATTTAAAAATAAACTGATGCCCTTGGGCTCAGGCATACTGAGGAAGGCATGCTTTGTTATTTATGCCAAAAGCACTGTACTCTCTGTCTGGTTGCGAGATGTGTGGATAAATGCCCACAACTTAATGCGCTTTCAGTTTAAAGTTAACACCTTATTTTTGTATGTATATTGCTTTAATAAAAAAATTGCTTCAACATGATAATTTTCATATTCTTATTAGAAAGCATAACTAAAAAATATGTTGCCTGTAAAAAAGTGAGTCAGTTGAATGCACAGAATACATGCATGTGTTGGTGCGTGGTCAGGATGGTACCACCTCTGCCTCAATATGAGCCAGGAAAAAACCCTGGAAGAGGTATATATCAAGTGGAGCATTATTGCCATAATGCTGCCATCTGAGAAAGTAAATTAGCTGAGCTTCTATTTGGTAAAACGGCAGGCCTGAAAGCGCTCCGGCGCCATGGCAGATATCCGACGCCCTAAAGTGTTTGGGAAAAAAAAAATAATAATCAGGTTCGCGTGATCTGAAACTTCCCGAAACCTGAGAGGCGCTTTCAGTCTAAACCCCACGACTGTACACCTACTTAAGTCAATCGGTTATAGGGTAGGGGCCGGTCTTGGGTTTTCAATCAATCAGACTTATGTGGCAGTTACTCCACGTGTGAATGTGTTTTAGGAGGATATTTTTTGTCATTTTTGTGCGCATGCGTGAGTGGTTGCAGAAAGATAACATTTACGGTGGCTATAGAGATGCAACGAACATCTCCAAGACAGTTAGAAGGCAAAATCCCTGATATATAACCACTTTAACATCTGAAAACCGGCAGAGCTTTAGAGAGAATCTTAAAATAACAATTGATGGCGAAATATAAGTTATTTAAAGCCCCTTCTAGATATATATTTATATATTTCGCTAGTGTCCTAGCCACAAATCCGCTGGGGAGCTATTTTTCACTATTCCTAAAGCTGACCTTTTACATTATCATCATTAAAAATGTATGGCTTTCAAAAGTCTGGAGACCTCAGATTATGTTGATTCAAGGAGCTTTGGGAAGATCTTTGTGAAACAGAAAGCTGTGTTTGTGCTAAAAGCAGATGTCAGACGAGCAGAAACAGCGTGATTCCCATCACCTGTGGGGAATTGCAAAGGAGATTCTTCGTATAATCCTCAATGTGACTGCAAAGCTGGGGAGTCCTCATTGATCATTTTCCTTATTTATTTATTTATTTATGTATTTATGGCAATATAGTCTGTGTTGTACAAGTTAAGTTGTCCTGTCACAACTTTAGTAATTCAGTGGCATCTGGTCTCTGGTGAAAAACCGAATATCGCCGCTTGCACAATTCTTTTTTATTTTTTATCCAGTCTTGGATAAAAACATGCCATCATGTTGCATCTTAATAACTCAGAAGCATGGGTCAGGATAGGATTTACAGCTGCTGCTAAGTGTGAATAATCAGGTACTGATGGGGGTTTGGGATCTGTATCAGAAGACAAAGACAATATAACGCGGATAATTTTAAAATACGCAAAAATCACATGTCTTTTAAATAAACATTCTCTAAATAACAAATACATGATCACAATTTAAAATGAATGGATATTTTTAAGAAAAAAAAATGTCTCCTTGTTCATAGTTAAAAGCAGAGATGTATTCCTGAACAGACCTACCAGGCCCAGGGTCGCAAGAGCTCTGGTGCTCTGCACATTTATGCTTCTGTAATACAGGGTTGTATTGTTTTGTTTTTTTAATCTCATGTCTGAATAATGTCCATTTATATCAACAAAGGTCATCAGAATCTTTTAAAGCAATGGACTATTTATCAAAATGTTCTCCCGGGGGAGCCCACCCCTGGATCTTGCTTAATATTATGTTGATCGGGGCATATATCTTGGCTTAGGAAAAAAAGTTCAGGCTCAGGATTTTTTTTTTACTTTCACCTGTGAATCTGACATCCATTTAGAGAGCCATACGTGTAACATGTTCTGAGATAGAAAAAAGAAGAAAAAAGAAACACATTTCGTAATCCATTGCCATTATGTCAAACAGTTGGATGTTTTTGAGAATCTGTGTTCGTTATCATTACTTAGTGTTCCATCATTAACTACATCACTATACAATGCCTCTAGCAATATTAGATTATAAAATTACATAATCTTTTCAATGAATTTCATTTTCATGGATGTTGAATGGATTTTAAGGGTAACAACTGGCTGTTGGACTGAATTGACTCACCAAGTTATTGTTTTACAGGTCTCAACAAGAAAAAGCCTGTCCTAAGTCAAGACAGGCAAGTTTCAAGTCTGGAACTTTGAAACTTTGAATTTCAGGTCATCTGTAGTCATTTTTTAAACACTGCAATTATATGATCAAAGTAAATCATAGAACATCTGTTTTTAGAGTCTATATTTTAAAAAAATGTGGTCAAATAGATTGGCTGTGCTATGCAGATAAGAAAAACGGTAAATGAATCACCAAGATTATAATTAAAGACATTTAAAAACTTGTGTTAATCATAAAACTGAATTTAATAAATAAGGACATTCTCCACATTGGAAGATAAATACTTTGTCATGTCTAAGTTGTTTTCAACATACAGAGACCTTTTATAGAGGGTCAGCACACATAAGTATAGAGAGACATTCGCCGTTTTGTTGAAACAGGATGGGTAAGTCGAACGGGATGAGATAGTGAAATGATTTAACAGTGTACACTTTTGAAATAATTGGTTATTAAAACTTTAGATATAATATCAAGTCTTTTCTAGTAAGCAGGTTCAAATCTAAGTCAAGCCGTGAGTCACTGGTGTAAAAGTCAAATTCAAGTCAAAAGTCTTTTAATGTGTTTTCAAGTAAAGTCTAGTCACAAAGTGCATGACCTCAAGTCCAAGTCATGTGGCAAAAGTCAACACCTCTGTTCTAATATATTTGTAAGAAAACACTGAAATCCATTAATCACTTTTCTTCCCTTCCCTACAAAATTAAGCATACATCAACAACAAAAAATATTGACAGTTGTGGTAGAAACATGACAAAACATGAAACAGTTGCTTTTTTGAGAGGTTCTGTATGAAAATTATATTTAAATTATGCAAATTTATTGAGGATAAAATCTTCATCATGGTGAACAGAATAGCTGAGTAGCAGAACAAAACGTTTCCTTATGTGCATTAAAGCAGTGAGTTTCAATCCTGGTCCTCAAGGCACCCTACCCTGAATGTTTTAGATGTCCTCCTGCTTAAGGACACCTGGTTTTAATTGCTGGCTGATTAACAGGCTTTTCTTGAACTGCAGTCACCTGAAGCAGGTGTGTTAAAGCAGGGAAACATCTAAATCATACAGGACAGTGTGCCTTGAGGACCAGAGTTGTGCAACACCTCCTTAGAGGGGACCAGGTGTAGCTTTATATGTACCTGTGAGGCATTCCCAGGATCACACTCTCCACTCCACACTGACTGGATCTGTCAACAATGGTCTTTAGGGCTGGGATGAGCGACTCACAACCTTCCAAACCAAAACGCTTTTCTGAAGACCACTTCCTCTGAAGGAACTCCTCAAACCTGCCAACAGTGGTGACCACAGATGCCTCACAGAACTTTATATCTAGGCTTTGAAAGTGAAGAACCAGTAGACTAACCTGGTGGCACAGATCATTCTACCTAGCAAAGTCATCTTCTCTTCCATGGAAAACTGCATGATTCCGGGAGTTTCAAACTTTTGTCGAATCCACTGGCACTGCTCCATGTCATTTATGAACATGAACTCCACCCCGATATGCTGACAGTAGGCCATCTAAAAAAACGGCAAGATGACCATGTGTTGGTCTGAAAGGTTTAAGCAGGCTAAAGTTTGTCTCATTGCGAGGTTATAGATAGAGGGTGGATGGATAATGTAGGATTCTTCAAGGTTTTTTTTCTCATGACTTTCTAAAAGTCTCTCACAATTGTGATGGATATTTTCCTTTTCAGTCCCTGACCCTGAACCTTACTAGAGATAGAGGAATTAATTTAATTCCATAAACAATTTTATAAGCAACCCAACCAAGTGAGAACTATTTTTAATATCTTCAGTTACTTTTTTATAGACTTGGATTCTTTGGAGTATTCTAGCTGTTCATAGGTCTGTGCACTTCTGGATGGAGGTCTCAGAGGTTGCTCCTGGAAACTGCAGCAGCCATTCGTCCAGTTCCAGTGACCACAGGCACTGTGGCTTTTACTTTCCACCATTTTTTTTAATTGCATATTTCCTGTACCTCTCACTGGCAATGAGGCCCTTGATGCCTTATTTGTGTTTAACTAAACAACTAAATGTCATGAACACTGACCATAAATGTTGTTTGTTAATGCTTTCAGATAGTTAAAAATAGGTTTTTAGGTTTAATATTTTTAGTGAAGAAGAAAAAAGATTGTTCTAGTATGTACCATGCAGATAAGATAGCTGAAAGATAAACTGGTCAATAAATCACCAGATGAGAATATAAACATTTAAAGACTTGTGGTGTATATCCCTATAAAATAGAAATATATTACATAGACATACTCCACATTGGAAGATAAAGGCTTAATCATTATGTCTAAGTTGTTTTCAACACAGAGACTTTGTGTCTGCAAGCAAAGCTTTTTTATAGTGTGATGTTTTTACTTTCATCTCAATGATACTGTACCTCAAGGCGGCAAACAATCTCTCTGAGTGGTAAAGAAGTCTCATTGCCGCCAATAAAAGTGGTGGTGGGAAGCTGGAACACCTGGTCAAGGTCACCCTCAGTCAGTCCGTACAAACCTGTAATGAACAAGAGATATGAGAGAAATCTTAAATAGAAGTCAACTGAATCTAAACAAGATGAGTGTAGAGATGAGAACTGCAAACCTGAGACAAAAGCAAACCACTTAACAGGTAAAATAACACTTCTGAATTTTTGCCTTGTCTTATTTAATATGGCATATGACATTAATTATCTTAAATCTCGGACTATAAACCACTAGTTTTTTTCACACACTTTGGACCCTGCGGCCTTTATGATGATGTGGCTATTTAATCGATTTTTTTCACTGAGTAACTGCATCCAAGGTGTTTTATTTCCCAACCAGACATGTTACTGTTGTGTTGATGCCATATTGCTGATTTTCAAGCAGAGTTTGAAAAAAAGCACATTTTAAATTGAAACAGTCTTTCTCTCAAACCATCTTTCTCTGTAAATATCCCATGTTACAAAATTAAAATGTGTGGCTTATTTTTAAGGGCGGCATACGTTTGTACAAAGTATTTTTTCTATTTTTTTCTAAACCAGCTAACCAGTTTGAAAACCATCGATCTAGTTTGAAAATTGTGGTATATAAAATTCGATTTCCTGGATATCTTTTTCTCAATTTTGTCTTTTAAAGCTGAAGTGTACCTATGATGAAAATGACATACTTCTCTCATCTTTTTAAGTAGGAAAACTTGGACAATCAGGGGTTACCAAATACTCTCTTGCCCCACTACACAACTCAAACATGAACTTTATGGGCCTGTGCTTTCCTAATCAGTTTTCTGATAGTTTCTTGGAAAGCATAATCATTTACCACAAACAGTACGACAAATATTGTGTCTAGTATTGTGTTCACTGATAAAATCTACAGATAAATGTGCTTCATTTAAACCTATTCATTAGAGGAAAAAAATGAATATTGTTAAGGAGTCTGTCTTTCTTTATGTCTTAAAAGTAGTCCTGGAGAATTTTTCAAAAAATCTGCTTTTCTTCAGACTCTGTTTACCATTTGGAAGTGTTTTCTTGTTTGCCACCACACCTAACTTGTTATTAACTTAAGACATACAGGATAATATAATTTCAGTTAAATCATTGAAAATTTTGTTTTAGTGACTTAAGTTTCCCACTCATTTTGTCCAGTGTATGAAAACTTTCTTTTGACACACAAAATAGTATTTTAGCACTAACAACGAATTTCCAAAAAGCTATTGGCTAAAAACCTGCTATGCAATTGATAAAACAATAGTGGGGCTTTGTTGTACTCTGGACAATGATTACCCAATAGCACTTCGCTCTCAGAATGGAGGCAGATCTTTTAATTATCAGGCTTCTCTCCTGTGGAACCAACTCACAGTTTTAGTCCGTGAGGCATATAATCTGTCTGTTTTCAAGACTAGCTTAAAACCTTCCTTTTTTGATAAAGCTTGTAGTTAGTGGCTTAGTTTATCCTGAGCAACTTTTGATTTTTTTTAGTTATGCTGCTATAGGCTTAGACTGTTGGAGGACAGACTGACCACTTTTCTTCTATTTTAGTTTTTTCTTCTACCACTCTCCAGATATATATTTTCTGCAGTTATTGCGATTGTTAACCCAGTTTTCTCTCAGCATTTTTCTGCCCCATAGAAGCTCCACATGGTCTGGTACCCTGCTCAACTATAAAGTCCCCTGCTGGATGGGGAATAACGGTCCAGATGATGCTCAAAGTCACCGAGCATCCTCCAGGCTGTCTCTTCTCTGTCTTCTCAGACCCCCAGACGGTCGTGGCAGATGACAGCTTGTTATGAGCCAGGTTCTGCCGGAGGTTTCCTCCAGTTAAAAGGTAGTTTTTCCTTTCCCCTGTCGCTACATGCTTGCTCAGTATGAGGGATTGCTGAGGAATAGCTGTGGTTGGAGTCTGCATAATCCAGACACAACCTCACGTTGATCACTCATCGCAATCTGCTGCGATTCCTTACTTAGAAAACTTTGAATCTGATTGGAATGTTTGTATAATTGTATTAAAATGACTTTTGTTGTAAAGTGCCGTGAGATTACATTTGTTGTGAATTGGCGCTATATAAATAAAAGATAATTGAACTGAATTGAATGTTAAAGATTGACGGTTAAAAAAATACGACAAGATTTTTTCTTATCCTATTAGTCAACTTGACATACAATGAAAAAGTGTAGATCAATCAGACTGTGCAGAAAGTCCAAAAGGCACAAAGTGACAAACACACAAAGTGCTAGGGAGGTATTTAGTAGAACTCCAAGCGTATAATTTCAAAGGTCAGATAATGCACTGACCAATGCCTGACCTCATTGAACCTATCGCTGAAAATGAGCAATACCACAAGTGACCACAGTAACATCCAGAGGAGGTGATCCGAGGAGATGAGAAGTCATAATCAACAGGTTGTGAACTCAGAGGCCCTGCCTTTTCATCAGGAAAAATGACAGCATGTGTAACACTGAACAGTAAACACCTCACCTTGTTATAACTTTGTTTAAAATACTCTGATGTGTACCACATGTTTACAGAACCATAAGTTTCAGAGGTCATCGGTTATTTCCGGAATTTAAAATAGTCTGATTTACAGTATTTATTTTATTTTTTTAGAGGAGCAAACTATAATAATTCTCTCACGGTCGGACTTCGGTAAAGCTGAGAACACACATAGTGCTGACAGCAGCAGCTCTCCAAGAGTACACATTGCACAGCTGTGCTTTGACTTAACTGCTCATATCAGCAAGATAACATGCTTAGCCTATCAACAGCCAGAGGATCATAAAACAAGTAGCCTTATCTCACGGGGAACATGGTTTCTGCACATTATGTTCTTTTATCATGTGTTCCTGGTCGCATTGTAAACATTTCCTGAAAATTTGATCAAAATCCATCAAAAACTTTTTTTGAGTTAAGTTGCTAGCGAACAGACAAACAAACAAACTCTGGAGAAAACATAACCTCCTTGGTGGAGGTATATTTAAAACATGACTACTACTGCTAATGATAATATAGATAATAAGCATATTTTTCGGATTTATCTTGGTTGTTTAATAACAAGTAAATATCACAAAAGAATTAGATTAAGGGCAAGCAATTTCAGACAAGCCAAAATAAACTAATTATTAATTATTATTATTAATCAATTAATTATTAACTAAGTAATTAATTATCTAAAATTATTACAACTCTACCCCAGTGCTAAAAAAGCATATACAGTGTGAATTATTTTTTCTTCTTTTAATAACCCAGAATTTTACAGTTAAGCAATAACAAAAATATGTGGTGCACATTTATGTACTACAAGAAGAACTATGCTCACTTGTGACAGTGATCTTGGGTAGATTTTTTCATTCCATATGATGTTGACCTCAAGTGGTAACAAAATATCCAAATAAAATAAAAACATAATTTTGTCTGAATCTCCTTTGCAAGCATGTTATTATATTGTAGTATTTCCGGTGTAATATTCCTGTCCTTTCAAAGATGGGACTTACACAGATCAATCACTAGTGGTGTAAAATGTCAGCCTAAAAAAAGATGGGAGAAACAATTGAGGAGTAGCAGCAACAGTGTCTTCACAGCAAGTATGACTTGACATTTGAGATAAAACTGCTTTGGTGCCATTTTCTACCTGGAAAAAGTCAGGGATACCAGAACATAAACGGTCAAGATTTAAAATGTGGGGCAGTTATTGATGTTTGTCTTTACCAGCCTCACAAAGACTAACAATTATGCCTGTTATTCTTTATAGAATAGCTCAAACTCATACAGATCAGATTAGATGGGGAGTCTCTCTGAACATACACAGCAGGTTGAGTACGCACAAGTGGGATTTATCAACAGCTAATTACGGAGGAGCGTGCGTACGAGAGGCATGTTTCATAAATCACACTTTGACGTGTACTTACGCACATCCTAAAATTCCTTCGTAGGATAGAATATAGGAACATTTATAAAACTTTGCATAGAATCCTTACTAAAACTGTACTTCAGCGCTGCAAAAACATTTACTTATGCAAACAAAGTTTCAGAAATATAAAACGTTGTGCATGCAATTTCTGCTGTAAAAAAATCACTCTCCCTGGAAATGTGCTCAGGTGATTTTGGATCACCCTAGCATATTCTGTCATAAACACCTACCCTAGGGCTGGTCGATATACCCTAAAAATAAAATCTTTTATTTTTGTTTAGTTTTTGTTTTCGATTTACGATTTTTTTTCCCCTGAGCTTGGTCTATTGTTTTATAATGTAATGCTGCTTTAAACTTTTCCACAAATTTCTCCTTAATCTTTCTGCTGCTCTTTCTGTCAGCACTGGAGACACCATAACAGAAATAAATACAATCAGAGGAAAGCCAAGTGAAGCAAAAGTGAGAACACAAAGTGTGAAATAAATAATCAAGCATGATGCAGAGTTGTTTTTCTCACCAACATTTTGAAAACCAACAGTACACGGCGCATCATCAAAGTCAACACAGCTGATACCAAGGGGGTCCAACTTTGCTATGTGATGGCCCCGTACCTGTAAACATGAAAACAAGGTCAGGATACATAAAAGGTGAGGCCATCTAGACACGTTCCATGAGGTCACCTTCATGATTCTGAACACACATGTCATGGTTTACTGCCCTGGGGGTCTCATTAATAAAACTTTGAGTAGGATCCTCACTAACACTAAACTAAAAAAAAAAAAAAACTAAAACATGGAACATGAAAAGAGTGATGTCAGAGCGGTGAGCGGGTGAGTAGCTTCTCCTTAAATAGGCAATCCTAAAGATCACATGACTGCCGTCTGACAGGACCCCCTCCTAACGGTCCAGGATGACGTCGGCTGAAGTCTGTAATCAGAGATGGGTCCAAATTGTATCGGGATGGACTCGGCCCGATGGCGGGAGTTCAAGATCAATCTGACTGTAAAGGCAGGCCCTCCGTCTATGACTCTTGGAGCTGGGATGGGAGTGGGGGCAGGGGCCAGTAGAGAGGTGACGCGTCGATTAAAATGGGAGACATGAAAAACAGGATGGACTTTCAGTGCAGAGGGAAGGCGTCAATGATACGTGACTGGGTTAATCTTTGTCAGAGGTGTAAGGCCCTACAAATGTGGGGGTATGCTTACTGGATTCCGTCTGGAGTTGTAGGTGCCTGGTGGACAGCCAAACCTGATCACCAGAATGGAATGAAGGACCTGGACGGTGTCTGTGGCGCTGCTGTTTAGTGGACTGAGAGTTGGCTCGGGAAATAGCCGCCCTAGCTTTAATCCAAGCCAGACGGCAGTGGCAGATAAGCGACTGGGCTGCAGGGACCTCAACATCTGTCTCTTGATGGCCAAAGGGGGGGGGGGGGGGGGGGGGGCAGACCCCTGGCAGAGTTCAAAGGGACAAAACCCGGTGGAGGAAGAGACATGGAGATTGTGGGAGAGTTCTGCCCACAGTAAATACTTGGGCTTCCCAAAGAAGCACCTGCGGGACAGTGACCGAGTTGTTGGTTGAACCGTTCGGTCTTGCCATTGGTCTGGGTGTGGTAGCCGGAGGAGAGGCTGACCGAGGCAAAATGGGATGGGGGTCAGTCTGTGGAGGGGTGTGGGAGAACTGTCTGGAGAAAGAATCCGTTTTAATGTTTTTTGAGCCAGGGCGGTAGGCAAGGTGGCAATTGTAAGGCTCGAAAAACAAGGCCCACCGGGCCTGTCTGGGGTTAACCTGCTTGGCTGAATGAAGAGCCCGTTGAGAAAGGATGGCCCCTGCACCAACATCAGAGGCATCTACCTCTACCACAAAGGGCTTCTCGAGGTCGGGCCGCTGGCGAAGTACACGGCCTGATGATCCCGTTCTGGAGGGCCTCTGACAAGTACTCCTCCATGGCTTTCGTCTCTTGGGCAGATAACGAAAGAAAGCGGCCACGGGGAGGGGGCAGCACCAGGAAGGAGGTCAATTGCCATATCATAGAGCGGGTGGGATGGGGGGTGGGGGCTAGGGGGTAAAGTGGAGGCTCGCTCCTTGCTAAAGACAGCGGCGACATCTCGGTAGTCCGGAGGAACATCCTCCAGATTTACCGACTCCTGTGAACCCTCTGAGACTGCAATGGTCTTAGGGAAGGACCGGTGCTGACCGCAGTTGGGGCCCCAGTTTAGAATGTGGCAAGATGACCAAGAGATGTGGGGGTCATGAAAGGAATACCAAGGGCAGAAACAACCAGTAATCGAATCTGTTCATGATGGCCGCCAATGGACATGTGAATGAACTGGGTTTGGTGTCGGACCGGTTAGGGTTGTAGGGGGCATCCACTGAGGTAACGGGAATGAAGGGGTAGATAGGAGAGAGAGGAACTCCAAGCCGATGGGCCAGGGCTAGGTCCTGATCAATAAAGTTTTCGGCCGCCCCGGTGTGAAGAAGAGCTAACAATGGAAATTGCTGATGTTTGAGGTGGATGGTGACTTGGATTTGGAAGCGGGCAGGGGCGGCAGGAGGGTTGGGACCAGGTAGAACACCCCCAAGGTCTACCTGGTCTCTTAGTTTCCCTGGCGCAGTGGGCATTTAGGAAGGCGATGTTTAGATGAGCCACAATAGGAACAAAGTCCCTCACTCCAATGCCAATCGCGCTCTTCCTTGGAGAGTCTTCCGATCTGGATCAGGTACTCAGCAGGGGAACCAGCCAAGTCCGCAGGAACACCTCCAGAAACGAAAGGAGGGGGAGGGGTAGAGGATCGGTGAGACCTAAAATACCTGAAACGGCACGTATCCGGTCTGGGATGAAGCAGCACACGCTGATCGACCTTGAGAGCTAGATCAATAGTAGTGTCTAAGGTCTTAGGAGCTTCATGGCCATGTTGATCTATATACAGCTTTACTCAGCCAAACGCTTCACATAAAAAGACAAAAATATAGTTACAAAAATATTTGTTAGAAGACGAGTAAAATGTGAAAACTAAAAAAAAAAAAGCAGCAGCACGAAAGATGAAACAAATAAGAACATTAAATATAAAGTTTCAAATATAGGCTATGATTTTCTCTTGTAGCAACAGTAAGACTGGAATCAAAGCAAATTAAAACAAATAAAACTAAATCAATATAGAACATAATAAGTTTAAGCACTCCTAGATATTTAAAGCCTGGCGAAAATGTGCGTTTCAAAACTACTTTTAAAAAGTATCATCCATGCAAAATATTGATTTGAGGTCATAAAAATAAACGGAAAAGCTGCAGGTGACAAGGGGTTGATTCAGCAGCGTCCCTGACATATAAAAAAAAATCTTCAATGAGTGCCAGCGCATCCATTGTGCAGAATTATGCTTGGACGCTGCAGCATATTGGTTCTTCACACATGCACCTATACGTGCAATTGCTATAAAATCTGAAGACATACATATGAACATAATTCTTAAATGTTTTTAATCAAATTCTCATTGTTATTATTATCAGTTCCTACAGACGGGACGGGGCAGAAGTGTGTGTGTTGTTTGTGTTTGTGTGTGCAATGACCTACAACATGTAGGGAATCCCAGCAGATTGCGTTGAGTAATTGACAATAGGTTGTGCCTGGAACATGCAGATTCAGCAATCCCTCATACTGAGCACACATGTAGTAAGCATTTATATACAATTTTAAATTTCACCAAAGGATATTTAATGAACACAGCCAGTGATTTAAATGCAAAACCAAATCCTTGCCTCAGCCCAGACCTGGGCATTGTACGGTCCCCGGGCCACATCCGGCCATTTGGTTGATTGGAAATTACAAAATAAGCATAATTTCTAATTTTACCTCATGCGTAGACTAAAGTTGCATTGCTTTTATTTTGAAGTCGTTTTTATATTCACGTGCATAATGATGCAATACGTAAATTAATGTGTGCGCATGATTGAAAAACTTTAGCCCTCCAAAATGCCTGCTCATGCTAAAAAAAAGAAAGATAGATGCTGAATGCAGGGTTTTCAACACAATATGGACTACCAAGTATTTATTTACTAAAGCCAGAGGTAACGCCGTGTGTTTAGCTTGCGGAGAGCATATTGCTGTGTTTAAGGATTACAATTTGAATCGGCATTACCAGACAAAACATGCAGAGATATACAAAAACTTAACTGATGCTGAAAGGGTGCGGACGTCGGATGCTTTGCTAGCTAAGCAAAAAACGCAGCAAGGGTTTTTCACCAAGCTTTACGGATCCAGGGATGCAGCAACCAAGACCAGCTTTGTGATATCTCACAAAATCACTAAAAACTGTAAGCCATTCTCGGAGGGGGACTTTGTGGACTCTGCAGCACTAATATGCACTGAAACGGTAGCACGGTGGCGCAGCTGGTAGCACAGCTCACAGCTAGAAGGTCCCGGGTTCAATTCCCGCTGGGGACGCTGTGTGTGTGTTCCTCCATATCATCAGCAAAAGGGCATTTCTGTGGGGAGTTTGTATGTTCTCCCCCGTATTCCCTTGAGCAGCTAATGTGAGCAACTCCCAAAAAAACATGTACCAGTCCTGGGCTGTATACTGCCTCCACCTGGCTGACTGGGGTGCCTGAGAGGTTGGGAAGGATCTGGCTGGAATAATGGCCGTTTCTCAATACCTAAGTAAGCAAGTATGTTCTTGTGTTGAGTACGTACTTGGCAAGTACAGTTGAAAGTCAGTTCTTTAAGGACGCAGTACGGTAGCTCTCCAATTGGAACAGAGCGTACTTGCCTGATGTCAATGCTCAGCTACGATCATTCCAGAATTTCAACAAATGTAATTTTTATTTTTAATTTAAAAATTTAAAATCAATAGTAAAATAAGAAAAAACGTTGACAAGTCAAATATAAAAAATTAGCACGAAATATTGATACAAAATAGTAAACCTGAAAAATAATGGTCTTAAGTTTTCATTGCTGATTATAAAAGGCTCTACTAATTAAATGCTGGTTTACCACCTCATATTACTTACAGGGTTCTTAGTGAAACATGATTGTTTACTAGAATGAAAACTCTTGCTTCCTTTATAGTAGTATTTGCTTATAAATTATTTATTGCTCAACTGACACAATTGATGACCAGCTTTAGAGGTTTACAGTTAATTGATTAATTCGATTTTAGTTTCTGCTGGATACAAGCACTAATAATTTAATGTATTTAATATTTTTACCAACCTGGGTCAGCGTTGTTATACAACTGCATGATTTACAAAACTACTAAACACGGATTAACAAAATTATTGTTTTTTCTATCATCATCAGGTAAACTATCAAAATGCCTCCTTACTAAAGGTTTTTTATTAGAATGACACAAATCAACAAACATATATATTGTCACAGGCCGGCTCATAGCCTGTGGCAAAAATGAGGGGACACAAACTACAAGTATAGGCCAATCAAAAAGAGTTTATTGTAAATCAAAAACTAGTAACTTTAACCTAAGAAAAAGGAATGAGGTGTGAGAATGTCATAATGTAAGGTGTATGTAAAGTGCATGGTTGAGTGTATCTGTATGTGTAAACATGACTGAGTGAGAACAAATGTAAAACTTCAAAGGAACAAACAAAACAGGATCATACCTGGAGGAGCAGAGAGAGAGAGAAGTGGTTAGTTGCATACTTATATACCCTGAGCCCAGGTGGCTCCAATCACCAACGACCCTCCTCTGCCTGCAGGAGGAACCGCCCCTGCAATGCAGAGGAGGAGCCGTGACACCCCCCTCCTTAAGATGAGGGTCCCAGCTCCTAACAGTCACCCTGTGTCCCCTGGCGGACTGTCCATCCCTCAAACTCGGCAGCCCTGGTACCTAGGGAGCGATTTAAGAGAAAGAGGTGCAGACAGCCCGTAGGGGTCAACAGAAAGAAAATGCCAACTAGTTTACAGGAGCACGGGACAGAGCGTCAGTAATGATATTATCCTTGCCACTAATATGTCTAATATCAAGGTTGAAAGGTTGCAGGAACAAAGCCCAACGCATCAAACGCTGGTTGGGATTTTGCAAGGACTTTAGAAAAACGAGTGGGTTATGGTCAGTGAACACAGTTAAAGGGGTCAAACTGGAACCAACATGGACCTCGAAATGCTGTAGAGCCCAAATGAGACCTAAAGCCTCCTTTTCAATTACAGAATAGTTTTGCTGATACTTATTAAATTTCCGGGAGAAGACACTGACTGGACACTCAACATTGTCATTTTCCTGGAGAAGCACATCCCCAGCACCGATTTGACTGGCGTCTACTTGTAATATAAAAGGTTTCCCAAAATTGGGTGCTGCCAACACAGTTGACAAACACACAAGAGCCTTAACTGCAACAAATGCCTCTTGACACTGGGTGGACCAGATAAATTCAGCGTTGGCCTTCAACAGATTGGTCAATGGGGACACTACTACCGAAAAGTTTACAGAAAGCACGGTAGTACCCCGCCATTCCCAGGAAGCGCATCAGTTCTTTTTTGTAGAGGGCTGTGGAAACTGCTTCACAGCCTGAACTTTTGCTTCCACGGGACATGGAAAAACCCTGACCCAAAACCTTACCTAGGTATGTGACTGTAGCTTTGGCAAACTCACACTTTGCCAAATTGATGGTCAACCTGGCCCACACCAGTCTTTCGAACAAGGCTTGCACTCTCCAGATATGCTCCTCCCAGGAGTCCGAGTAGACGACCACGTCGTCCAAATACACGGCACACCCTTCCAAACCTGAGACCACACGATTCATCAGTCTTTGGAAGGTGGCTGGAGCATTCCGCAAACCGAAAGGCATCACTATATAAGAGAATAAACCGAATTGTGTTATAAATGCAGCAATCTCGCAAGCTCTTTTGGTAAGGGGCACTTGCCAATATCATTTTAAAAGATCAAATTTACTAACATACTTTGCAGACCCAACTTGATCAATACAGTCCTCCATCCTAGGAAGAGGGTAAAGGTCTGCTTTAGTAACATTGTTAACTTTTCTATAATCAGTGCAGGGTCTGAAAGTGGAATCAGACTTTTTTACCAGAAGACAGGGTGAAGCCCAATTTGAACAACATGGCTCAGCAATACCATTGTCCAACATATACTTTACATCTGTTTCAAATTTCAGCTTCTTCTCAGAAAACAAAACAGGGTAGTTCCTAATAAGAGCTACCAATTCATCACGTTTCTCAGAGTCTAAATGATCTATCAAAACCCCAAGGTTTTGCAAAGTCTGGGAATCTGGTTAGGGCAATGGCTCGATTAGAAACTAGTCCATGCATTTGCTACTTCAAGTCTGCACTACTGTAATTCCTTATTATCAGGAAATCCACAAAATGCAAGTAAAAGCCTTCAGTTGATACAAAATGCTGCAGCAAGAGTTCTGATGAATATTAAAAAGAGAGAACACATTTCTCCTGTTTTGGCTTCTCTCCATTGGCTCCCTGTTAAATCCAGAATAGAGTTTAACATCCTCTTCCTGACTTATAAAGTCCTTAATAATCAAGCTCCATCGTACATCAGAGAGGATTGTTCCATATGTTCCTAACAGAGCACTTCGTTCTCAGAATGCAGGTCTACTGGTAGTTCCTAGGATTTCTAAAAGTACAATGGGAGGCAGATCTTTTAGTTACCAGGCTCCTCTCCTGTGGAACCAGCTCCCAGTTTTAGTCCGTGAGGCTGATACTCTGTCTGTTTTCAAGACTAGGCTTAAAACCTTCCTTTTTGATAAAGCTAGTAGTTAGTGGCTTAGGTTATCCTGAGCTATATTTTTTGTGTTATGCTGCTATAAGTTTAGACTATTGGAGGACAGACTGACCACTTTTCTTCGCTCTACTTTTTTCTTCTACCACTCTCCAGATATATTTTTTTCTGCTGTTATTGTGATTGTTAACCCAGTTTTTCTTCAGTATTTTTCTCCCCATAGAAGCTCCACATGGTCTGGTACCCTGCTCAACTATAATGGCCCCTGCTGAATGGGGAACATCAGTTTAGATGATGCTCAAAGTGACCAAGCATCCTCCATGCTGTCTCTTCTCTGTCTTCTCAGACCCCCAGACAGTCATGGCGGATGATTGCTTGTACTTAGCCAAGTTCTGCCGGAGGTTTCTTCCTGTTAAAGGGGAGTTTTTCCTCTCCACTGTCGCTACATGCTTGCTTGGTGTGAGGGATTGCTGAGGAATAGCTGTGGTTGGAGTCTGCATGATCTCCGATGTCTGTGATGACTCACGTTGATGACTCATTGCAATCTACTGGAATTCCTTACATAAAAAACTTTTAGCTGATTGGAATATTTGTATAATTGTATTGTGACTTTTGTTGTAAAGGGCCTTGAGATGACATTTGTTGTGAATTGGCGCTATATAAATAAAAGTGAATTGAATTTATTATTGCCAAAAGTTCGATTTAGATGTGCATGTAAACGTGAAGCATCAGTGTGTAGCTTCCACTTGCAATAATGTTTTTGCCTTTTTTTGAGAGGTACAGCTTAATATATGCTATGATGTATTATGGTAGAGGAAAATACTGTTCTACTGTTGTTTTAACATTTGTAAATATATGATAAAAGTATGTTTGCTGCAGATCTGAATCATTCCAGAAATCTTGAAATTTTATGATAAAATAGCAAGCATTTGCCATACAATATAACCTGTAGTTACCTGGTAGGCTCTAATCAGTGACTGCACAGCTAGATGGTCTTTCACCAGTTTCTCCACATTCAGTTGAGCTCCCACCATTGCCTGGACATTGGCTGCTCCGTCAGAACGCGCACCAAGCAGTGGAGGGCTTTGGTAGGCTGCACCAGGTGGCGCGCCGGCATTTGCATTCCGGAAAAAAATATCCCAAGACTGAAAAAGAAAATAAAGTGAGCTTTTCAGGTATGACTGTTCAACTCCTAGTGGTAATTAATAACTGGGAATGTTTGTTTTCTGCTAACAGGCTTAGACAAGTCACAAGGCAGAACGAAAAAGAAGAGTTCACAAGTAGCAAAAAAACCCAAAAAACGTTCAGTTTGAATTTTTAGGGTTGTCCTGCTCAGTCAGCTATTGACAGAAGTTTATTTAAGTTGGATAGACGATTGATGCAAAGTACTTTGACTACTTAACCCTAAGAAGGTCGCTCAAGAGAGATGAGGTAACATTTGTAATTTACATTATATTATTTCATATTAGTATGCAACTAAATCATATCCAACACATGGAAAAATAAATGTTATACTTAGATAATTGCCAATTGTGGAAGTTGTGCCTTGAACACATTTTTTATGTTACACCATATACATTTTAGTTCATTTCTAATATCAGAAAAACATGGAATTGTGGTACTATTGCTGAATATTAAAATGATGATTAATCCCCAATTATCCTGTCTCTTTTCTTCATCATAGCAGAAGTCTATCCAATAGATTCGGTACATCAAAATAGAAGATCACCAAATATTGCATTCTAGCAGTATTTTGTGATTGCTATATTTTGTACAGCTCTGACAATTTATTACATTAATTAAAAAAAGACTGTTTCATTCCTGTCAAGCATACATACAACGGAGCAAAAAAGTATTTAGTCATCCACCGATTGTGCAAGTTCTCCCACTTAAAATGATGACAGAGGTCAGTAATTTTCATCATATGTACACTTCAACTGTGAGAGACAGAATGGGGAAAAAAATCCAGGAATTCACATTGTAGGATTTTTAAAGAATTTATTTGTAAATTATGGTGGAAAATAAGTATTTGGTCACTTCAAACAAGGAAGATCTCTGGCTCTCACAGACCTGTGACTTCTTCTTTAAGAAGCTCTTCTGTCCTCCACTCGTTACGTTTGAACTCGTTATCTGTATAAAAGACACCTGTCCACAGCCTCAAACAGTCAGACTCCAAACTCCACTATGGCCAAGACCAAAGAGCTTTCCAAGGACACCAGGAAAAGAATTGTAGACCTGCACCTGACTGGGAAGATTGAATCTACAATAGGCAAGCAGCTTGGTGTGAAAAAAATCAACTGTGGGAGCAATTATCAGAAGATGGAAGACATACAAGACCACTGATAATCTCCCTCGATCTGGGGCTCCACACAAGATCTCATCCCGTGGGGTCAAAATGATCATGAGAACGGTGAGCAAAAATCCCTGAACCACAGGGGGGGACCTGGTGAATGACCTGCAGAGAGCTGGGACCAAAGTAACAAAGGTTACCATCAGTAACACACTACAACGACAGGGAATCAAATCCTGCAGTGCCAGACGTGTCCCCCTGCTTAAGCCAGTGCATGTCCAGGGCCGTCTGAAGTTTGCCAGAGAGGACATGGATGATACAGCAGAGGATTGGGAGAATGTCATGTGGTCAGATGAAACCAAAGTAGAACTTTTTGGTATAAACTCAATTCGTCGTGTTTGGAGGAAGAAGAATATTGAGTTGCATCCTAAGAACACCATACCTACTTTGAAGCATGGGGGTGGAAACATCATGCTTTGGGGCTGTTTTTCTGCTAAGGGGACAGGACGACTGATCCGTGTTAAGGAAAGAATGAATGGGGCCATGTATCGTGAGATTTTGAGCCAAAACCTCCTTCCATCAGTGAGAGCTTTGAAGATGAAACGTGGCTGGGTCTTCCAACATGACAATGATCCCAAACACACCGCCCGGGCAACGAAGGAGTGGCTCCGTAAGAAGCATTTGAAAGTCCTGGAGTGGCCTAGCCAGTCTCCAGACCTCAACCCCATAGAAAATCTGTGGAGGGAGTTGAAAGTCCGTGTTGCTCGGCAACAGCCCCAAAACATCACTGCTCTCGAGAAGATCTGCATGGAGGAATGGGCCAAAATACCAGCTACTGTGTGTGCAAACCTGGTAAAGACCTATAGTAATCGTTTGACCTCTGTTATTGCCAACAAAGGTTATATTACAAAGTATTGAGTTGAATTTTTGTTATTGACCAAATACTTATTTTCCACCATAATTTACAAATAAATTCTTTAAAAATCCTACAATGTGAATTCCTGGATTTTTTTTTCACATTCTGTCTCTCACAGTTGAAGTGTACCTATGATGAAAATTACTGACCTCTGTCATCATTTTAAGTGGGAGAACTTTCACAATCGGTGCCTGACTAAATACTTTTTTGCCCCACTGTATAGCATGTATGCTCGCTCACTCCCTCCACATGGTGCAACAATATAACAAGGCAGAGATTTATCAGTGCAGCACAAATGTGTTGTACAATAAACATGGACTTCCTTGCAAATTTTTTTAAGAACCTCAGAATGTGAAGAACTAACTGATCCAACAGTTCTGCATAGTTTGTATTCTGAAAAAGTAACAGGATTATATTGATTGTTATTAAAGGGGAAGTGCATTTTTTTCCAATCACAACCATATTTAAAGCATGCATTACATTCACGTACTTATACCACTATGAGTGCATCCATTACATTCGCCTACTTATATCCATCAAGTCACGATCAGCATATATACATATAATGGGAATTATGGGGGCAGGTCAAGTGCCGCCTTTAAATCAGGCATTGTCTGCCACAAAACTCCTTAATTTAACCAATGTTTTGTTAGATCAGTAGCACTATTCCCTTTTGAGTTTGGGGCATCTTGGGAGTGCATGTTGTATGCAGGGGTGTTTTGCAGGCATTTATTCAAAATTACAATAAACTTCGATTTCAGTGAAGTTACTGCAGTGCCCCATGGCAGTTGTAGTCTGAGCAGGATTTTTACTCTGTGCTATACGACGGTCTTAATCCCTTTGGTAAATTTTTTTTGGGTGTAATTTGGTAACACGCAAGCACAAACCATGTTGATGCTTGCAGTAGCAAGTTCTGTCTAATAGTCTGCTGCAGTAGAGTGCAGAGTGAAAGCCCTGCCTAGTCTACAACAGTCATGGCGGAAGGCAGCGATGTAATTCAGATCATGTGTTAGTGTAGGTGGATTAAAAGCCAGCAAAACACTCCTGCAGACAACAAAGAAGCACTTCCGAGATGCCCCGAAGTTCGAGGGAATAGTGCTCCCAATTCATAACAAAGCAGATGTTGAATGAAGGAGTTTTATGGCAGATAATTCCTTATTTAGAGGCAGCACTTGTTGTGCTTCTACGACTCCCGTTATACGGATATAAACTTCTTCCAAAGGACTCTAAGTGGCTCCAAACTTGTCTGGGTGAGTAGGCAAATGTAATGCATGCTATGAATAAGGTTCAGGTTGAAAAACAAACAAACTTCTCCTTTAACTGATTAGAGAAGATATTTGCAAAATATGAGACATACATGACTGTATGAATTTACCGATTCTTCACTCACATTCCCACTCAGTAAAGCAGCAATACAGTAGGTTGCTTCTCCCACCCATTTTTTCTATTGCTGCATCAAAGTTAGCCCTTACGTTCATAATTCACCCAATATAACTGATGCAAACAGAACTAATCTTTAAGAATGCAACACCACTTGTTTTGTCTGAAATTTACAGGAGGGTAGACTTTTTAGATCTAAATTCAACTTTGCCACACATTTACAACATAGTCCTGTCCTGTCTATTTTGTTTTTGGAAATAGCTTAACTGGGAAATGTACTTCAAGATACAACACACCAAGTTGCTTACTGATTTTCATGTTGGTATATAACTGTGCGGTCAGGAGACTTGTGCAAAGTGTTTTGACTGGTCTGTATTACTAGAAAAATTATCAGTTCATTTAGCTATTTTTCTTCCCATTCCAGGAATGGAAATTCTATATTTCCCCAGCTACTGCCAACTTCTTTGCTAAAATACAATGTTATGAGTCACTTTAATCAACTTTATTTAGCGGTTTGTAGCTTGCTAAATTAATGACACACATAGAGCTGCTAAATGTATGTATTACTTTAGTGTTTCGATGCATAACATGCAGAAACACACATTATTATTTATTTCATTAACAAAATTTGTAAATATAACTGTTTTTTCAACTCCAAACTGAAACACACCTGTTGAGATGACAAGATTCAGTCTCATCTTCTGAGGCATGAAAGATCGCTAGTTTTAAGATTATCTAAATATTTGGTTCTAAACGCTTGATTTTTTTCCTCCAGAATTTATCAAATGTCACTCATACAAACAAAATTAAAGTAAAATTACATTTAAATTAGGAGTAACATCAACTTTAACTAGAGCAATTAGCTAATGAGCATTCATCTTACACCTAAGTTTCTAATAGGAGAAGGGAGTAATTAGATTACTGAAGCATTACACTTTTAGGATCAGTTTTGTCACTCCGACCTCTGGAGTTAATTCTAGCTTACAGGTAGCAGAGTGCATGAGTTATAGACTAACTGCAAACCCAAATAAAACACAACTCCCTCTGTTGAACTGAAAACAGCTTGCAGGTCACTGCTTACATTTGAAAATTTTTATACATACATACAATCATACAACAGATACAATCCTACTGTACAAGTCTCTGTCCAGTATCTGCAGCCTAATCCATTTAGTGATATTGCACAGCTGACAGCTAATCTTTCACTGTTTTACTTGACGTAGCATTAACAGAGCTTCACGTCCAAGAAGGATAATCAACTGGCATAATTTCTCTGTTTTAAGTAATTATGAGAGACATAAAATTCTGCATTTATATTTTTGCTTTTTGAACAATTTGTTTTATTTATCACCTGGTGAAAAGCTACATAGAGTTGTTCTAGAGTTTGAAACATACAGTATAACGATTGGCAGATTTAGCAGTTTAGAGGCCTGTAATTTTATTAATCACAGCATACAAAAAATTTTGAGGAAAAAAATATCTTAAACATATCCATTAAGTGTTATTAAGTGTTCATCATGGGGCCCTTAGGGGGTTTGGGGCCCAAGGCAGTCACCTAACTTTGCCTATTGGTAAGTCTGCCTTGCATTTTAACATCTGAGGAAACTGAGAAAAAAAATCCAATTTTAGTGCATCTTTTTTGCACAACTGTGTAGAACTGTTTTATTAATCCTTGTGATCAATTGAAAGAATTCCCACATAGAAGAGTGGGGTTAAAATTAACCCACCAATATTAGGCAGCGACTGTTGTGTTACATCAAGTTGTTCACTGAGAAGAAGGAAACATTTATTCTAAGGGGATAGGATTTGAACTTGGATGCCACAGTAAACCAAAAAAAAAATGAAGCTGGATGAATGTGACAGACCAGGTGAAGACATAGCAGTAACTGTTCCATTACACTGCCTGCTTTTTATCGGCAGGATCACAATAAACTATGCTACTAATTTTATAACAAACGGATGGACATGTTTACTTCTTTAGACAGAATAAACTGAACTGTTGACAAAATTGGTCAACAGTGTGGCTTAGTAGGTAAGACTAGTTGTCTTAGAATCAGAGGGTCGTAGGCTCAGTTCTAGCTTCGTCCAGTCATGTTGACTTAACTCCAAGTTGTCCACTGAGCTCTGTATTATTGTATAAATGTGTGCATGTTTGTGAATAAGGCTCCAGTATAAAGACTTTTGAGGGCCCATGAATATCGATCACATATTACCTTGTAGCAGCAGCTTAATTTCTGTTGCAATAATGCGACTGTGGCTCAAGAATTAGGAGCTTGTCATGTAACGGGAGGCTTGCCGCTTCAAACCCCCAATCTGTCTGTCTTGGTCTTTGTGTCCTTCAGCAAGACACTTTATCTGCCTTGCCTGCTGATGGTGGTCAGAGGGCCAGGTGTCTGCAGTTTGCCCCAGAACAGCTGTGGCTGCAATAGGCACTATTGGAACTTCAGGGTACTTTTACTGGAACTTCACAGTATGTAAAGATCCCCACAACACCTGACAGGATCACTTTTGATTCTGTTTCATTAATGAAGTACCAGTCGGAAATAGTCTGATAAGATCACTGGGAGCTGTGGTTACTTCACACTGATTGGTTGTAATTAAGAGGGAAATGGACATCACTAAACAGCTGGCTTGTAAAATAAGAAGTTAAGAGCGTAGCAAACAGAAACATAACAGCAATCCCTGCTTCTTCCATGTCAATCTCTTGTTATTTCTGCCACTGTGGGTGCCTTTTACCGCTGATAGTGATGCTGCTCACTGCCAATAGAATTGTGATATGCTGATGTCTTAGCTAAAGTCTAGTTTATGCTTCTCTGTTTTGACGGAGACGGACTGACACAGCGCCATTATCCATGAACTCAAGGGCTCTCCATCAGCTACGCAAGGATGGACAGAGTCGAGGTCCATATTTTAAATATCCATAAAGATAGAGCGTATGCCTGTGGTTGCTCAGCTAAACAACAGTCAGAGATCGTTTCACCAGAATGGGGCACTATAGCTGCTCTAATCAGTAGTTCATGCAGCGTTTGGGCGCTACATACTTTATATTGAAATGATAATTTATCTAATCTGGTCTTTTGGCGATTTTGAACACAAGAGGTGTAGAGAAACATCAAAAAAGGCTGCGGTGTTTGTTTCTGTACATTTTTTGAGTATTCTGAGCTGCACTTCCAGTAAAAAGCTTTACAGCTAAATCAAAACTTACCTCATGTCACCCATTGCTTCTTTAGGGGGAAATGCGTTAACAGGCTGAACAAAAAAACAGAAACTACGCTGCAATGGTAGGCAGAAACCGCCATGAAAAGTTAGCACCCCCTGCTGTCCTGGTCGAGAAATCCTTTGCAACACTGAAAAACCAGTGGAGAGAACAATAAACGTTTTGTGTGTTGTAGCCACCGCTGGCGCCACCGTGCCCGCTGACCACCACCATTAGGCAATGGGTGAAGTTTCTTGCCTAAAGACACAACTTATATTATTACAATAATATTCATTTTGAGCTCCTATTTAAATATTTAAACATGCACTCACAAAACAAACAGATGAAAGAACATAGCTATTTAAGTTAACTTTAGCCTTAAAGTTTTGGACTTTCATCTGTTAACATTGTTTTCATGGAATCAGTCAAAGGGAAAAGATTGGATTTGATGATAAATGTGCAAAAGCGAGCAGATACAGGCGGTTTAACAGTGCCCATTACTGGAAGGTCATTGCTCATGAGAGACCATTTTTTGGGCTTTTGCCTTTAAGGGAGAGTCTTATTAGAGAGAAGCTGCCAGTCAGGTAAAGCAGGTGGGAGATAAGTCATCATGACAAACACTTGTCACTAAGCAGTGCACTTTAATTCCTAATAAATTAATTACTGCTGCAATCATTTCTTGTCATACATGTTTTGTGGGATTCTACCATAAAATACCACATACAATTGCAATGATTTGAAATTAATCAAATGAATTTAAACCTTTTATGACTTGGTTTGTCTGCAAACAGTCATCTACTATATAGCAGTTTTGAATATGTAAGCATCTGCCAAGATGGAATTTCTGGTTTCTTACCATTGGTGTTAGATGCCATCACATACAAATCATCTCAAAGTTTCAGTACCTTATGCACATTTTTGGGATCCTCCAGCCAATCGTAGTACATCTCCTCCACATAGTTAACACTGGTTCCATTGAGAAATGGTTCTGCAGCCACAGACTCTTTCAGACTCATCACTGGCTGAAATGTCTGTTTTCCTCCTTTGAACACCGACATTTGGGACTTTAGCGAGCTCCGGGCTGTATGTGTAGCAGCAAAAGGCCGAAGTCTTGCAATTGTAGTCCTTAAGCGGTGCATGGCTGCAGATCAGCCACAGTTACTCACTTCCTACCTGTCTTCTTGGATGCTGAATGCAACAGTATTATTGCCAGTGAAGAGAACCTCTCAACTTGAATTCTTCAACGAATTGTGGTTAAGTCTAAACTGGATTGTGGTGGTTGCTAGAACTCTCCCAGAAGTTGCTCCTTGCCCTTTCCACTGTTTGCAGACGAGTCTAAAATGACAGAAGTTTGTTAAACTCTTTTTATGAAGCTTCTAAAGAGAAATGAAAAGAACAGGGGTTCACTCATACAAATGTTCTTCTTCAACCATGGTTTTATACCATTTTAGAGTTCAGGAATTATTCAAAATGGCAGACACAGTAATCAGTGACACAAAATTATTTATTTTCTAAAAACAAAATTTTGATACACCTTTTGTGTCAAAATTAGACATTTCTATTCGTAGATCTTAGTGGGTTGTTTTTTTTTGAAAATGAGACTGAGCCCTGTTAACATGTGACTGCTGTGAGTATACAACAGACAATTTCCAGATGAACCTTTAAAGGGACAATGTGGGGTTTGAAAGTTTTGTACTTGCAATTGCCCCCTCGTGCCAAACATGTAACAGCAGCTTCAATGGTAAGCTTGTGCATGGGGAGCGCATGCTTTACAGCACACACAATTAGAAATAACAGCTGACTCCTGTCCTGCACAATTTACATATTTGCAGGCATGACTTCAACTCTGATAAGAAATGTTACTGTTGTATAAGTTTAGTTGGGGTTTGGGATGGAGTTCCCCTGGTAGTTGAAGCCGCTTTCTTCTTATGCTTCATCATTTAAAAGTTTACTCTTGCTCCGCAGCTTCAGTGTTCATGATGGAGATATCGAACGCTATGCCTGAGCGTGAATGCGTATGACATCATTATACTGTCTCTGGAAAGTACTTGGGAAAGCCGCTTGATCAACCCAAGCACTCCCCATTCAAGTGAATTTCCAGGCATATGGAGGCAACCGTGGTGAAAAGGCAAGGGCTCATTCTACTTATCAGGTCATTGCTAGAGGATGAATGAGAAAGAATGTCAACATTTTCATATATTTATTCGTTGTTAAACTTATGTATCCTTATCCATTAGTGAACCACCAGTATTGATGCTATCAATTCATAAAATAAGATCCTATCTATACTGAGGTAGTGATAACTCCTCAAATCATGATAGATAGATAGATAGATAGATAGATAGATAGATAGATAGATAGATAGATAGATAGATAGATAGATAGATAGATAGATAGATAGATAGATAGATAGATAGATAGAAACTTTTGTTGACTTTTTTTAAATATTCATAGGAAATTGCAGCTTGAGGAGCTGAAAAACAGAAATAATACTACCTTGACACACTATTGGCTGCCATTTGCAACCCATCCAATTCAGGAGCCTGATCATTTTCCTTGGAGCTGATTGGCTGTACCTTCAGAGACAAGGAGGTCTGAATGCTAGCTTATGCTAGCATGACAGTTTCCAGTGTGCATATTAATTCACATTAAAGTATACATTAAGTTCATCAATTGAGATTCCTCCAACAAGCATCACATAAGGAGTTAAGGCCGACTGAACGCTAGAGTTAGCTGGATTTGGATGTCAGCTGATTATTCTCCACGATGAATGATGTGTACAGTTGGCTTGAAGTTGTTTCAGTTGAGTAATTAACTTCAGTGAAGAGCAAGCTACTGTTCATACCTTATTGATTTAAAAGCAGTGAAATAAAGTTATGGTTCGGTCAATCTTTCCTTCTCCATTGTAACTGCATAAAAAACCTAAATGTCTGCAAATAGAGTTTAGTGATAGCTCTTAGACCTCCCTGTTGTATTTTGGTGTAATTTTAAAAAACGTTGCTTGAATGACTTTTGCATTGTGCATTCTGCAGGTATTAAACAAGGCTGCACATATCTTTCAGTACAAGGGCATAATAAACCGGCAGGGTTGTACTGAATATTTTATGTATGAATACCATTGTGGCCCTTATGTCTACCATAACATTTATTTTTTGATATAAAGTTTAAATATATGTACAAAGGTTGAAATCCAAGATAAAACTTTGAATACTCATAGAATAACATCAATATACAAAATCGAATTTTAGCCAGTTACTCAGGTTATCAGCTCTCTACACAAAGTGTGTTCTTCAGCTTCAGAGAGAACTTCCGGGTCACGTCACTCGCCTCAAAGAAAAATACCAAAATCAAAAATGAGCTCTCGTTATCCATTTTTTCCATTTTCCTTTCGTGATCCAAAACGAAAAATCAGATATAGGTTCATGATCCGTTTTTTCATGTGAAACAAAGAATGAAAAAAAAACGAAAAATGACTGTGTTTTGGTTTTTTCATTTTTTGTTTGAAAAAAAAAACAAGCTCCCTGAATGTACACGGACTGATTACCCAGCGCTCCATACAGCCAGAGAAATCTCTGGTCACTCTGACACTTTCTCTGGAATCTTAGTAACAGAACTTTCAACCGTAGGAATGAAATCAGGGCTTTCCACAAGCGCCGGCTGCCGGCTACATAGCCGACTACCCAATGAAGTCCAACCGGCTACTAATTTATGACCGGGATATGATTCCGCGCAATGCTGTGCATGACGTTAGCACGCCCATCGTATTTTCCCTTTCATACTTCAGCATTTCTCCGCCAGAATACTATGTGAACTGGGGTAGCTTTCAAACTCCGCTGCTACGCCCGGTCCTTTAATATACTTTTGGCCGGTCGCACTGAACTAATATCCTTCCACCCGCTTAAGTTGTACCCAGTGTTATCATGGGGCTCTTGACTCAGGTCTAGCTAAATGGACAATACGGAAAGGCTAAAGTCCACGGCGGCGTTGTTGTTGAACCAGGCTGTCGGAGCCGTCATAGACGAGAAGCAGAGCGTCACTTTGGTAATTCAGTCCTCCCTTCAAGCGTTCAATTAGTGAAAACAAATGGATTCGTAACAGTGTGTTTTCGTTTGTTTATAAGGGAGAATTATTTGCTGTTTACTTGTGTAGCCACCACTTCACTGTGAACGTGTCATGAACTGAAATGAAGAGATTTACAACCACAGAAAGCCCGTTGATGCCATACTATGCCAGCTTGTATTGCCTGTTTTTTATTTTTAGCTGTGCAAATCAGTTTTTATTGCTACTTTATATGTTGTATAATTATGATAATAACTTAGTGATAATAGTAGTAATAAAGTAATATTATATTTGAGCAAATGTATGAGAAAATAATTTAGCCTGCTTATTATTCAATTCAATTCAAAGATACTTTATTGATCCGGTCACTGAAATGCTTGCAGCTGCCAGAGCAGCGCTCCCAGTCACATAATAGTAGTAGTTGTAATAATAATAATAATAAAAAGTATTAGTAATCTTCTCCTGTTCATGGTTTCTTCCTGCCCAGAGGTATGAGAAAGATGCCACCAAAAAGAGAATCCAATCAGCAGACTCTGGAAGGCTTCTTAAAGAAGAAAAGTGGTCAGTTTAAGTGCTTGAGATTAGTATTAAGATTCTGTATTCATCCTAAAAGGGACATTCATTGTTCAAATAAAAAAATTGTCAGATTTTTTGATTTTAATGGTGTTATTTTAATGTACACCTACAAGTGTTATACTGTTGCTGCTGCAATATTTTGAGTTGGGCATGGACTCTGATCCTGAATGGGAAGATAGTGACACAGTGAAGTTGATTAAAGAGCAGAATGGAGATATGAAACCATTAAGTTTATCATTTATGTTGGAAACGTCTTTTACTTAAAAGTATTTTTATTTTTTTTGTATACATATTCTGTTGTTTACGACAAAGTTAATAAATGCACACGAATATCGTGCTGTTACTTACATTTACATTATATGGTCAGTAAATGTAATCAAAAAGGAGAGAATAAAAGGCGAGACAAAAAATAACCAAATCCTGATAGTTGAGATGGAGAAGGGAGAGAAAAGCATACATAGATAGGAAGAGAGACGCAGGGAGACAGGGGAGATATGCACCAAAAGAAGCAGAGATACAGGTGGTGAAAAGCATAGAAACAGGTGGGTGAGACGGAAAAGGATAATCTGATAGATGAGATAGAGAAGGGGAGAAAAAACACATGGATATGGCTTTAAAAGGTCTGAAGATGCTGATCTTTACTATCTTTGGTTCCACACAAAACTGTGAAACAGCTTTCTCCACAATTAATATTATCAGCACCAATAATTCCAGGCTCAACAATGAGCACCTCCACACATTCATGAGAATAGCTCCGACTCCATTCAAGCACAGGTTTAAATTTCTGGCAGGACAAGCAAGAGCTCACTTCTCTCTCCAAACACAAAACAAGACAGCAAAGCCCTAAATATGTTCAGCTTTTAAATGTGATGAGATTTAAATTGTTGGAGATGGTAGAGTGTATATTTGAAAAAAACAAACAAATAAAATCGAGATTTTCCTCCATTTACTGTTTTCTGAAGTTAGTCCTTTGTGAACATGGAGAGTTACCATATATTATTTATTTTCTTATTGACTTTTATATTAGCCTACTATAATTCTGTAAATTAAAGAACATTACATATATAAGAAATCATACATTCATGTTCAGCACTTTGTTACGTTACAAAAACTGTCAAAAAGTAATTCAATTAGACAAAATTTAATTTATTTATTTAGCAATCAACCAATCAATTTGATAAGCAATTTAAATATATATCGCGCCAAACTGCAACAAACTATCATCTTTCGAATCTGTACCTCAAGAAGTGTTCTAACCCTGCTCTAAAAGAACAAGGAGACCTTGAAATCACACAGCAGATGGGCATATATGCCTGACTTTATACCGCAAGTTTGTCCGAGCACCTCCAAACTAACTTTAATAACCACGCCTAGGGACTTTTAAACTTGGTTGTTTACAGAGACCTTAAACTCAAGCTAAACCCTCAGGTGAACATGACCTTATATTACGATTTTTTACCTTTTTCCACAAGTTCCCTTGTGCTTCCCTCTCTCTGTCTCGCTCTCCTCTGCGTCCCGTGCCGCTCCTGCTACATATGAGAAGCAGAAGTTTCGAGCTCAAGCAGCAAGTGTAGGTGTATGGGGTCAGACTAATATCAGCTTAGAATGAAAGTGAAAAGAAATATTGGCACTGAAAATAAAAAATAGGCATTGAAAAATATAATTGTAACTGAAAATGTTAATTTTTAATCTAAAATAAATTTAGTGAAAAAGTATGTATTGATAGTGAAATAAAAATTGAAAGTGAAAAAAATTTCAATGAAACTCAAAATGTATGCATCAAAACAATCAACTCACAATCAAGTTTTCACACTTTCATTTTTATTTCAATTGCAAACTATTTTTTCAAAGCCAATCTTTTTTTAAGTGCCAATCTTTTTTTCAGTGCTGCTTCATTCTGCTGATACTGATTTCATGTTGTGCAAACATGAGGGGCGGGGCTTCAGTGCCGGCCTGTACTAGCTTTTAGCTGTCAGTGAGTCAGCTGTTTTATACCTGTTCTCTAACCTAGCAAATAAATTTCACTTTTAGTTATTTTATATATCTGTAATACTACAGCAAAATCCACTGCTATAACTTTCTGTAATGTTTCATTTGAGATTACCTTTAAATGAATTACCGTTTGCTTCCTTTCTTTAGGTTTAGACATACAAAATTGAGCTTTTGAAACCTGACTGAAACAGTGGCCTTGTGGTTTCAGAAATTGCTTTAAAAACCTGGTGTTGTGAGTTTGATTCCACTGGACAACTTAGTGTTTTTAGGTTGTTAATCATTTTTCTTTGTCCAGGCGTCTTGATTTTTCTTTGACCAAGACCTATACAAATTTTTAGCTTTATGAGCATTATCTTAAATCTTCCTTGTGCATAAGTGTGCTTTACTTAATATAACATTATCTCAGTTTAGAAATATTAGAAAAATTAACAAAACTGCACTTTGTACGAGGCAAAAATGTATTAATTACAAATAACGTAGTTGACAGGTGGTTTTAAATTCATAACATCAGGATTACAATGCAGTGTCTGAAACAACTAGACCATCATTTCACTCAAATGAAAAAAGCTCAACTTTGTGTATCTAAACCTGAAGAAATAAAGAAAATGGTAATTCACTTAAAAGTTATATTAAAATAAGTATTATTTCTTTAGAGCAATTGATGTTAATGTAGTATGTGGACATTTTAGAATTTAAGATATATAAAAGAACTACATGTGAAATGTATTTGCTGGGTTATAGAACAGGTATCAAACGGCCGACTCACTGACAGCTGAAAGCAAGCACCAGCGGCTCTGAAGCCCCACTGCTAATCAGTATCAGCTGAATGAAGCAGCACTGAAAAAAGATTGGCATTAAAAAAAGATTGACATTGAAAAATAAAGATTAAACTATGAAAACTGGATTGTGTGTTAATTGTTTTGATGCATATATTATGAGTTCCATTAAAAACAATTTCACTTTCAATTTTTATTTCACTTTTAAGACAGACATTTTCACTACATTTATTCAGATTTAAAATTAAGATTTTTAGTTACAATTACATTTTTCAATGCCAATTTTTATTTTTGGTGTCATTATTTCTTTTCAGTTTCATTCCAAGCTGATATCATTCTGACACCATATAGTTGCGCATTGTAAAGAGCTGGTGTTTGGCTATGTGCATTAGATAGCAAGCCGTTTTAACATTTAATAGGTAGAGCACATACTGTATACACTCTAGATATCTACAAATCAATTATTCCTAGGAAAAAACAAAATTCCAGGTATCCATAAATGAGTTTTAAAATTTGTTGCCAAGAAAAAAGATAAAAAAGAACAGAATTTGTATAATCCAATCGACAGGTCATGAAAGCATGAAAGACTGATTCCAAGTGAGTTCTTTTGAGTATGTATTTTAGCCATGTCAACCGGTGGAGTTAGAAAAAAACAAAAAACAGGATTTCACGGTTTGATTTACTTGTAGTACTAAAGTCTTGGCTTCATTGCCAAAAGAAGTAAATATATGCCCACACAATAGTTTAAGAGGTCTGGTACTTAAGACACCTTTTGGTAAATTAGATGTGAATCAGACTACGAAAACCAATAAGCCGCAATGTGTCTGCCCATCTTACCCTGTGCAAAAAGAATAATCGCTAATCCTCTAATGTAAACTTCAAAATGTATGTTTCTACTAATTGAAAAACTTCCCAGTAATTTGACCGGACATTATGTGGGTCTGTACTTCATCAGTCCGAGCTGCACATTTTTTAAAATGTCCTTGGTTAGGGACAAGGTCTCTCGCCTTCTGCAGATTAGGAATGGATACTGGGCCTAAATGTAATCATTTATTAATGGGTCACATAAGGTTTAGGCACTGTTCCTTGAAAATTAGGACTAGGAAATGAGTCAGGTTAAGGTTAGGTAATGGTCCTTGGAAAATAGGGTTAGTAATGAATTAGTCAATACATTTTTAGTGATGATACTCGCTGCTGAAATAGCATTGATATGGGATGTCTTCAGCTGATTCCTTAAAGGACTGATTGTGTGTGCACGGAGGAGCGGGTAGACAGATTACCTTGTCAGAAAAAAATCTGGTTAAATTACCCTGAAGTTCAGATAGTAGAAACATGCCTTAAGTGACTTAAATGTTCTACATTATAATCAGAAATACACTGTCCAAAGTACTTTAGAAAACCCAGAGTTTTGTAATTATGGTGTATTCAATTTTTGTAGTTGGAACTCAGAAATTAAAACTTTTCAGGGTTAAAAATTCACAGGAAGGGTTGAAAGCTCGTGGAGCTTTACCACTGGAGGCTTGTTAACCTCTGATTCAAACCAGGCACAGAGCTGGACGCTGAGCTGACCAAGTTTCTCAACCCCAAAGAAGACGCTATCAGATGAAGCGAGGAAAAGAAACTGGGCTTCAAGAGCATCTGAAAGCTGCCAGAGCTTCACTGCTGGAGAAGAGTCATTCTGATGATTCGTACTGGGGCAAATCTTTCTGCGCCCGGTGTGAATCGGGGGTAAGGAAAGTTGCAGCAGACTGAGCCGTGGAGTTGGATGCTGCAGCCCATAACAAGGCTATTCCCCTGTTACGTCGTCTTTGATAACAGCGCATCTCCCGCAGTTCCTCCTGCCTGCTCCCTCGAAAAGCAGCAAGCTGGGAGAAGAAAGAGGTGAGAGAAAACTTCCTTTCCTGCAGTGAAATATGTTTTCTGTTGGTTACTCAGTGTGGGGCTAAAGATGTTAAGACCTTGTATGGCAGGTACCGCTTAAATTTATGTTTATGAGAGGTACTACCAAATATGGCAAACGTGGGCATTGCATTATTGGAATACCAAATGTGTTAACTGTTGGAGATGAGAGGATGAGCTGCTGAGTTCTCGCGAGAGCTGTGCATAGGTGAACATGGCGGTTATGTGGTAAAGTATACAATCAAAGTCAGGTGAAACAAGGCAATTATTTTGAACCAAACGCAGCTTCTAAACTAACCATCAAGTTACTTTTTTTTTCTTCTAAACAACCTGGATGAGGAAACATTGGATTCGCTGGAGTGCTACCTAGACGAGTGCTTTGATAACATCGTTATGGGTAAGTCACGGAAACCTGCTTCGGATACAACAACGAGCACACCGTCGCAGAAGCACACTCGTTCGGAGGCTAGCACATCCACCGACTCGCCAGATAGAAGCTACGGCGACATCCTGGACTCAATAGACAAGAAGCTAACCAGCCTGGACGCCCGTCTCGCGCTGGTTGAGGTTCTGCATAAAGATTTTCAGGCTCTGAGGGAATCGCTGGAGTTCAGCCAACAACAAGTAGCTTCACTAGCTACAGAAAACCAAACACTAAAAGAAGATGTTAAGAAACTCACCGAGGGGATGAAGCAGCTGTCTGGAGAAAACAAAAGTTTCAAGGAGTCTATTCTAGACATCCAGGCCCGATCAATGAGGGACAATCTTGTTTTTTCTGGGATACCAGAGGAGGCTGAGGAAGATGCTGAAGTAGCCGTGCGAAAGTTCATTCAACACCAGCTGAAACTGCCAGGCGACACGGTTAAAAAAATAACCTTCCATCGGGTTCACCGGCTCGGAGGTAAGAAACCCAACAGCACCCGCCCGCGACCAATTGTTGCAAAATTTGAAGATTTTAAACAAAAAGAAAACATCAAAGGATGCGGGAGAGAGCTGCGGGGGACAAATTACAGCGTTAATGATCAATTTCCAAAAGAAATCCTGGACAGAAGACGCGTGTTATTTCCAATTAGAAAAAAACATATTAGTGAGGGCTGTAGGGCTACAGTTAGTGTGGATAAACTGTATGTTAACGGTCAGCTTTTGGGGGACCCTCAGGTTACTCCTTGGCTTTATTAGTCATATTTAACAGAACCAAGACAGAATTAGTTTTATCAGACAACTATAGTTTAAAAGAAGCACAGCTCAGCAGGCTGTTTTTGTTTGTAAATGTGGGTAGGGGCAGGGCTGTGCACTAGATTGCTTTGTTTTCTTTTTTTTTTCTTTTTCTCTTTTTTCTTTCTCACATTTGTACCACCAAATCTCTTTATCACCTTTTTTCCTTTTTCTCTCACACACACAGGCTTTTATCATGGCGTATTCATGTTTTTCCATCATACTTTCATTCTGTACACACCTGTATGGTGCATTATTTGCCTCGCTTTATCTCTGCTTCTGGTTTTTTCAATCTGGCAACTCCATGGACAAACCAAAATTACACCTATATTCATCCTTGGCGATAGTAAATGTCTAAGGTTTATCTTAGCTCTATGAATCCTGTAAAATTTCTAACATGGAATATTCGTGGCTCTAGCTCCAGAGATAAAACGATTAAGATTTTCAACCATCTTACAAGATTGAAGGCAGATGTCGTCTTACTACAGGAGACTCATAAATCAAGTTCAACAGCTAATGATTTAAAAACACCAGAGTATCCTAATATATTTTCTTCATGCTATAACCCTAGACAACGAGGAGTAGCAATATTAATAAATAGAAATACTAATTTTAAAGTAATAGACACAGCTACAGATCCAGAAGGTAGATTTATAATATTAAAACTATTTATAAATAACCAAAAGTTATGTATAGTTAGTATACAATACTATAATATATATAGGGGAGACTGTGGCTCAGTGGTAGAGTAGTTGGCTTGCAATCGGAGGGTCGTAGGTTCAATTCCAGCTTCCTCCAGTCACATGTCAATGTGCCCCTGGGCAAGGCACTTAACCCCCAAAATCTACATTGTCCTACCGAGCCATGTTGGGTGTCGGTGTATGAATGCGAGTGTGAATGGGTGAATGTGGCTTCAATGTAAAGCGCTTTGAGTGGTCAGTAAGACTAGAAAAGCTCTATATAAGTTCAGTCCATTTACCATTTATATATGGTCCAAATGTTGACGACCCATCATTCTTTCATACTTTCTTCTCGGTTCTGGCTAATCACATGGATTGCTCACTTGTTCTTGGGGGAGATTTCAACTTTGGACTAAATGAAGAAATAGACAGGCTCAGTACAGCAGGGACTCAGCGCAGATGGCAATCCATAGATATAGTTAAACAGTACATGAGCGATTATGGACTTTGCGATGCATGGCGATCGCTTCATCCCAACGACAGAAAATACACTTTTTACTCAAACGTACATCATTCTTATTCTAGATTGGACTATTTGTTAGTCAGCAGCTCACTGTTGAATGACATTTCAGACACTGAGATACATCCTATAGTGATCAGCGATCACGCTCCTGTTTCTTTAAATTTAGCAAATAAAATTGCAACCCTTCAATATAAAAATTTGAGATTTAATACATCATTACTTAAGGATAAAGAATTTATTAAATATATTGAAAAAGAATGGGCTTCATACATGGAATTTAATGATCTCCCTGGTATGTCGCCATCCACTCTATGGGAAGCAGGGAAAGCTGTGATTAGAGGTAAAATAATTTCATTCTCATCAAATAAAAAGAGAACAGAAAATAAACATGTTCAGGAATTAGAAGAAACTATTAAATCATTAGAAGCTTCCCTGGATAAAGAGAGCTTAAGTAAAATAAGGAAAGCAAAATTAGAATTAAATGAAATTATTAATAAAAGGACGCAGTTTTTAATCAAAAGACTTAGAAAACTTTGAACATAGTAATAAATCAGGTAGCTTCTTAGCTAATCAGTTAAAAATAAAGAAAGAAAAAATAACTATTTCTGCAATCGAAGACAAAATTGGGAATATAAAATATGACCCTGAAAAAATAAACAACACTTTAATAGATTATTTCTACTGTAAAAACGTCCAAACCAATATATTATCTTTAGATGCAGAAAAAGCATTTGATAGAGTTAACTGGAAATTTTTATTTGCAGCCTTAAATAAATTCGGATTCAGTAATTCTTTTGTAAACTGGTTAAAAATATTATACAGCACACCAACAGCATGTATTAGGACCAATAATCAAACATCATCAAGGTTCTTTCTTCAGAGAGGTACCAGGCAGGGATGTCCACTTTCTCCCTCCCTCTTTGCTATTTTTATTGAACCATTAGCAGCAGCAATCAGGCAAAATAATAATGTTAAAGTTATACAATGCAACAAAATAGAACATAAAATCAGTTTATACGCAGATGATGTACTACTTTTTCTACAGCATTCACAAACTTCCTTCTCTCAGGTAATTGAGTTAATAAAATCTTACTCAAGAGTTTTAGACTATTCCATAAATTGGTTAAAATCTACAGTCCTTCCAATCAACTGCTCTTACCAGAGTCCTGTTGCTTTACAGCTCCGGTCGGGAAATATTACATATCTAGGTATCCATATCTCACCAAGACTGTCAGACTTATCTAAGCTAAACTACGTCCCACTTTTAAAAAAAGTGGAAGATGATCTGGCAAGATGAAAATCCCTTCCAATATCACTTATTGGAAGGGTAGCTACAATAAAAATGATGGTTTTGCCTAGAATCAATTATTTATTCTCAATGATCCCAAGCAAACCATCACCTGATTGGTTTAGATCTCTGGACTCTTCTGTTTCTAAATTTCTTTAGAAAGATAAACCCCCACGTATCAGCTTAAAAACACTACAGAAGTCCAAAGATAAAGGAGGTCTAGACCTACCAAACTTTCGTCATTATTTCTTAGCCAACAGGCTCCAATACACATCAAGATTGGTAAAACACAGTTATATCGATGAATGCTGGGTAGATGTTGAACAGACACTATGCAATAAGATAAAACTTTCAGATCTACCTTTTGTTAGCTCAAATATAAAACAAAATGAATGTTTTAAAAGTATTAATATCAGCTCCTCTCTGACAGCTTGGTGGGAATTTCTTAAAATGACAAAGACCTCACTAGTCCCATGCAGGCGTACACCCATCTGGAATAACCCAGATATCTTACAAAAAAAATGCATGATCAACTTTCCAGGCTGGAGTTGTAAAGGAATTGAATACCTGGAGCATATATTTGATGGAACAGACTTTATCCAATTTAATACATTGGTTACACAATTCGGAATTAACAAGAATAAATTCTTAGAATACCAACAAATTAAATCAATTATAAAAAATAAATTTAGGCTCAATACAGTTGATTTACAAATTCCAGGAAAAGTTTTAGACTTTCTTAATCTTAACCCTCCCAAACTGCTATCTAAAATATACAAAACATTAAATAGAATAGATGAATCAATAGCCCTTCCTATTTCAAAATGGGAGATGGACTTGTCCATCTCAATTGACCAAAACCTCTGGTCTCAAATTTCATTAAGAACCTTTAAATTTCTTAAAAATCCTAATCTATGATTAATACAATATAAAATCCTTCATAGAGTGCATTATACAGGGCAACGGATGTTCAAGATGGGTTATACGCTGTCTGATACCTGTTTACAATGTACAAGCAATCTACCAGACAATTATATTCATGCTCTTTGGTTCTGCCCACCTGTTAAGAAATATTGGTACCAGATATGTGAAGATCTATTAAAGTGTCTGAAATGTAATATCACACCTGCTCCCACAGTTTTCTTGCTGGGAAATTTAGATGAAGTTACCATGGATACAAAGTCTATGCAATTATTTCACATCGCCTTATGCATCGCTAAGAAAAATATCCTCTTGAACTGGAAAAATAAAAATACTCTGAATATTAATCAATATAGAGATCTCCTTCTGGATTACATTGGTCTAGAAACGGCATCTGCCTCCACATCTGATCAATCTTTCTGGTCACCCTTGATCAGTTCCATCACCTAGTGGGGTCGGGCCCTTGATTCCATTCTGTGGGACACGGTTGCCGATGTGGAGCTTAAGGGTTGGTGATGATTGCAGGGAGGTCCTTGGGGGTGGGTCCGCTTGCGGTTGGGGCGGTAGGTGCCGTGACTCTCGCCTGGGGTGGGACTTTGGGGGCTTTGTGTGGTGACTCCTAGTGGCTGCATGCGGCGCCTTAGAGGGGTCGTGCTGAAGGACACGGGTTACTGGCCTGGTGCTGTGCTGCTCTGGGAGGGTCTGGGCCTGGGGCTCGGGGTTCTGGGGCGGCGTGCCCCCCGGCTGGGGCCCTGGCTGGGGCTTGGCTGGTGGTTGGCGGGCGCTGCTGCCTTTTCCATCTCCCCGGGCTGGTTCTTGTCGCTTGCTCCCCGGTGGCCCCTTGCCGCGTCCGGGCGTCGGCGAGAGGCCGCGGCGGGTGGCCGGCGTCTCCGGGCCCGATCGGCTATATTGACACTGGACATGGCTCCTGGGTCTTGGTCTTAGCGCTCGCGGGGGTGCTGAGGTGGGGGCCTCTGGCCGGTGTTGGTCGGCCTCCACGGTGACTGACCGGTTGGTGGGGTGTGGGCTGGTGGGTGGAGGTGCTGGGTTCTGTTGCCTCCCGGCCATCGGGCGGTAATAGCAAGGCTGGAGGAGGTCGGCCTGGGGGTTGGCCGCCTGGGACTTTGGTCTGCTCACGGGCCTGGTGCGACGTGTCCGGGGTACCCGAGTCGGTGGTGCGCCGGGTTCCGGCCTCGGCGCGGGGGCCCTCGGACGCTGGCGGTGCCTGGGGCATCTCTTATTGGCGGGGAGGCTTTTTACCATCTAGCACAGGCGCTCTTTTTAACGGGGTGCGCTTGGGACGGGAGGGGGGAGGGCGTTGAGGGTGAGGGGGGGCTAAACTCAACCTGGGTGTCTAGTGACATGTGTTTTGTTAGCAGTGTGAATGTTGGGAAGGATTTAGGTATGCCCCTGGCATGGGGGCTGGTGGATTGCCGGGGCCCCCATGTGGTTCGGGGGTGCCGCTGCCGTGGGCCCCGACTTGACGTGCTGGGGCCTCCCACCCCTGGTGGATCGGCCGAACGGGGGTGCCTATTGGAGTCAGCAGGGGAGCTGGCTCCCTGGGGTTGGCAATGGTCACCCCAGTTATTTTCTCCCCATCCCCATGCCTCTGTCCACCTGCTCCTTCATTCTACCATTCACAAGGCCTTGGGAAGTGGGCACGTCACAGGGTTGCGGGATGGAGCTTCCGTCTTCGCTACCCGGTGGCGGCCTGGGTCCCGATTTTATTGAGCAACTTAGACACTTAGACTTGCAACATTTACATGGAACGCACATGTAGGGACCTCGCGGTGGGGCGCATTGACGCTGGGGCGGGACCCCTCATGGGGTGCCCCTTATAGGGGCCCGTTGTGGGGGGCCTCGCCTGTGGTGCCGGCACCCACTGTTTAAACGCATCTAGACACTGAGGGCCGGGGGGGGGGGAGATGGGGGTACCCGGAAGTATTCCCATGTCCCACCCCTCTTTTTTAAGTGCACATTAGAACAACACGCAACAACACCACATTGACCGGGGGGAGAGAGGCTGGGGGTTCTTTCCACACCCCTGTTCATTGGACCATCAGGGGTCGGAGCCCGGATAGAACATCAGGCCGTCTGGTCGGGGTCCTGGGCTTGTGGGCTGCTCTTGCCGGTGTAGGGGCCTTGGCGGTCTGCTTGTCCACATCCTGGTGGGCAAAGGGGTCTGTCTCCTGGGTGCAGAGGCAGGCTGCTCTATTGGGGCGTCTGTCCCTGGGCCTGGGAGTATGGAGTATAGTGTACGTATGGGGGGTATGAATGAGTGTATAGCGCCCTTTTTTCGTATGTCCTGTATTTGTAAGAATGTGTACGCATGAGAGGGAGGGTACGTATGAGTATCTCTGTCTGTCTATGTCTACCTGTCATGTTGGGTGTTTGGCTGCTCTCTGGCCTGATGCATCTTCTTCCCTCCCCGTCACTCCCCGTCGGTGATGGATGCTCCTGCCCGCTGGTTGATGATGTCTCTCGATGCCTGGGGCCGGGGGTCCCGGTTGCGGCCCGGCTCGGTCCTGGTGCATGTCTGGCGGGTCCTGGGTGGTCCGGTGTGTCGGGCGGCCGCTGTTTCGGGCCGGCGTCCTCCTTGGATTGACTGGGGCACCTCTTATGGGGGTGCCGGGGTTGTAGAGTAGGTTGGTGCCGTCCGGTGGATCGGTGGGGACCGTGCCTGGCGCCCAGGCCTCCTGCCGGTTCCAGTACTTCTGCTGGCTGGTCTGTTCACCTGGGGGGGGCTGTCCGGCATTGGCTGGGCCCCTGATCTTGGCGCCCTGCGTGGGGCGGGATCTGGACCCAGGAGCTGGAAGATCTGGATTTCCAGGTGCCGGCTGGGCGCGGCCTGGGGAGGGCGTACATCCGCTGTGGCTCTTGCTGTGGCTCCCTGGCGTGTGGGTGTGTGGGGGCGGGCCGGGTTGTTGGCGATGGGTATTGGTCCGGGGTGGCGGCGGCGTGTGTTGTCCGTCGGTTGGCTGCGGATCCCTCTTGCCTGCGGCGGCGGGTGGGGCCCTTGTCGGCTGGTCCCTGGTTGGGGCCCCGCTGGGGGGCGGGATGCCCCTGGTCCCCGTGGCCTCTGGATCCTGATCCGGGCCCGCCCTGGCGTAGCCGGTTTCCGGCGGAGCCAGTGGGCTCGTCACTGCGATCTTTCGGGCCCCAGCATTGCAGCTGGTGGGTGTTCCCCTGGGCTTCCATCTGTTCCTCTCTTGGTGGGTGTACAGTTTGTTGTTTTTGTTTTTTATTACTGTTTCTCTGCCGTCCGGCAGACGGTGGAGGACTGGGATGTTTTCTTGTGTTCTTTGTTTGCCTCCCTGTCTAGTGTCGTCGGTTCGCGCCTCTGTTGGTCCGGTTTCTTTTCTTCACCTTCTTCCTTTCTCCCTTCTTGTCTCGGTTTAGTGTCCATGACGTCAGGAAATTGAACCCACAGTAATCACTAATAAAGATTTTTCATACATATACATCAAGTGGCGTTTTACAGCGAAGCTGTATTACTCTGCTTGGGAAAGTAATACTGTTGGGCTTGTACTTGGTACTAAGACACCAATTCTGAGTAGCATACTGCTAGACAGGACACGTAAAATAAAAAAAATAAAAAAAACTGCAATGCTGTATATCTTGGCATGATTTAAAAACAACAGCTCTAAGTTACAACAATGTATACTCAGGACATTCTTGTAGGCTGACAAACAGGAAGACATGAGTATTTAAGTGATTATTTAAAAAAATACTCTGAACAAGGACAAAGAAAAAATAATCAGCAAATAGCTTTAATTCCAATTCTAAATTACTTTAAAATGTTGGTATTTAAGATATTTTGTCTTGAAGCAAAAACCCTGTTGTCGTTTAAAGCCTATTCAAAGATGGACAGAAAGTTTTGATAATGATAGTCCACATCCTGTGTTACAATGGAGATGGCTCTTCGACCTGGCATTCTTAAAGATCTACAAAGTTCACAGCTTCCTAATCAAAGAGAAAGGCGCCACGAAGTCTCTGATTTTCACCCTGATAGTTGTACTTTATCGAGTAGAATAGATAGACCAAGGTTGCTAGAAATAATATAAGTTTGTAGTTATAAGACCAAGACAGGTCAGTATTTTACATTTTACTGTGATGTAATACTGTCCTCCCGTATGATGTATTCAAATCATATTAAAACCTCCAAAAAGTTTAAAGGAATCTCTCTCATTTTATTAAGATTCTAAAATCCCACTACATATGTTTTTTATATATATATATATATCCATCCATCCATCCATTTTATTTACCGCTTAATCCTTAATGGGTCACGGGGGTGCTGGTGCCTATCTCCAGCTGTCAACGGGCGAGAGGCGGGGTACACCCTGGACAGGTCGCCAGTCCATCACAGTATATATATATATATATATATATATATATATATATATATATATATAGCATGATGAAGACCAAAAAACACAAGCAGACAGTTGAGGGACAGATTTTAAGTTTTAAGAAGTTTAAAGCATCGTTAGGTTCGAAAAATATCCCAAGTTTTGATCATCTCACATAATTCTGTTCAATCTATCATCTGGAAATTTAAATATTATGCCCAAATGCAGATCTAACAAGATGAGTCCATCCACCAAAACAAAGACACCATTAATCAGAGAAGAAGCTAATAATCCCATGGAAACTCTAGAGGAGTTGTGGAGATTCACAGCTCAGGTGGGAAAATCCATCAACTGGATAAATATGAGTTAAGCACTCTAAAGATCAGGCTTTTATGGAGAAGTGAAAGGAAGATTAAAACTTCCCACTAGTGATATAGCGAAAAGAGCAAACATGTAGGTGTACAGTACAGTAGGTGCTGTGGTCAAATGAAATCAAAATTAAAGGCCGACTTGGAAAAATATCAGTTGTGTAAAACATATACTTTCCCACATGAAACAATATGGTTGCAGTATCATTCTGTGGTTATTCTCTGAGGTACAGGTTCACCTAGTTAGACGTAGGGCTGGGTATCGATTCAAATTTCAAGAATCGATTCGATTCCGATTCACAAAAGTTAGAATCGATTATCGCGATCTGATCCAATTCGATCCGATTCAATCTGATCCAGCTCGATGTTGATATGGGTCGGTGCTAATAAATGTTTTTTTAAGCTGTTCCCATTGGAAAACTGTATTAACCCTTTCCGACACAAAACTTAAAATGGCCGTCTGGACTTTTCCTCCCTATTTCAGTTTTAAAAAGGGCAAACTATTTAAAAAAAAGAATTGATTTTTGAACTTGTGAATCGATTCGTTTCGATTTCTACAAGAATCGATTCAGAATCGATTTTTCGATTATTTCAACACAGCTCTAGTTAGACATCTACCCTAAACATACATCCTGAACTACAATAAGCCATATTGGTATTGCGAGTGTGCATGCTCATGAATGCGGCTTGGACCTCCGGTTACGGCCTTTGGAACCCTAACAAATCCCTGGCTCGACTGTAAACAGGGTATGCATGCGTGTGGTTTTGTTAATACGGAGCCTATTGAAGCAACTTTAAGGCTGTTTTTGGTAGATTCTTCAAATATGCCCGGTACTCATTGTGTTGTGGTGGGCTGTGGAAACGGCAGTTACCACACTGAACAGTAGAGAGTGCAAAAAGTACCAGTGTATGTGTTAGGGAAATGTTAGGTAAAATCATAATGTTGTATTATTATTATTTTCTTAGGGTGCCTTTCTTTATCACATAGTTCAAATGTACTTTTTAAATGTCATTTGATTTCAGTCATATGCTCCTTTACAGGACATCTTGTTGTTTTAATATGTTAATGAACTGTAACTAAATAAAATGAGGCTGCAGGGGGATGAGCCTTTGAGGCCAGGAGATATCAGGAGACTGAGAGCTGTGAGACTAGCGGAGAAGCTGAGACGAGAACGAGAGCAGAGAGATACGGTCAGCTCTTTCCTTACAGTTTTTCTCCTGGTCTCCCTCTGCAAAAAACTTAATTTTATCTCCCTCTGCAGAGCTCAATTGATTGCAATTTCTCTCCGAACCCTGTGTGTGATTCTTTCTAGGTCAACCACTATTTTTTTATCCAACAGTATGAATGATACCGACCCTTGTAATGAACCACCATTTATTTTATATACATACAGAAAAGAAGGATCTAAATGGACTTGCAAAGTATATAATGTGTGAAAATGTGTGATTAAACATGTTACTTGTTCGATATTTCTGTTGATCACCTAGATCTAACAGTTTTAATTTTGGTAGCAGTCATTATCACGCAGGCTTCGTATAACCTACTGCTGGAAGTAAATGTGAAGGATTAATGTTTAGAGCATCACAGCCTTATCTGGGCTTCTAACAGTAAAAATCCCATTCAAAAATACAAATTCAAAATAATAAAATTTTTAGCTTTCACTATCTATATGTATGTTCGCTTCTGCCCGTTTGGGATCCAAAAACCCCAGTATGCATTGCGCGCAACGGAATACCGAAATGGCATTTTGAATGGGTGAGATCAAATCGGAGTCTGGCAAATTTTGTATAGTTGAACAAACGCCAAACACAAACAGGAACATGAAATAAGCATAACAAGTTTAATAATAATACTAATAATACTCCTACTACTAATCATAATAATTATAATAAACAAGAAAACTTACAGAAGGGTGTTCCACGAAGTGAGCTCAAAAATCGAGGCTCATTTGAAATATCCCCTCTTGAATCAGTGTAACAAATCATGCCAGGCTTTTTTGGAATAAGCTCTGGAATAAGCTCATGTTAATTAAATCCCCTCTTAACAAGCCAGGCTCATGACGCCAGATAAGTGAGAATGGAAAGAAAAGAAAGAGTTGCGTACTTCTCCCAGTCAGAGCAAGAATTATTAATGCCATTCCATGAGCACATGATATGCATCATAATCAATAAGGGGGGATACCTGCTACATATAAAATATTGTGTGGCTGCATTGTGTAATATGTGAATTAGGTGCTGTTGCTTCACGGAAAATTTAGCGTGTGACGCAGTGAGAGCTGAGAAGTGCTTCTAACTTTAAATTTGATTTATTAACATGAAATTCAAGTTAATAAATCATATTACCTCGTTGGGTAGGGCAAGATCATCTTGTCTGTTGTGAATTATTAAACCCAGCATGTAACACAGGACAGCAAATAGCTGACAGCTTAAACTTTTCATTGTAGGGGGGTGTGGTGAGGGAGAGAACAGCCACAGAATACCACCCGTGCAGTGTGATATGACATGGATCATCCAATCACATTATTTTTTTTTTAAACCTGGACCTTATTTTTATCCCTCACATTAAAAGCATTACTAAAATAGGTTTTTATCCCCTAAAGACCATTGCCAGAGTCCGCCTCATTCTCTCTCGGCCCAATACAGAGATGCTAATGAATGCTTTTATGACCAGTAGAATCGATTACTGTAATGCCCTGCTTTCTGTTTATCCCAAAAACGACTATCTTAAGTCTACAGATTTTACAAAACTCAGCAGCATGTGTCCTGATGAAGACCAGGAGGTGGGAACACATTCCACCGGTGCATTGGCAACTCATATGTTTTCGGATTGATTTTAGGCAAGGCAAGGCAATTTTTTTTGTATAGCACACTTTCAACACAAGGCAATTCAAAGTGCTTTACATGATTACAGAAATGTAAAAATTAAAACATAGAATCAAATAAAGAAAACATAAACGACCATTTATAAAACAAACAATATCATTTAATTAAAAACAACTATTTAGGAATAATAGTATTGGTAATAATGATAGTTTAGTGTCTCTGCAGTTTTGCATTGGCCCGGCCGTTTGTTCCAGATGTGAGAAGCATAAAAGCTGAATCTGCTTCCCCATGCATGGTTCTGGTTCCAGGGACAATCAGTACTCTAGAGCTGGAAGACTTGAGCGATCTGGTGCTAACCCAATCAATGATTTATATATTAATAAAAGTACTATGAAGTCTATTTTATTGAGCTACATGGAGCCAGAGTGAAGTCTTTTGAACTGGGACGATGTGTTTTACTTTCTTGGTTTTAATGAGAACACGAGCATCAGCGTTCTGGATCAGCTGCAGCTCTCTAATTTATATTTTAGGCAGACCTGTGAAGATACTGTTACAGTAATCAAGAGATAAATGCATGGATACGTTTTTCTAGGTCTCCTTGTGTCATCATTCCTTCAATCCTAGAAATGTTCCTCGGTTCAGGTCTGAGTCCATTATTACACCTAGATTTCTGGCTTGGTCGGTAGTTTCTAGTTGGACTGACTGAAGTTGTGTACTGATTTTTAATCAATCTTTTTTTTGGGTCCGAAGATAAGTACTTCAGTTTTGCTTTTGTTCAGTTGCAGGAAATTATGGCACATCCTGCTGTTAATTTGCTCAATGCATTTATTTAGGATTTGGACGAGTTTAACATCACCTGGTGACATTGAGATATAAAGTTGAGTGTCGTTAGCATAATAGTGGTAGTTGATATTATTTGTTGTTATAATCTGGCTTAATGGGAGCATGTAAATGCTAAATAGGAGGGGCCCTAGGATGGAGCCCTGGGGGAACCCACATGTGATTTCTGCTTTTTGTGATGAGAATTGGCTAATTGACACAAAGAAGTTCCTGTTCTTGAGGTAGGATTTGAACCAGTCGAGTGCCGTGCCAGAGAGTCCGACCCAGCTCTCTAGACATTCCAGTAATATATCACGATCAACAGTGTCAAACGCCGCACTGAGGTCTAATAGTACCAATACTGTGGTGTTACCACCAGTATTTGTATGGATGTCATTGAAGACTTTGACGAGGGATGTCTCAGTGCTGTGGTGCTTATGGAAACCAGACTAATAAATATTTCAGCAGTTGTTCATTGTAAGGAAGCTGTTTAACTGTTAGAACACAGCTTTTTCATTAATTTTTTCGATAAATGGGAGATTAGAAATTGGTCTGTAGTTTTGCATTAACTTGCTGTCTAGGTTCTTCTTTTTTGGCTTGATAACTGCTGTTTTTAGAGCATGTTGATAGGATGGATGAGTTAACTTTTTAAATCAGATCTGCCCTAATGAGTGGGAGGACTTTTTAAAGAACACCTGTTTGTAAGATATCCAAACAGCAGGTGGCAGAGCTTAGTTTCTCAATAATTTCATCAAAGCTCAATTGATTTAAATGGTAAATGGACTGAATTTAATTTAGCACTTTTCTAGTCATACTGACCACTCAAAGCGCTTTACATTGAAGTCACATTCACCCATTCACACTCACATTCATACACCGATAGCCAACATGGCTCGGTAGGACGATGTAGAATTTGTGGGGTTAAGTGCCTTGCCCAGGGGCACATGGACATGTGACTGGAGGAAGCTGGAATCGAAACTACGACCCTCCGATTACAAGCCAACTACTCTACCACTGAGCCACAGTCATCCCAATTTATTAATTATTAATTTATCGTTTTGAAATCAATAATTTTCTCTGTATGGGTGTTAACTGGGCTCAATGTTGGTATTGGGGTTGAAACTGATGACTTTCTAATGTTCAAGATCTTTTCAGTGAAGAATCTGGCAAATTCATTGCAGGCCCTGGTGGATCTTAGTTCAGGGGCTACTGTCACAGTAGGGGTAGTTAATCTCTCCACTGTAGCAAACAATATCCTTGCATTATTGTTGTTTCTGTGAATAATCTCAGAGAAGAAAGATTCCCTTGCATCCTTTAAGGTTAATTGATATTTGTTCAGTCTTGATATATCTCATAATGAACCTGGAGTCAAGTTTTCCGGCGTTTTTTCTTGGCACGCCGGCACTCCCTTTTTTCAGAACATACCATCGGATCGCTTCTCCAAGGAGACTTATTTATACTCTTGACAGTTTTAAGCTTAAATGGCGCAATCTTATCCATCATGTCTGAGATTTTGAATAGAAGTTTATATGTCAGTTTGTTTACTGAATGTGTCTTGCTGAATGTTGGGGATTTGGATCGGGTTGGAGTGTAGATCGGTTTAAAATGTTCAGTCGAGTTTTCTTTGATGAAGCGTTTTTTAATAATGGTCTTACTGTGATTAGAAATTTTTGTTAAGATGGTGCTTTCAAATGACGTGATGTTACTGCGATGTTAGATATATTTAAGTCTTTGCTAATGAGTAGGTCTAGAGTGTGTCCTCGGTCGTGCATTGGTTCTTTAATATGCTGGGTTATGTCAAAGTTATGGATGGTATCATTGAATGCTTTAGTCCCTGTATTTTGGGGATTGTCAGTATGAATGTTGAAATCTCCCACAATTATTAACTAATTATTAACAGAGTAAAGGTTGTTGAAGTCATTAAAAAAGTTTGTATTAGGTTTTGGTGGTCTGTGTATGTTTAGAAATAGGACTTTGTTTTGTACGTTAGTCTCAACAGCTAGATATTTGAAAGATTCAATTTCACCTAGATAAACTTTTTTTCAGGTTTATAGAGTTGTGAATGATTGCAGCAAGGCCTCTGCCTCTTCTGTTTTTTCTGCTCTCACTAATGAAATAATAATTTGCTGGACAAGTCTATCATTACTGTTTGTTCATTATTCTTAACTAGCCAAGTTTCAGAAATAAATAGAGCATTTATAGCTTGTGTAATGATGAAATTATTGATTAGGAGAGATCTAATGTTTAATGTAGCTATTTAAATATTTAATGTAGCTACCTTAATATTTATTTATATTTATCAGGACACTGACTCATGGTGAGGCATCTTTTCACTATTATAGCCCTCACCTCTGGACCAGGCTGCTGGGGTCACAGAGAATGTTCCTGTTTTTAAGTGCAGGCTCAAGACTCACCTTCTTAGTCAAGCTTTTATCTGCGTATTATTTATTAATATGTTTAATCACTCCACAGGTTTTTAATTTGATCAAATTTTTAGTTCAGCTTTTAACTGAATATTATTTTTCTCCATTCAAATCTCCGATCAGTGCTTTGCATTTTTATTTGATCATATCTTATCATTGTTTTACACTTGATAATTTAAAATGCTATCAGTGTTAACATTGTTATCAGTATTTTACTACTTAATCTCATTATCTACTGTTTATTTTAATATTTTAACTTATTATTTTATTCATCCTTCCAGTGTTTCCTCTATGGGAGCCCTCTGCCTTGGGAGCAGTGGTCAGCAGTAGCTGCCTGGGTGCTCTCCAGGTAGTGCTTGGGTGGAGGCGGGGGTACCAGCCCCCCCTTTTCTGGGAGCCCTGGTTCAGTGCTGCTGCTGATTTTGCTGCTGCCGATGCAGATGGCTCCCATGATGGCGTTTCCTGGCTCATCTGTACTCAGACCATTGCTGCTTTTGTGTGCGCACACACATAAAAGCCTTTAGCTTCTATGTTTGTGCGTGCATAGGAGATGAGTTGGGGTGGGGTTGCAGTGGGGAGTGGGTTGGGAGGGGGGCGGGTTTATAGTTGTGATGATGTTTTTATTTTGGGTTTTTGGAAGGGTGGGGTTTGTGGGGTCATTTTTCATCTGTAAACACTTTGAGAAGCTATGTAGTTTGAAAAGCGCTTTATAAATAAAGTTTGATTTGATTTAGCATTTATTACGTTTGTCTACTCACCCAGACAAACTTGGAGCCTCTTATAGTCCATCGGAAGAAGTTTATATCTAGTCGCGATCAGTGTATATCCATATAATCAGAGTTGTGGGGGCAGTCGAAGGGCTGCCTCTAAATAAGGCATTATCTAAAGCAACACTGCTTAATTTAACCAATCTCTTGTTATTAATCGATAGCACTACTCGCCTCGGAGTTCAGAGCATCTTGGAAGTGCTTCTTCGTTCTCTTCTGGGGTGTTTTAGAGGCTATTAATCCAACTACACTAACACGCAATTTTTATTACATCACTGCCCCTAACCCATCCCAGTAGTAGTCTGAGCAAAGCTTTCACTCGAAGGTGGTTGGCTAAACATAAATTGCTACTGCAGACATCAACATGGTTTGTGTTCGCTTGTTTCCAAATTGCACTAACTAAATAATCAATTGGACTAAGTCCAGTTTCCACAGGCTCCCTTTCCGCAACCTACACAAACTACAGCTGCAATGGTGGGCGGCTGCAACGTTATTGAAATCGCTGGTTAGAGTAAGTTGGAATCCGTTGGATTAAAAGAGAGTAAAAACTCCCCAACTGTCTGGGGGTTATAGAAGACAGAGCAGAGACACAAAAGAACTGATGTAAGAGTACTCTGTATATTATCCATCCATCAATCCATCCTCTTCTGCTCATCCCGGGTCAGGTCGCAGGGCAGCAGCTTAAATGGAGAGACCCAGACTTCCCTCTTCCCAGCCACTTGGGCTAGCTCCTCAGGAGGGATCCGAAGGTGTTCCCAGGACAGCCAATAAAGTATAGCCCCTTTCCAACTAGGGCCAGAAGGTTCTGGAATTGGTAGATTTAGAACCATTCTAGCATTTTTCCATTACCTGTGTGCGGTCTGACCTGATCCCTTTTTTTGGACTATCTCTGCCTTGGTCCGAAGCGTCCCGGAGCGACCCAACACACCCACCCCTGGACTAATTGGTCTGGTAATGTTACATCCCTCTTATTCCTACCCAGCAGTAGTAGCCGCTGATTGGCCTGGCATAGCTTTGTAAGGTGATTTCTCAAAATGTGAGAAACATTTTTTTTTAACAAATAATTATTGTTAACAAATACTTTATGAAATATATATGATATAGGACCAAGAAAGACTTCAATCATGACTCCACCCATGAGTTGTGTCACTGGAGCAATAAATTCACCTGCATTTGTCACAGTCTTGTGCAACATGACCATGAGGGTCAAGGCAGACACCTGCACCTTTTGTGCTGGCATGAAACAGTATTGACCCCAACAGTAAATTGAGTCTAGAACCGCCACTTCATCTCTGAACAGCCCTTTTAACTCCACACACAAAATAATAATAGTTAAATTTAGGTCTCGGTTTAGACTGGACCATATATATATATGTATATATATCGGACTTCATGTCCCCACTAACTCTGTAACTCCCTGATGTTTCCCACCATGATTTCCTTTTCAGATAATGTTTTCAGAGTAATGTGCAATTCAGCTTTAATTCTACATTTTAAAAGATAGCAACTTCTTTTAGGAGACCAGCATCCTCATTTGAGGTTTTAAAACTCTTTTTATCACTCTTGTTTTGAATCTGAAACATAATCAACTGGGAATTATTTTTATTATTTTTTTCATAAACAGTAAATAGCCATTCTTTCTCTGTTCAGCCATGAATTAGTCAAAAACACTAACTTCCATTTTTCATACTGACATTATAGCAGGATCTGCATTTAAACAGCCAAGGAAACTTATTAAAGCTCACCAGCAGGTTAGTCCATTGAAGAGAAATTCAACCAAAAGCACAGTAACATCCAATGTAGTGATGCAATAACTTGGAAGTATCATGCAAGTAAATACTGCCACAATGAATAGGAAAATACATATACCAGAGGGTATTATTTTCAACTGTTGCCATAGTTTCAGCAAGTCAACATAGGAAAGTTACTGCATGCTGCATGGTTTTTCACTGTCTCACAGAGCAGCTAGGAGGAATCCGGAAAATACACGGAGGCTTCAGTTTAGGGTCAACAATACCCGAGAAAATAGGACAAAAACAACAAAGAAGTAAGAAAACACAGTTAAATACACCCATACATCTCTCTTTGTGAGAGACGCGGTTCAGTTTGCTTCACACAGACAGCTTTAGTCGTGCAGAAAAAAACAGCCATAATAATATTAAGAGAACATATAGGAGTCAAGCTTGTCATTAAAAGATGGACTAAAGGGTTAATAAATATACTGTACAGTAGAAAGTGCACAAGAGACTGCAGCCATAATAACATCAAGATCCATAACTTTATAATAGTCGTGAAGGGAATGCATGGACAGGAGAATGCCACACGTCAGGGTGACAGAATAGATGGAGGGGTAGTCCAGGTTTTTGGCCGCATGCAGGCCAGCTGAATATGATAGGCAGGCATATACAATATATCCCGGTCACAGCTGATATTGCACCTCTGCTGTAGGTTAGGTGTTGCTGTAACTGTCTGCTGTGGTTGCAGAGAGAGGAGCACAAGATGGGTGTGTAGAGTCCATGAGGACAACCCCAATCCCAAAAATCCTCAAACACACCCTTCCATCCACCTGCACATCTCTCTCAGAGCTGAAGTCTTCTTTTAGATCATCAGCTGGTTATTTCGGGTTTACTTCTCCCCTGGCTGCTGTGAGAGAGAAAGAAAAGGAAACAATAAGAGCCAAACCAAGATATTGGGCGGTGACAGGAATTGATTCATCTTGATCATCCCTCACCATTGACCGGTGGAAAGAAAAGAAAATGTTTATCTTTAAAAACCGACCATAAACTCTACTAGGTTATGATGAAAGCAACACTTGCTGTTAGCAAATTTTCAGAATTAGTTAGGTGTTTAATATAAAGTTTATTCAGGCTGCAAAAGAAGTCGTACTAACTCTGCTAACATAAGCATTACTCAAACATAGAGCCTGATTTACAAGATTCCTAATAATGACCGCGTTTTTGCGTGTGGGGCACAAAACTTGCACCTTTGGATTGTCCTTCATTGTCCTGATCTGAAATTGCAAGAGCAACTCATAACAGGTGCAAGGAGCAGTGATTTGAGCTTAGCCACGGCTAGAGAGATGAGGAATATATGCATGGATTCATGATGAATCCGTGGCAAAAAAAAGGGGGGCTTCCAGCATGGAATCTTAATGCAGAGTCCGATTTATTAAAGCTGCATGTCCAGAACAAGGTCGCTAAGATAGATAGATAGATACTTTATTTATCCCCAAAAAGGGGAACTTCAATTTGACAAGTGCTCGTATATTTAGAAATACATCTTAGATTGGGAAAAAAGGAGAAAAAATAATAAAATAATTTAGGAAATATGTTGTATGTCTGTATTGAATAGTCTTATGGCTGCAGGAACCTGAACCTATCAGTCCTACATCTCAATGAGATAAATCTTTCACTGCAGCTACTTCTCTGTCAGGTCAGGACATCCTGGAGGGGGTGTTTAGTATTATCCAGAAGGCCCTGCAACTTCCTCCTCATCTGCCTCTCCACCACAGTTCTTATAGGTTCCAGCTCCCGACCCAGTACAGAACTGGCCTTTTTGACCAGTTTGTCGAGACGTCTACAGTCTTTGTCAGTAGTACTAATTCCCCAGCAGACAACGGCATACAAAAGCACACTTCTGATGACTGTGTGGTAAAAAATCTGCGGAATGTCACTGCAAACATCAAAGGACCTTAGCCTCCTTAGAAAAAAAAGGCGACTCTGTCCCTTCCTGTATGCTGCGTCTCTGTTGGTGGTCCACTCCAGTTTCTGATCCAGAACCGCCCCCAAGTATCTGTAGGACTCCACAGTCTCTATTTCCTCCCCATCTTTGTAGACTGGCTGTCTTGGTGGTTTAAATCTCCTAAAGTCCACCACCAGCTCCTTTGTCTTAGTGGTGTTCAGAAGAAGGCAGTTTTTTTTTTGCTCCAGTCAGTGAAGGTCTCCACCAGGTCCCTGTACTCCTCCTCCTGTCCACCGCTCACACACCCCACGGCAGCTGTATCATCTAAGTACTTCTCGATGTGGCAGGACTCTGAGTTGTATCTGCAGTCTGATGTGGAGTGTGAACAGAAATATAAACAAAACAGTCCCTTGTGGGACCCCAGTGCTGCATTCCAGTGTCCTAGAAACACATCTCCCCATCCTTACATATTGAGGTCTGGATTTTAGGTAGTCCATAATCCAGGATGTCAGGTAGGGGGGCTACACCCATACCCACAGGTTTGTTGCTCAGTATGGAGGGCTTTATGGTGTTAAAAGAACCAGGCACATCCAGGTAGGAGTATGTCCGGTGCAGCAGGTAAAGGACCGCATCTTCAACTCCTAAGTTTCCTGATAGGCAAACTGGAGGGGGTCTAGTTCCTCAGCAACCTGCAGTTTCATTCTACAAACAAGGAGCCGCTCCAATGTCTTCATGATGTGAGAAGTCAAAGCCTCTGGTCTTTAATCATTCAGTTCTACTGGTCACCCTATTTTGGGCACCGGTATGAGACATGAAGTCTTCCATAGCACTGGGACTACCTGAAGACTCAGATTAAAGAGCCTGCCAGTTGTCCTGCACACTCCTTCAGAAGCCTTGGACAAACTCCATCCAGACAAACAGCCTTGTCTGGTCGAAGTTTCCTCAGCTCAACTCACCATCTCTTCTACTGTTATCAACAGTCGAAGCAGCTCAGGATGCAGGGGTGGGGGAGTGGGGGTGTGATGGTTTGGGGGGCAGCACAGGTGTTGAAAGTGGAGTGAGTACCCACAGAGGTGGAGAAAGCAGCCGCGGAGGTAGAGGCGGCAGATGGGGAGGTGGAGGAGGCAGCCATAGATTTGGAGGTGGAGGAAGCAGCTGCAGACATGGAGATGGAGGAAGCAGCATCGCAGATGGAGGTGGATGAAACAGCCGCAGAGGTGGAGGAAGTAGCCGCAGACGTAGCCACAGATGTGGACGGACCAGCCACAGGAGCTACTTCATCATGGCCTCTAGTAGAAAAAAATTTATCTTGAAAATTTGTACTCTGAAATGTATGTATTTTGTTTTTAAAATGTCATATATATAGCCAATTGTCACTGTGGTATTGTACATACTGTAATGGTTGAAGTGGTAAAAATCGGTGCTAAAATAGTCGGCGCAAACAATTTGATGTTCAGTAAATTACACTGCGCCTTGAACGACTACTTATTTGCCTGTTCTCCCAATATTTTGCATCTTCTGAAAGAAACTCCCATTTTGCATATTCAGCATGGGGAAAAGTGCTAAATGTTTTTGCACAATTAGTATACACTTCTTTACCCCCCCAATTTGTTTTTTAACTGAAACAGTTTGACTTTACAAGTTTTTGGCAATAAGTAGGCTACAATCAACTGGGTAACAGATAGATTTGCTCAGATCAGAGGAAAAAAAACGAATTGCTAGCATGTAAATAACATGATATAATTTAGAGAAAATTACAGGGTCAGTGAGAAAATAGTTCTTTATTAAGTCCTTTGTCGCTAGAACTCAATGATGGCGCTGGGTTTGGAACTATGGAAGGCTCCATTAACCACATGACCATGTATTGGCTTGTTTAAAGTGTGTCATAACTCTTTCTACTCAATGACACTCCTCCTACCTATCAGTGACAGCTACTGATTGGCCTGGGATTGTTTGTTTTGAAACTGAAATGGAAGTGTGAAAAAGAAAGACCATAACGGCCAGACTGGGGTAGACTGCAAGCACTGGAAGTGCTAAGCAGAAATAGATGACATGTAAGGTGAAAGGCCAGCAGGCAGCATGAGAGAGAGCGGGATAGATACCGGCTGCAGCTTCAGAAGAAGCGGGAGAGAGAGTAGGCTAGATATTGGCTGCAGCTTTGCAAACAGCGTAAGAGGGAGTGGGCTATGTACAGACTTCAGCTTTGCAAGCAGGGGGAGAGACATTGGGTTATATACAGCCTGCAGCTTCGCAAGCACCAGAAAAGAGAGTGGGATATATACTGTACAGACTGCAGTTTTGCAAGCGAGGGAGAGTGAGTGGGCTAGATTCTGACTGCAGCTTCGCAAGCAGCGGGAGAGAGCTCGGGCTAGATATCACCTGCAGCTTCGGCATCTGGGACATCGGAAAACTGTGAGTGATGGCTAATTTTTGTCAGGTTGCTAAGAGAAATTGAGCTGCGATCTGGCCTGTTGTCATGTTCCACATGCTGGCTGGAGCAAGCTCAGTCGAGTAGTGGTGGTGCAGCCAAAATTGCCATGTGACAGCAGGGAGAAGCTGTGGCAAGCCTGCGGTTTCTGGGAGGAAGAAGGCTGGTAGCCAGCGGTAGCAGCAGAGAAGCAGGAAGTCTTCTCTATGATCAGAGAATTGGAGTCGGCTGGATCAGGCTTGAAGGCTGCGGAGCTGGAGTCTGGAGGAAGAAGGCTGGTAGCTGCCGGTAGTGGCAGAGCAGAGAAGCATGATGTTTCTGCGGTGATCAAACAGCGTGAGTCGGCTGAATCGGGCTAGAAGGCAGCAGAGCTAGAGTCTCAATAGACTGGATGATCGCTGGTTAGATCAATACCGACATGAAGAACACAGATCTGGAGATGGAGACATGAATGGATCGACGTCTGAGCAATGTGTGGTGAGTGAATAAGTATTTTTACTTGTGAGAGGATCAGTGTTAAGCATGAAGACTTTGTGACTGCTTTCTGTTAGAGCTTTTGTTAAGCTAAGCCTGCCCGTGTCCTTTCCCATTACCATGGTCCTGAGATGGTAATGGAAACACAACCACCCTGTTCTAGGCCATGCTGAACCGACACGTTTGGGGCTGAACATGTGGAAAAGACACATAAAGAAGCTGCAAGTATTTCCAACAGGGACCTATTGTGTTCTACAAGGAGAGTCTCCTGTATTATATATGTATGCAGCTAAAGGAGTAAGGTTGCAACACACCTTTTCTTCCAAAGAAAAATCCAGACCTGACCAAAATCTTGTGAACAAAAATGTGATCAGCTCTGATGAAACCAAACTTGAAGTTTAAGATAACCATACTAAAAGCCACGTTTAGCACTAAAACAAACACAGCTTATCACCAAACGAACACATTTCCATTTAAACACAATGTTGAAAGGAGCAATTTACAGGAGTACATTTCTTTAGGTGGAACAAGGGTTTTTATTAAGGTTTATGAAATAGTACATAGGTCAAGACTTATAGTCAGTTTTGGACCAAAACCTTCACTTAACAGCTAAAGCTGAAGATAAGAGTGAATTTTATTTTTCAGAGTTAAAATGATCCATTCTTGGATGTAAATGAACAAACCAATGTTTTTAACAGAGTAAAAGTAAACTTTTTAAAAATATTTATAGGGGCCCCTGCATAGGTCTGTAGACAGGAGATCTCCTCACAATCTGCTCAGAGAACCTTCCCAAGGCAGAGTAGGAAAGCAAGATGTGACATTCTGATAAAGAAGAATGCAAAAATGTTATCACAATGTGTTTTGACAAAGTATAACTTTAAGAGTATGCTCACTTACCATAAACCAAGTGTGGAAAAAGTTTCTAAATGATTTATCATAGTCTAATTTTTGTAAACACTAAAATACTATATTTGAGCAGAGCTGTGTAACCTCTGTACATGGTGATGTTCAAGCTGTGCAATATGTTAGCTTTCTTTTTGCCCATACCTCATCCCTGAAGCGGTGCAGCAGGGGCACCTGAGCAGTGGAAGTGGACGTTTTGCCACCGGCTATCCCTGCGGTGCCATACTCTGGTCTCCTCTGATTGGCTGGAGTGAGGACGACCCTGGCTGTCCACAAACTGTGTCAAGCGGATATAGGCGATGCAGGCAGCGTCCTCTCCTATCATATGCACATGAGGGTTGAGGATGGTGGTGTGGATGGGTTTGCTGTTTTTGGAAAGGACTAAATGAAAGGTGGAAGAAGTAGATGTTAAAAAAAAAGTGATTTAAAAAATAATAAGATGTTAAACTGTCGTCTTACGATTGTCAAAGTAAAATCTGTGGAAGTCCATGCCCTCTACCAGATTTCCCAGCCCCTCAGGCTCAAATGAGGTGAGACCAGGGTCACAGATCTTCCTGCAAGAAAACATGGGTCAAACTGAAAATGGCAAGGAATATCAATTATTAATCATCTTCCAAAAATGTTTACTATACTTTTTTTACAATTAAAACCTACATAAACTTCCTTAGCAACATGAGCAATTGAATATAACATAAATATATCTCTTCTCCCTTAGATAGGTACAGTATCTACACATCTTATGATAGCTAGCAGCTCATAAATAGTTGAAAAACCTGAATGGTAATTAAATATTATTTTCTTGACAATCTGTCCAAAGTGTATGCTGCCTTTTTTTGGGTGACCAGAGGTTCTTTCTGCAATAAGCATGGTAGTGTTTATTAAAGAGGTTAAAGTTAACTTTATTCTACCAATTTTTTTATTTCTTCAAATTGTATTTCCAATCGCAACCAACTCTATCATTTTTTTGTTTTTTGTTTCTGTATTTCCCCCCTCCTTGTCCTTACCTTACCTTACACCTTTTTGTAGTTGTTTTTGTGTTTATCTTTTATTTTGCTTCCCTAGTTTATCAGTCTTTGTTAGTTCCTCTTAGCTATCTTACCCTTAGTTAAGTTTCTAGTTTCTTATTTATGATTTTTTTCTGTTAGTTACTTCCTATTTCCTCCCTGCCATTCCACTTCCCCGTTCAGCTAATTACTTTCACTTGTTTTCTTCCCCTCAACTGCATTCGTTTAACACTAATTGGTTCTCAGAGTTTCTCGGTCCATTCCTCACTCCTCCTCAGTATATTTAAGCTCCATGGTTCAATTATTCATTTTTTTACTTCGTCATCGTTATTCCCTGTCCTGTTTGGTCCCTATGTTTTTGCCTACCTGTTTATTTTGAAAGTTTGATATCCTTTTTTTTCATTTAACCTACTCTATGTTATTCTGCTGCATTTGGGTCCTTCATCTCGACAAACATGACACAATCACCATAACTTTTTAGTACCTGCTGTAAGCCTGCTGTGATGTCACTTTATCAACCAGGTTGAGTTGTGTGTTTGATTTTCTATTCCTTGAGCATTGGTTTCAGAAAAGAAAAATTACTGAAAGCAAGTTTAACAGAGAACCTTTAACAGTAAAATTTGTATGCACGAAAATTGCCCTCTTCCTTTAAAAAGAGGCGGATGTCATCTCGAACTTCAAAGACTCTGGACAGCTCATTCCTACCTGACAGCCATCAGGATTCGCTGCGACTCAGGAGGAGCCCATCTCCTTATACAGTACTGCAAAAATCCTTTGACATGTCATGTTATAAAGTAGTTGACTGGGTTGAAGACATAATTTACTCTGGACTCAGCTGTTTAGACCCGACATAAGGAGGGGGAGACACGCTTTCATGCAGGTTTCTGTGCCCTCTCTGTGCTTAAAGAGTAAATTAATCCCATGAAAAAGCCCACCAACATTTGGGAAATTCTTACAAAGTGGACAGGGACAGGAGGCACACAGGGGCATGGCCAAGTGTGGAGGATGAGCGCGAGGCGGGGGTGTGGTCTGGAAGACAGTCACGGCTGAACCAACTCGAACGAATATGGCATGGGTCCACCGAGCTCCTATAAAGCCTCTCTTTACCTCTGGTTAAGGGAGAAACCATGAGGTCTCTTCTGCGCCGTCCATCAGAGGTAAAGTGAGGCTTTATGGAGCGTAGCCACCCAACGCCGTATCAGTTCGAGCCATTGGCTCAGGGCGCTGAGTCAGCGCTGCCTGAAACCGGCAGCACGTATTGGAGCAAACAAGCACAGAGAGCCTAGTGCTAGCATTGATGCTAATTAGCTTTGGAGCGAATCATGGCGGCAGGTTTTATTTCTTTATTGATGGTGTATTTAAAACATATAAGTTATAACTTATGGCTTTAAACCACTTTGACGTTGTGGTTCTTCAAAGTGCGATACACGGATTTCAGCTTCCTCTGTTTCTCTTTGTGCATTGGTGTGCAAGTAACACACAAGATAAGCAATTTCAACTCATCACAGGGCGGGGCGAGTGTGTCTGAGAGAGGGAGGATGTCTCTCAGTCTGTGAGACCATGCCTGTGACGTAGACAATGGAAAAGATGTACCGCTCTCAGCCTACCACAAAATTCAAATTCAGTAGCCACACATTGACCATGAGCGGCAGCACTAAGACGTTTTTAGATGAAAAAATGTAGAATTTAACAAGTTTAGATGAAAATGTCAAAAACTTTCCCTGAAACTTAAAAATTGGATTGGTAAAGAACCATTTATACAGTTTATAAGAAAGAAAACTGTTGTTTTGGGGTTTTAGATACCTTTAATTGTTACAAAGACTTTGGAGTGCAGCTGTGACAGGTGCAGCTGGGTACAGACGGGCTCCAAAGAGCCTGGTGTCATGCCAACCATGACCCGCAATAGTGACAAAGGAAACGGCTTGTTGAGGGAGTCGTTCTGACTTTCGATCACTTCTATTGGAGAAATGATCCTTGATTTCAAAACTTTGGCCCATGTTGGTCTTAATTCCAGTCTCCAGTGCGGCAGTCCAGAGGCTGAATCTGCACTCTGCTTCTTAATCAAAGCAGAGCAGGGATCAGAGCACAGCATCTTAATCCCCATGAGAAGTCATCTGTATGAGTCAAAAATCCAAAACCTCATGACAACAGCCTCTGCAGCAATTCTAGAAATGAGACGTTTTCAAGTTTAATTGGACAAAGAATGCACAAGGTAATTAAAAAAAAACCAACAACGGTAGCCCCAAGGAAAAAAAAGGGATTAGACTTTCAGACCACAATATAAATTAATAAAATAAAATTTTGCTCATGAATAACTCTATCAGACCCTCTCCACAAGGGGACCATGTTGGTCCAAACTGCAGCACTGGTCAGGTAAAGTGATAGGTTAAAGGAGACATATCATGGAAAATCCACTTTTTTAGCCCTTAAATGCATGTAAATGTGTTTTTTTTTGGTGTTTAGGAGTGCAGACAACTTACATTTATTCTCTTTTGGTGCTGTGTTTATATCTTTACATTCTTTTTTGGTCATATTTTTCAGTCTGTTTAGTTTTCTCTATTTGCTATTATGTTTTCTTGTCTATTACGTCACAGCATTTGTTGTTGAACTGCCAAATAAGGACTTCCGGGTAACCAATTTCGTGAAGCCGCCATTTTTTCTCCCCCACAGCGATTTTGTAGTCCAAGGTCAGCCATGTCGAAATTACAAGAAAGCAAGTCAAAATGTTCAGTTATTGTGTGTATTAACCCACACAAATCCCTACATCGAACCCCAGCATCAGAGCCTCTGAGAAGTGCCTGGTTAAATTCTATTTTTAGTAGAAATATACTGACATCCGTAGGGAAAGTTCTCCTCGTTTGCGCGAAGCTTCCTCGTTTGCTTCAGCAACCTCGGTCTGTATCAGGAGGGATTTTCCAAAAAGACTTAGTCTGATTGAGGGGTCAGTTCCTTCTCTCCACGGAAACCACGGACAAAGCAAAGCGGTAAGCTTCAAATAACACTAAAATGACAGTAAACTTTATTTTAGACATGATTGTTGTGCGTTGATATGTTGTACGTTCGATTGTTTTGATAGTTGTAGCATTGTAAATTCTGCTTCTGTTAGCGATGTGTGCTAGCTTTTAGCTGATGATATAACTGTACTGCATGCTTTGAATAAAATGATTGGGCTTTTTTTCCCGGTTTTTGTCGTGGGGTACACATGATGTACAGGAATTTAGTGACGATCGCTTCACAAGAAAAAGTTTATCTGCCGGTAGTAATCGAATCGCTGCTATCAGACTACAAAAATGTCCGAACGTGGTGGAGCGGAATGCACTGTAACCTGAAGGGGGCGGGGCATGAAATGTTTCGCTTACATTTAAAGGAACCGCAGGAAAATGTGTTGCTCTAAAGATGCTCCTCAGAACGGTATAAGGAGGGTCTGTGGGGCTACAATAACATGGAATTCAGACCAAACCACTGTGGTTCTACCTTACATAGACCACAAGTGAATGATTAACATGTGAAACGGAAGGATTTAAAAGCATGATATATCTCCTTTAAAAAGAACCTGCAAAACATTTTACTCTGAGAACCAGGTTTGCAGGGGTGTAACCGGTCTAATTGAATTACATGTAGCATCTTCGTGAGACAATGTCCAAAGGAAGGTGGGGTTATGGACTTCCATTTTAGAAGAATAATTTTTTTTGCCACATTTCTAAACTGTAGAGCGGTTTGTATGTGTTGTGGCAGCTGAGAAACCTTTGGAAAAAATCAGGTAGAAAGGATTTTGGTGGGCTGAATCTCTCTACCATATAGATCTAATAAAACATTTGAAGATTGCACATCAGAAGCTGTGTAGTAAGGTACAGAACCAGTTGCTGCCATAATTCCTAACATACAACACCTACTTAAATGTATATGGAAGCTAAAATAGCTTACCCACCTTTGTCATCACCATCACTACTGTTTACTGCTCCAAGCTGAGAACTGTCATGTTTGGTGTTTGTGTTTCAGTTAGTTTTCTTAGTTTTATTATCAGGTTAGTTTATTCCTTGCTTTTGTCTCTCACTCCTTGCTCTTTTCACCTTTGGTTTGTTTCCACCTCATTTTCTGTTTCCCTAGTAATTTTTATTTCTTCAGTTTTGGTTTTCTCTCTATTCTCCAGAGTTACCCTGTGTTTTCACTTAGAGTTTGTTCTTAGTTTTTAAGATTGTGTTCCATTTCTGTCTCCCTTGCCAGTACATTCCCCACCCCAGTTAAATGCCTTCACCTGCTATCCCTCTTACCTGCATCTGTTTGTCAGTAATTGGTTTCTCAGTCATCTCTTCACTCCCTCCTCAGTATATATACTGCTCTCTTACATTCACTGTTTGGTCATCTTACTTCCCCGCCTGGTTCCTGTTGTCCCTTGCTGCGTTTTTTGATTCTACTGAGTTCTGTAAGTCCTTGTTTTTGGTTTCAATTAAATCATTTTTATTTACTTCTGCATTTGGGTCCTATTTCCTGACAAACATGACAAGAACACACAATGTGTGCACAAAGACGGGGACCTGCAGCAGGGGGAACAGTTTGGTGGATGGCTCAAGAGCTAATTGGGTAGCTCAAGACGAGTGGATGAGGTTTTTATGAGGTTGTATGCTTAAGAGGCAATTAAAATGGTCATTTTGACAAAATACCTAATTTATTCGTTGTGTTGGGTATGTTAAGAGTATTTAAAACAATATTGAAAAAAAGTTTCAGAAAAAAATTACCTACCTCACCTTTAACATCATAACTCTAGTAAAGGGCATTTCTAACATTTGTAGTGCTGACCTTGGTGAGTTGAAAACAGAAATGCATCTAAAGCTGTTTACACTTTTATCTGTAAAAAAAATAAAACCGTGTATCATTTATCATCTGCCTCATTTATTCACCACTTTAGATTGGTCTATGACATCAAATTCCAATGGAATATAATTTCAGTTTGTGGTTGTAAGATATGAATAAGGTAAAACTATGTTCTTATTCAAGCTACCATGATGGAATCATTGTAATTCTTTAAAATAATAATCTATTTACATGGGCATGCATATCTGCATACATTTTCAGTACTCTGTTCCTTAAAGCTGCTGGAACAGTGAATTTCTCTTGCCAGATAAATAAAGTATCTCTAGCTATAGGATATCTTACAAAAAGCTTTTTCTGTCCGATTTCTTATCAATAAATTAAAACCTTGAACTTCATCAATTATTATATTAATATTAAGTTATTGATTATAATTGCTAATGGTTATGTAAACTAGATATATTTGCACCATTATAAATCGTAACACCATAACCAAAGATAAGTATTAAAAATGGCACTGGAAATCGGCAGGAAACATGGCAGCTATGAAATAAGAGGTTGAGTGCCATAATACCAATAAAAAATTCCATATTGAGACTGTCCCATTTCTTATCAGAAATAAAGTTCTTCTATAAATAATTTCTTGCTTAGCTGTATACATCTATTTTTTTACTATATTAATCTTTCACATGGCATCTCCCATCTTTGTGGAAATGTGCTTCCATCACTGAGGACACACTCCACCCAGCCCTTCCCATCACTTAGTATGCCTGGCATTATTCTTAATTATGTGGTAAGCAGAAAGGATGGAATGTGGATGAAGCAATGAATGTAATTACTCTTTAATCTTTTAATACAACACATTTTGTATGTCAATCAGATTAATAGTTCTTCATGGCTAATGGAGGGCTTAAATGTTGAGTTTCAAGGCTGCACTTCCCTGCTGCTGGCTGAACTTTTAAAAGTAGTAAAGGATGGGGGGACTCACGCATAGGCATCAAAGTCTCCATTGTTGACGGCTTCGATAAGCTGCTCCGTGATCTTTATGATCTCCTGTTTGCGAGCTGTGAAGACGAAGGAAAGATAGAAGGATGTGACTATACTTCCCAAGTGACATTCCTCACATAGCCACAGCTATGCCAGAGCAAAAGTCACTGAGAACCACCAGAGGTTTAACCAAGTCACAGCAGAGCTGATCAGTCTGTGATCCTTTACCTGATTCCATTTCCTCCTTGAACTTTACACACAGAGACTGCACAGTTTACGTACCCCCCATTTTGTGTTTTGGCACCGGGTTGGTCTCTACCTCCTTTTATTCTCCATCATATCTCTGTTGTACACATCAGCTTGAGCTCATGGTGCTATTCTTATCCCAGGCCTTTGGATGAGATTTACCCTGTCCTTCTACCGTCGCTTCCTCCCCACACTAAGTGAAGAGCTTAACTCACTCGGATTGTCTACTTTCCTCCCTCCCTCTCTCTCACGCTCTCTCTCTCTCTCTGCTTTTTGTACCCTTTGCTATCATGGAATCACCTCTGTACTTAATCTATATGCTCTCTTGCCACACAGCTGCATGACAAATAAATAAAATTAAACAGACATCAGAGAGCATCCCTCTTTAATGTCCTTAAAAGAAACGGTTACATTTTTATAATAAATGTATACAGTAAGACACTTGGCAATGCTACAATAAAGTACAGATGAGTTGATCTTTGTCTTAAGCTGCTTAGAGTATTAAATACAGTAAAGGGTGGAAATCCACAGGTTCCTCTATTATCCAAAAGGAAATTGAAGAAACCAGAAACAAGCAAATACAATCTCTCTCTCTCTCTCTCTCTCTCTCTCTCTCTCTCTCTCTCTCTCTCTCTCTCTCTCTCTCTCTCTCTCTCTCTCTCTCTCTCTCTCTCTCTCTCTCTCTCTCTCTCTCTCTCTCTCTCTCTCTCTCTCTCTCTCTCTCTCCTCATCCTGGGTGGAGCCTGTTGCACCCTCACCCCAACCAAATCAAATCAGCTGTGTTGAAAATTGCCTTGTCAGTGACCAATTATACACAACATTACCAAATATATTCGCTGCCTGCGCACTCGAGAACGTTTCTTACAGTTTTTCTCAAATGTTAAAGCACAATTCCTGAAACCTTGCTCCCTTTTCTTTAAACATTAAGCACAAAACCTCAGCTTCAAGCACGATTTGCAAAACACATTTCGCCTCAAAACTGTTTTACCTGTGCTAAAAATCAAACACCGCTCTCAAATATTAAACAAATCGCTCAAAATGACACACACCATCAACCAATACACCAAAAAATAGAAAACACATTGTTCAAAACATATAGTTCTCAGGGAGAAGTAACTGTTTACACTTTTTTTCAGTTGCTAACAAGCGTTTGTCCAACCAGTTGTCACATTTTCAAAACTCTAAATACAATTAGAACAGCATCGGTCTTTTGTGGCCATACCATTCACACGTCATGTCGTTTTCACACAATATGCAGTCAGTGAACACATTTCCATAATGCTTACATTTTCTTAACAGACAAGCTATACCTCCCAACAAAACTATGGATTGTTTTTGTAGTATGTGCGAATGTTAACACACAACATCACACAATAGCAAAAAAAATATTCCAAACCTTAGATACAATATGAAAACTTCTGAGTTCAAAACAATATATATCTCAGTTGATAATAAACAAACAATTGAATAATTCACACACAGCCTATTTATGTTGGGTAAATTGGGCCAACCACAGCTGATTCCAGTCTGGTTTACACTCAGTGGCAGGTGTTACTTTTTCTATTTCATTGACACTACAATAAAAGGAGGACTTTGAGGAGTCATGTTTTTGGAAACAGAAAAAACAAATACTGCAATGTCTGGACGAGGAAAAGTAAGGGGCCCAGGGAGTAGAGCAGGCCCAGTGAGAGGAGCAGTGAGAGGAGCAGGAGCAGTGAGAGGAGCAGGAGCAGTGAGAGGAGCAGGGCCAGGGAGAGGAGCAGGCCCAGTGAGAGGAGCAGGGCCAGGGAGTAGAGCAGGCCCAGTGAGAGGAGCAGGAGCAGTGAGAGGAGCAGGCCCAGTGAGAGGAGCAGGAGCAGTGAGAGGAGCAGGCCCAGTGAGTGACCCAGGAGCAGTGAGAGGAGCAGGAGCAGTGAGAGGAGCAGGCCCAGTGAGAGGAGCAGGCCCAGTGAGTGGAGCAGGCCCAGTGAGAGGAGCAGGCCCAGTGAGAGGAGCAGGCCCAGTGAGAGGAGCAGGGCCAGGGAGGGGAGCAGGCCCAGTGAGAGGAGCAAGGCCAGGGAGAAAAGCAGGCCCTAGGAGAGGGCAAGGTAGAGGTGTAAGATTGCGTGGTGGTGGCATTCCAAGGGCTGCAAGAACAGTAGTCAGTGATGAAATTCGTGCCACTATCATTGACCATGTAACCATGGTCTTTCACTAGGGGAGGCAGGTGAAAGAGTACAGCCAAACTAGGTCCCTCATGAATTCATATACATAGATGAGGCAGGATTCAATCTGGCCAAAAGGCGTAGACGTGGACGAAACATAATTGGAAAAAGGGCAACAGTCGATCTGCTTGTTATAACCAATGGTGAATTAGATTTTAAAAAATTCTAATATTAAAATGACCCCCCAATTTTTTTGTGTGTGCAAAATGATAAATATTTCTTGTGAAATGTTTGCAGTTTCCACATCTTAAGTATCAGTTCAGGTTATCAGCCTTAACACATATGCGTACATTAGAGGTCTGAGCGTCCCTCCATGGATATGCCTCCCCAGACCATTACTGACCCATCACCAAACCTGTCATGTTCAACGACGTTGCAGGCACCATAACGTTCTCCTTGTCTTCTCCAGACTCTTTCACGTCTATCACAGGTGCTGAGCTATGAACCTGCGCTCATCTGTAAAAAGTACAGGGCGGACTTGCCAATTCTGGTGTTCTTGAGCACATGCCAGTCGAGCTCCACGGTGCTGGGCAGGGAGCACAGGGCCCACTACAGGACATCGGGCCCTCAGGCCATTTTCATAAAATCTGTTCCTGATTGTTTGGGTAGAGACATTCACACCAGTGGTCCTCTGGAGGTCATTCTGTAGGGCACGAGCAGTGCTCAGCCTGTTCCACCTTGCACAAAAGAGCAGGTATCGGTCCTCCTGATGGGTTGAGGACCTTCTACGGCCCTGTACAGCTCTCCGAGAATAACCACCAGTCTCCTAAAATCTCCTCCATGTTCTGGAGATTGTGCTGGGAGACAGATTAAACCTTCTTGCTGTAGCAAGTGTGGATGTGCCATCCTGGAGAAGTTGGACAACTTGTGCAACTCCTGTAGGGTTAAGGAATTGCCTCATGCTGCCAGTAGAGATAAATACTCAAGCCAAAACCAGCCAAAAAAGATCAAGAGGGAGAAACTTGAAATGACCTCCACATGTAAAATCAGTCCTGTTTTGAGGGTCTTCGAATTGTTGCAACTGTAGTGCACCTGTTGTTAAGTCCATGAACACCATTGCAGCTGAAAGCGATTAACAATGCCCTCAGCTGCTTAATCAACCAGAAAATTAGCAGACAACACAACCAAATTAACCACAACGCTACAAATAAATCACAACATAACAAAATAAACCACAACATAAAAGCTACACCAGAAGTTATACCGAGGCCACATTACTTCGTTGAACATGTAATAACTATTTTTTAATTATTACTTACCATCGGTGTTTTACTCACTTCTCGAGCAGTTTCCCAAAGTCTCCTGCCGCATCTCATCTATTTGGACCGCTTCATGAAGTATCACTTCCGGGAAAATAAAGCAGTATAACTTCCGGTGTAGCTTTGGTGTTGTGGTTAATTTTGTAGCGTTGTGGTTAATTTAATTGTGTTGTGTTTATTTTATAGAGTCGTGGCTTTTGTATTGCTGTGATACTTCTTTACCATAGCTAAGGCTATAGGCCCAACTTTTCTGGTTGAGGGTCTACAGCAGCAACTTAATTTCATTCATAGCTGCTCACCTTCAGCTCAGATCCAGCGTCTGGTAACGTTAGGTGAAAGATGCCCAAAGTGCCCTATTCTAAAAAAGGGAACTTGGGGCTCAACCCCCTCTGCCTTCTCTGCACGTGCCTGTTCTGACCTATGTAGAGGACAGCTCTACAGATGTATTTTATCTGCTGATGCAGCAGCTATAGAAGTCATCAATAAAAACAGCAAAAGATATTTTATTCCTCCATTACATTTAAGTACCTTTCAGTTTATGGAATAACTTTCTGTTCTCATACATGTTTATATGAACTAGTAATGAGAAGAGCTTGATGAAACTCTCTCAATACTTAAAAGCTTTAGTGCTCGTTTTTGTTAATCTCCACCATAGGCAAGACTGGACTGTCCTTTATGAAAGTGAAGAGATAAATCTATCCCATAATCCAAAGCTTGGACAACCAATAGGCTTCACGTATTTAAAACATAAGAGTTTATAATCGGGACTTTGAGCAGCTTACATAAGCAGCCAGAGATAACTAACATATTTATGTTCTGTGGCTTTTTTTTTCACCAACCCTAAAGAAAAACAAAAATATTATATGATGTACAGTACTCTGCAAAAGTTTTTAGGCTGGTGTGAAAAAAGGTTTTAAGCAAAGAATGCTTTCAGAAATATAAATAATAATTGTTTATTTTTATCAATTCACAAAATGCGGCATGAGAAAAATCTAAAAAGTATTCTCACCCTTCAAGTATGTTTCGAAGCCACTGACTGGGACAACCTTCTTTCTTCCTCTGAGGACATTAACAAACAAGTTGATACGGTGACATCTTACATCTCTTTCTGTGCTGACAATATCATCCCCTCAAAAAAAGTCACCATCTACCCCTATAATAAACCTTGGATCACCAAGGAGTTCAAGGAAATTCTCAATAAATGTGTTTTTTTTTTTTCATCTTCTTCACTTGCTCCGCATTGGATAAAAAGGAGGTCAACAGGGAGGTCAAGAGGGCAATAAAAATTGCTGGACTATAAAAAACAAAGTTGAAAAAAAAAATTTCACCAGGGACCTCCGCTCAGCCTGGCAAGGCCTCAAAACGATGGCCTCTGTGAATACTGTGGTCAAAATCTCCAGAACCATACAGGTGGAGGGTAGCAACCCCTTCTCCTTCCCCGACGATCTTAACGCTTTCTACACCAGGTTTGAGACTGACAATATTACACTGGAGGAGCTCAGATCTGCACTCAAACCTGGCAGCTCTGCACTCACCTTCAAGACTGAGGACGTAGTGAAGGGCCCTAAGGAGAACCAGGGAGAGGATCTCGCCCGGCCCTGATAACATCAGCAGTCGAGTCCTGAGGCACTGTTCGGAGCAACTAGGAAGTGTGTTTTGGATTATATTCCAGCGCTCGATGGACAAATACATCGTCCCCCAGCTGTGGAAACACTCCACAGTCATCCCCATCCCCAAAAGAAACAATCTTAAGTCTCTGAATGACCTTCGTCTTGTGGCCCTCACGTCACTGGTGATGAAGGCCATGGAAAAGATAGTAAAACAGCACGCTGTAACAACAACTGACACTCTGATGGATCCACTCCAGTTTACTTACCGTGCACGCAGAGGTGTCGATGATGTAAAAGATTTTACCCTGGACCACCTCCTGAAATTCTCTGCTAACACAGAGGAGATTCTCAGGAGGTGCCATCAACGGCTATACCTCTATAGGAAACTCAACTCCTTTGGATTCAGCATTCCCATCATGATGACTTTCTATTACACCTTCATGGAAAGTATGTCCTTCTCCATTACCTGCTGGTTCTAGTCTCTCAGTCTCCAGAACAGAAAAAGATTGCAGCACACTGTATCGGTGTGCTCAAAAATCATTGACCTGCCTGTCAGAACTCTTGCAGAGGTTTTTCGCCAACAGGCCCTTAGACAGACAGCCAAAAATCATCTATGATTTCACACACATTCTTCACCCTGCATTTCATTGGCTCCCCTCTGGGCGACGCCTCCGCTGCATTTCTGCAGGACTGAGAGGAGGAGAGCCACATTTGTTCCCAAAGCCCCTCTGCTTTTTAACTCTGGGGCCGTATTCACAAAGACTCTTATCTTTCCGCTAGGTGTTACTCCTAACTCGCGCTAAAAGGTCTTACGTAGGAGTTGTCATCTAAAACCTATTCACAAACGCACTAAGAGCTACTTTTACATAGGACAAATCCCTAAAAGTAAGTTAAGAGTGACGTCCCTTTGCTATGGAAAATGTAATTTCCTATGCATGAGTAAATAAACAGACAGCAGTGTGATTGGTTGTTGAATGACACGTGTGAAACTAAGAAATGGAAAATTTCAATGTTGATAAAAGCGTAATTATAAACAGCGCAAACAGCAGAAAAAATGCACGATGAAATCTTTTTGTCGGCCACGAGACTGACACTTCATACAACTTACACACAATAGCCTACTTACAGTGAGGGTGAAGTTTAAAAACGAAGAAACGTGAAATGCATCATATTATATGACAGACTGGCGTCCTATACAGGGTACCTGCCTAATGCCTGCTGATAGCTGGGATAAGCTCCAGCCCCCCCTCCATGCGACCCTGAATTGGATGAAAGCAGTATAGATAATGGATGGATGCATCATATTAAGGGAGTGATTGCAAGTAGGCTTTAAACAATTAGTCACATCTTAAATAGACCCCCCACTACAGTGAAAAGCACCTCCTGAACTGAAAATAAGTGGCAAAAAAAAGGACAAGGAAACCTAACTGGTCGCAGGACCAATTATTACTACTGGCACAGTTGGTACTGGAGAGGAGGACGGTCCTCAAAGGGCAATTCGGAGCCGGGATTACGAATAAGAAGAAAAGGGAGGCATGGGTGGAAATTAGCAGAAACGTAAATGCATCTTATCCAGCGGTGTCACGAACGTCAGAAGATTGTGAGAAGAGATGGTATTGTTTACAGTCCCAGTGTCGGCTCGAGATCGCCCATTTATAAAAAGGATTCTGCTGCAACAGGTAGGCAATGTCCGTCATATAGGCATCCCTACATATGTTGCATAAATTGGAAGATGTGCACGTTTTCTTCTTTGTGCGCCCCCGGCATACCTGCAATCACAATGAAATTGGGTTTAATTCGATGCAGTTGCTGGTTGTCTAATGGGAAACGGATGAATTGTTTGATAATGTGTGGTCGACAGAGCGCTTTAAGAGTTTGGTGGATTAATCGGCTGATAGATGGTTGTGATATACCCAAGTCTCCCGCAAAGTTGCATTTTCCCCTTGGCTAAATATCTTAGTTTCACTAAAAATTAAATTTCTGGACTGATCGGATTGTTATGTTTAGTTGGTGACGTGATTATATCCCGCACCACATCTGCAATAAACGATTTAGTCGGTATCGTTTGGTTAATTCCGAATCATCCAGAGTGTCCAACACATTGCGTCTGGCTTCAGACATTTTGGGAGTCTTGTGAATAGGTCTTAGGGAGTTAGGAGTCCTCTTGACTTCTTTTAAGGACTCCCAGACTTAGGAGCTACTTTTAGGCCTAAAAGTGGTTGTGAATTACTTTTATCTTAAGAAACTAGGAGTCCTAAATTTAAGAGTGACACGCCCACATTTTTTAGGAGTTAGTGCTAAATTCGGCAGTTAGGACCTACTTTTATCCCTAATATTCTTAGTGAATACGGCCCCTGGTCAATAAGACCCCATTATTATTAACATTACTGTTGGTATTTTATTTATTTTATTCATACATAGGTATTTATTATTTTATTAAGTGCATTTTATTTTTTCAAATACAGGTCTGTTTGTATTGTCCTAAATGTTTTGGTGCTCAGTTGTACTTGCACTTTTAATTTCCCTTGGGGATAAATAAAGTTTATTCTGATTCTGATCAAATAAATATTTGGTGTTACTACCTTTTGCTTTCAAATTAGCATCAATTTGAGCATTGAAAAAGTGGGGAATTTTGTAGGATATTTGTCAGGTGTATGATCAGCGATTATACCAAACAACTGCAAAAGATCACCTGTAGGTCACATGTAGGTAGAAAAAAGTAATTAAATGAATGAGAAAAAGCTATGTAGGAGGCTGAAAACGGGGTGAGGAAAAGCCAAACTGCTACCAAGGTGAGACTGTGGAAGATAGATTCATGTCAAGGCAAGCTTAGGACAGCAGCAAGACACAAGGTAGTTACACTGCGTCTGCAAGGTCTCTCCCAGACAAATATTTCAAACCAGACTGGGGTTTCAAGATGTGCTGTTCAAGCTCTTAAAAAAGCACAAAGAAACATGCAACGGAGATGATCGTAGACGCAGTGGTCAGCCAACGAAACTTGATGCAGCAGATGAAAGACACATCAAGCTTATTTCCCTTGAAATCGGAAAAATGTCCAGCAGTGCCATCAGCTGAGAACTGGCAAAAATCTGTGGGACCCAGGTACACCCAACTACTGGCCTGAAAAGTCTGTCCAGAAGCGGGTTTGCAGCCAAAAAGTCATACCTCCCACCTTAAAACAAGGGGAAGTGTGCATGAAAACATTAGAAATGAGGTGAAGAAAAATAGCAACAGGTGCGCTGGACAGATGGGCCAAAATTAAACAATTTGGCTGGTGCAGAAGGCACTTTGTTTAACAGTGGTCTGGAGAGTAGTACAATAATGAGTCTCTGCAGGCAACTCCGAAGCATGGTAGATGTTCCTTGAACATTTGGGGATGGGATTTCTGCAAATTGATTTGGAGATTTTGTCAGGACATTGAGATAATTATGCATCATTCAATACCATCAGTTAGATGTATGACTGGCAACAACCCCAAACATACAGCAAAGTCATTAAGAATTATCTTCAGTGTAAAGAAGTGAAGAAGTCCTAAAAGTGAAAGTAAATAACTGTGTGTAAATAACAAGTGTATCTAGGAGAACTGAAGGCAAAGGCAAAATATTGATTTAATTTAGTTTTTTCTTTTGATTATTCAGTGTACAGCTAACCATGTAGTTTGTGAAAACCAGTGTGTGAATGGGTGATTGACTGACTGTAGTGTGAAGCGCTTTGAAGTGACGAGACAATATAAAGCCATTTACTACAGTATACCAATTCCTCAGCAATTTCTCGTATTGATCAAACATGTAGCAAAAATTGAGAGGAAAAATTCCCCCATAACCGGAAAAAACCATCTGAAGGCCATGTGCCATGATAGTTTGGGGGTTTGAGGAGACAGAGCAAAGACACAGAAAAAACAAAAGGAGAAGATGTAAGTGTACTTTCCATGTTAAAGAGAGTAAAAAGTTGATGACAAGACATGGAAGATATTTGGTCACTGGGATCATCATCTGAATTCACGACCTCAATCCGACAGGTCATTGTGAGTAGTAGAAGAGAAAAGAAGCAGAGTAAGGAAAAGTGGTCAGTCTAATCCTATAGCAGCATAACTACAAAGATGGCTCAGGATGACCTAAGTCATTCTAACTAAAGCTTGATCAAAAAGGAAGGCTTTAAGCCTGTTCTTGGAAGTAGACAGGGTGTCTGTGTCATGAACTAAAACTGTGAGCTGGTTCCATATGCGAGGAGCCTGAGAACTAAAAGATCTGCCTCTAATTCTACTTTTAAAAATCCTAGGAACTACCAGCGAACCCGCAGTCTGATAGCGAACTGCTCTGTTGGGAACATATGGAACAAATGGATCTCTGCTGTATGATGAAACTTGATTCTTTTTGGTAAATGGTAAAAGGCCTGTATTCGTAGAGCACATAATTTTGCCCCAATGCCTTTGTATGAGTGTATTATTTATTTTTTCATTTATTCACTCACTTTTCTTTATATTAAACTTATTTGTCTTTTTATGTTACTTGCTGTTCTATGGTTAATAAAAGTACAACTGTTAATTATTGTTAAACATCTTGTGTTACTTACATTTACATAATGCATTACCAGTCTTTCATGATCTTAATGGGAATGCATACTTTATGCATTAATGAGCGTGAAGGTTCTTGTGTGGGGCCATTTGGAGCAGCTCTTGCTCCTGGTAGGGGTACTGCGGGGAAGATGAGGCCGGGAGCCAAAAAATCAGATTATACCCACTAGAATAAACTAGACTACACCACTGACAACAGCATATAAAAGATGGAAGCTGGAATCAAACCCACTATTTTCAGGTCATAGGCTGACAACTCTACCACTGAGCCACAGCAAAGATCACAGATGACAACTTCATAGTCAGGAAGATGAGACTCTCCTTTATACAATGTTTGAAGTGTTTCCATAACCCTTAAACCTTTTCACATTTTGTCACATAAAACTAATAAACTAGAAACTAATATACCTTATTGGATGTTTGTTTTTTAAAGATAAACCAACAAACAATATTCACCACACCATCTATCTATCTATCTATCTATCTATCTCGTCAGAAAGCAACTAAGAGGCTCTTGGTAACTCTGGAGGAGCTACAAGGATCCACAGCTAAGGTGGGGGGATCTGTTAACAGAACAACTATTAATTGTGCATTCTATAATATTATCTTTATGGAAAAGTGGCACAAATAAAGTAATTGTTGAAAGAAAGTCATAAAAAAATCCTGTTTTCAGTTTTTGGATATTTTTCTTTTCAGTAGGGGCAGGGAAACTGGTCGGAGCTAATGGCAAAATTAATGGAGGTAAATACAGGGCAATTCTGGAAGAAAACCTGTTAGAGGATAAAACAGACTTGAGACAGGGGCAGAGGTTCACGTTCCAGCAAGACAATGGCCAAAATCTAAAGCCAGAGCTACATTGGAATGGTTTAGATCAAAGGGTGTTCAAAATAACTTAAAATTAATCTTAATAGATAATCACCATTCAATCTGTCTGATTTTTAGCAATTTTGCAAAGAATCATTGATATAGATTTCACTTCATGTCTTCAAAATCTTGAAGCTTTCATTGCAGTGAAATGTAGTTCTACAAAACTATCAAGAAGGCTAAACAAAACAAATGCACACCACACTTTTACATTGTTTAAACATTTTTGAAATGCATAATTTCTTTCAGAATAATACTCTAGTTCACTTTGTTCCGACACATAAAATCCTAAAATACAAGTTGAAAGTTTCAAGATGAACAATGTTACATGTTTCAAGTGTTAGAAATAATTAATAATACTGCATTAATAATAATTAATACTGCAAAATTATTCACAATATTCAGTAAGTTCAATTTAAGTGAGCCCTGAATGTAGTCAGGAACCTACCTTTTACATCCTCATCTTCAATGGTTATGTTACTGCTGTCAGATGATTCCTGAAACATAAAGAATACATATTCATAAAGCAAAATCAAACCTAGCTTTTTATCTCAGTACAACATGCAGACTCATACACATCACATTTACATTTCAGCTCTGTTCACACAACAGTTTGGCCAGTATTACAAAATCAAAATACTGCATTGCTGCCTCTGCTGTAATTCAGCCCAATCCCATCTGTAGATCGAGCCATATGAACAAACACAGTAAGGATGCACATTTACCCACATTTAGCTCATAGTATGAATGGAATTAATGTTAATTTGGCTGTGTTCCTGCTGACATAAAATGATTTAACAGAAAAGCTTCATTCATTTGAACACTGTGAGGTAGCATAAGACAAAAAAGCAAAACAAACCAAAAACACTCTCAGCTCCATGCCCACACACCTCTCTCATGGTGAGAAACAAAATCACAATAACTTCACAGTTTAGAAAAAGACCTTTCAAAAACACTGTTGGATCCACCTTAGATAGACACAGAGTAAAGAGGAAGATGGCAAATGAAGGGAAAGATGAGAAATTAGGAGAGAGGATATACCTTGATCCCATCTACTGGATTATGTATAACAGTAGTCTGTGGCTCCTGGAGGGACAATGAAGAGAAAGTGTGTGTGGGGGGTGGGGGGTGCATCAGTAAATGATGGCAAAACAGAGGATGAGTTATGACCAGTATTGGGCAAGTTACAAAAAAATTGTAATATATTTTATATTACGAAGCACTGCCTCAAAAATGCATTACATATTACTGTCTCAAAAAGGTAACTGAGTTACACTACTTAAAGTTACTTTTGGCAAAATATCTTAAATATGTAACACTAATTTATCAATTTACATTTTGCACAAGTGTAACACCGCAAATACTGTATTTCTAACACTATTTTATAAAAATTCAAGTCTCAAGTGCCTTTGCATGTCTTCTATATCATGGTAATGTTTGTGAAATTCCATCAAAAGACTGTGCTGAAAGCATTCACCACAAAGATAATTGAGAAAGATTTGACTCCTGAGACTGAAAAGTATTTCAATGGGTGGATAAGGAGTTAGGGAAATATACAAATAATGCCACAGTGTAGATGTAAAGTTGATTTTTTTGCTCAGTCATAATATATTCCTGTAAAGTAATACTTTTGTAAATTGTTACTCCCAACACTGGTTATGACCAAGTGAGAGTATGCAGGGTATAAGATGTGAGTAACACATAGAAACAGGAAGAAAGTTTGGAACACTGGGAGACTCTTGGACCAACAGTGAGAGTGTAAAATGAATTTATTCATGTAATTATTAATAATTATTGATAAAGGTCTCATTCACTTGTTTTTTTTCCAGTGAATTTTACTATGGTCTCTATCACAATTATATGCCTTGTGATATGTATGTGGGAAAAAATGCTCTCTCATTCCTGTTTCGGGAGGTTGGAGTTTGTCGGATGAGTGGGTGACGTGAAATGTTAGGATCACTCATTATTATTCACGTAATGTAAAGGTCTAGTCTCTGATTGCCTAACAGCAGTACGACTCTTTTGCTGCCTTCAAATAATTAATTTACTTCGCTGATGGTGTTCAAAGAAAAATTCCAACAGTTTCTTCCTCAGCTCCTCTTTCTTAGGTGAGATATACATCGCTGATGTGCTATGTCCACATTAAACCAAGCCCAACCCTGTTCTCCTATGCTGTGGTTTTGGTAACATTTTTCTTGGTACTAGTTAAGTTCGGCTATCTTCTACTAGCAGAGAAGTGCTCTGCTCTCTCCAGGCAGCAAAAGCAGCCTTCCAAGTGGAGATCACAAGCCAGTCAAGGTAGGCAAGACGATGTATACAAGTTTTCCCTGTGATGTAGAAGGGACTGGATTTTTCTGACTTGCTCATTTTCTTCTCTGTTTTCTTTGTTTAGCTAATGCAGGGAATAGAGGTTGGAGGATATGTTCACATGCAGTATGCTTATGCATCTAAGAGTGAGCAATTGTATTTAAATAGAAACTATTTTTCATGTGTTCAATGAAGTAATGGTTTAAATATTTATGACCATACAGCCAGGTTGTGGATTCTGCACTGGAGGAATACAGAATATACTGTGCATCATATTAGTAGAGTGGTTTTGCAGATATTCCTCAAGAAAAGAGCAAAGTTGTTTTTATTGTGCTCTAATTTAAAACCTTTAACACACTAATAATCCACTCATTTGGACTCAGGTACATTCATTGGGACAGTGCGTCTAACACCCCTTTCTGTGCTGGTCCCAATTCTTCTCCGAATATCAGATTTAGTTTCACAGCTTAATTGTCTTAAGTGACTTGGGCCCACTGAATGCAACACAAATATTTCTACCACTTTACAAAATGTACTTTCAGAATGTTTTTACTATAACATCCAAAAACAAGTGCAACTCTGGTCAGAAGTTTAAATACACTCATTTTGAATATTACACCTGAAAATATGTATGTGACTTAATTTAAATTGCAATAATGATAAAAAAATAAAACTTTAATAAGTTTTTTAAAACAGCAATTAGGCAAAAGAGTATGCATGAATGTGAGGGTTTTTATCAGGTTCAAAATTATAAATACTGGCTCAAATATAAACACACATACCTTACCATTTTCTTTTGGTTAAAACTGCAGAAAAACTACCATTTTGTAGGCACAATACATTCCAGGTATCATTTTTTGTTGGATATTCAGCAATTTTTTCTAATCTAAAATTAGTTAATTTAAAGTGGTGTGATTCCTAGCTTAGAAGTTTTCCACAGCTAATTGCTTTGAGCAGAACAGTCGGGAACAATGAAAAAATATTTTGATGTATTTGTAATATTTTTCATAAAAAGTTTCAACCATCTAAGACAAACTGTCACTCTCAGATTATTTATTGTAATATTCAAGGAGCAGCAATATAACTACCATGGCTAAAAGGGATCATGAACTGGAAACAACTACCAAGAAAGAAATACAGACCCAATGTTATTGAACAGTTCATTAATTTCATTAACTCAATTCACTAAGTGAATCACAATATATAGATTATACACACAGGAAGCGTGGCTGCTGCAGCTGTGAGTGATCCTCAGCCAACCGACGCAGCATTTCTGTCTGGCTTTTCAGTCTCTTTCAGTCTGGCTGCGTTGATTGAACCAACATCTAAGTAGAAGTACACTATCATTGGGACAAGGCTGGCATTCTGTTACCCGGGCACTGGTGCACAACTGCCTGAGCTTTTCCTACCACTCCATGCACCACAAATTTTCCCCCCCGCTATCTTCACTCCTCTTCCAGCTGGCTCTCCAAAGGCTCTACTCACTCCCCTGCTTCAGCCAGCCGGCTAAACATGGCTGCAATGACGGCTTCATCTGCCACTATAGGATTGGGTCCTCCTCACATCAATGAAGACGAGCTGCTTGAGTTTTTTTATGGGGACAAAACAGCCTATCTCTGCTCCATAGGAGACCCATCGCTCTGCTGCAAACAACAGAGGTGATGGGCGATGTGTAGAGCCTCTTCCGGGGTGGGAGAGCGAGCTCTCCGCTCATCACGACTCCTTCCATACCTTTGAGGCCAGCTTCCCTTGTCAGCCCGTTGAAGCCATTCTCCCATCAGCCCGTCAGAGCCAGTTCCAGAGCCGGAGCCAGTTCCAGAGCCGGAGCCAGTCTGCCTAGTTTCAGAGCCAGTATACCCACAACCTGCACCAGCCACCATCATGGCTGCAGTCTTCCTGGCCTTCGCAGCAGTGGCTCTTCAGCCTCCAGCATCTCCCCAGTGGGCACCAGAGCTTTCGGAGGGGGTCGAGGACAACCCACCTCTGCCTCTAGCACTCATGCTGCCAGTGTCTGCGGTGGATGCTGTCTTCCTAGGAATCACATTAGCAGCCCTCCAGCTACCAACGTCTCACAATGGGTTGCCGGAGTCCCAGTTGAGGGTCAGGGAGGAATCATCTTCCAGCAACTCATCTTAAATCCTCTCTTTTTCAGTACATACTTCCATCACTCTAGCTTTTCCTTTACCTCTATCTTACAATGTTATCTGCAAACACCATAGTCCATGGAGACTCCTGTAAAACACCATCTGTTAACCTGTCCATCACCAAAGCAAATTAATAAGGGGCTTAGAACCGATCCTTGATGCAGTCTGTGACAGAATAAAAAAAAAAAAATTAGATTACTAATTCTCTGTCTTAGTAAAAGCACCTAGGGCAGGGGATCAAGTAAGAGAAAACCAATTGATTTCTAGCATAATGTTTTTGATAGAGATGTGTGTTGGAGGTGCCAACTCAACAGGGGACAGATGTCAGAGCAAGAAGATATCTACTGGATGTTCTAGACTTAATAAAGCATGAAATAGTCCCTTATCAGACTGAAAGGACCTGTTTATTTAGCAGCTGGACTGCAAGACTAAAGAGGACATGCTGGGAAAGATAAAAAGTGATTGCTATTTAAGGTGTTTAATCATAAGTGTTGGGTAGGGAACGCAAGAGTGAGTTCTGTCCCTCCAGATTATGGCCAAACACTCCTAAAGTGCTCAGTTTCATATTTTCTTTAGAAGAGATAGATTTTTTGCCATAGCAAGTCCCAACTCCATTTCGGTCTACTCTGTCACACCTACAGCATGTTATGATCCGTGTCTATCTGCGTCATTCATTCCTCCCTGTTTGTTTCTTCCCCATCTCTCTGTGTTAATTAGTCCTAGTTTGTTTCACCTGTTGTCCTATCAGTCCTCCCTTTGTTCTCCTCCCCTCTCCCATGTGTTCTCTATTTGTTAATTGCCCTTCCCTCAGTATATATACCTTCCTTTGTCTGTCTGTCTTTTTCGGGTTGTCGTCATTGTCACCCGTGAGCTCGTTTCGTCAGCTTCCTCAGTTAGTTTTGGACTATTAAATGATTATAGGATGATGACCATCCCTCCACGCTGTTGTGCTCCAGCCGCTATCATGTCGCTCTCCTCAGTTTTCCCCGGAGGATATGGTTGGTGTTTCCCCAGCATTCCTTCTCTCTCGCAGGGATGCTGAGTCGGAGGAAAGCGCTGACGTCTTCCTGGATTCCCTCCCCGATCCTCTGGACCTTGAGCTGGATCTCAGCAGCGGCGGCGGCCAGAATGCTGTCTCTGAACCATCTGTCACTGTCTCTCAGCCTGCTTCCAAGAGTCGGCGAAGGAGGTGTCGTCAGGTGATCCCGTCTCCGTTTCAAGAAAGCTCCGCTTCCTCCTTCACCGCTCTCGACGGTGCCACTCTGGGTTGCGTTCTTCCAGCCGCGGATTCCTCCAGTGACTTTTCACCGGGTCCTGGGTTGTCCTCGTTTCCCTCTCAGAGTTGCTGTACTCCGGCTCCCTGTGCTGATGACTCTAGTCTGCCTCCTCTGCAGGGAGCCACCGCCGTATCGCTCTCCAGTTTTCCCGGGAGGATGCTGGCGTCTCTCCAGCGTACTTCCTGCCCACATGGACGCTGAGTCAGAGGAAAACGCTGCCCCTTTCCCGAATTCCTCCATCGATCTCCAGAACATCAAGCTGGGTCTCAGCAGCAGCGGCAGCCAGAGTGCCGAAATCTGCTCCAGTCCTCTGTCTCCTGGTCTGACCAGTCGTCGTCCTTGGCTCCTTCCTCAGATCTTCCAGCCGTCTCTGCTCCCTCTGGGAATGGTTCTCAGCCTGCTTCCCGGCGTCAACGATGGAGGCGTCACCGAGTTGCTCCGTCTCTGCTCCAGGAGAGCTCAGCTTCCTCTATCATCGTTCCCGAGTGGGCCGCTCTGGGTGGGCCGCTCCGGGTGGCGATTTTTCAGCGGAGGCTTCTTCCAGCGCCCAGCCATCGACTCCTGGATGGTCCTCGCTTTCTTCTCAGGGTTGCTGTGCCTCGGCTTCCCGTTCCATGGATCACAGCCTGGAGGCTCGTTCTGACTCAGCTGGAGGTAGCGCCATCTGGAGGCCGCAAACGGACAAAGACTCTGAACAACTTATTAAGGAATTCAGAAATGACTCCAGGATGTTAGAAAACGTTTTTGAACTTTATGATGAGTTTTTTCGTAGTAAGAGACAGAATTCCAGTGTGGTTTCAGATACTTTTTCAGAGACTATTTGTGGATCAGTCGGCGGTTCTCAGCCTGTGGAGTGTGGTACGGAACCCCGTCCTTCAGAGTGTGGTCGGAACCCCGTGCTTCAGAGTGTGATCCGTAACCCCATTCTTCAGAGTGTGATCCAGAACCCCTTTCTTCAGAAGCTTATTGGGAACCTCGGACTTCTGAGTGTGGTCCAGAGTCTAGGTCCTCAGACTTTGTTCCAGAGGTCGCTCCTGCTCCACTGGTGGTTCCAGTGGTTGCTCCTGCTCCAGTGGTGGTTCTAGTGGTAGCTCCTGCTCGAGTGGTGGTTCCAGTGGTCGCTCCTGCTCCAGTGACGATTCCAGTGACCCCTGACGTTCCAGTGATGGTTCATAGGACCCCTGATGTTCCAGTGACAGTTCTTAGGACTCCTGACGTTCCAGTGACGATTCATAGGACCCCTGATGTTCCAGTGATGGTTATTAGGAACCCTGACGGTCCTGTGACAGTTTTTGTGACCCCTGATGGTCCTGGGACAGTTCCTGTGACCCCTGACGGTCCTGTGACGGTTCCTGTGACTCCTGACAGTTCTGTGACGGTTCCTGTAACCCCCGATGGTCCTGACACGGTTCCTGTGACCCTTGACGTTCCTGTGATGGTTCCTGTGAATTCTGACGGTCCTGTGACGGTTCCAGAGACGACTCACCTTCCTTTGACGGTTCCAAAGACGACTCATGTTCCTGGGATGACTCTCCTGACGGTTCCTGAGACGACTATCCTGACGGTTTCTGAGACGAGTCCAGGGTCAGAGTCAGTCGACATCTCTCGTGGGTCTGAGCCAGCGGACCTTTCCAGTGGCTGCCAGCAGCAGGCCACAGCTCAAGTCTCCTCCAAAGGCGTTCAGACGGATGAGCCTCGGCTCCAAGTCTCCTCCGAGGGCATCCAGACGGCTGTGCCTCGGCTCCAAGTCTCCTCCGAGGGTGTCCAGACGGATGAACCCCGGCTCCAAGTCTCCTGTGAGGGCTTCCAGATGGCTGCGCCTCAGCTCCAAGACTCCTCCAAGGGCGCCCAGACAATACTAACTATAAATACTAACTGTGGTAAAATCATAGTATTGGTACTATTAGACATCAGTGCGGGGTTTGACACCGTTGACCATGATATATTACTAGAACGTCTAGAGAGCTGGGTCGGACTCTCTGGTACAGTACTCAACTGGTTCAAATCCTACCTTAAGAACAGGAACTTCTTTGTGTCAATTAGCCAGTTCTCATCACAAAACACAGAAATCACATGTGGGGTCCCCCAGAGCTCCATCCTAGGGCCCCTCCTATTTAGCATTTACATACTCCCACTAAACCAGATTATAACCACCAACAATGTTAATGACTACTGCTATTCTGATGACACTCAGCTTTATATCTCAATGTCACCAGGTGATGTTGAAACCATCCAAATCCTCAATAAATGCATTGAGCAAATTAACAGCTGGATGTCCCATAATTTCCTCCAACTGGACAAAAACAAAACTGATATGCTTCTCTTCGGACCCAAAAAAGATAGATTAAATATCAGTACATAGCTTCAGTTGGTTCAACTAGAAACTACCAAAAAGGCCAGAAATCTAGGTGTAATAATGGACTCAGACCTGAACCTCCAGGGTCAAAAAAAGGCAATAACAAGGTCAGCTTTCTAACACCTGAGGAACAGTTCTACGATTAAAGGAATGATGACACTAGGAGACCTAGAAAAACTCATCCATGCGTTTATCTCTAGCCGCCTTGATTACTGTAACAGTATGTTCACAGGTCTACCTAAAAAAATCAATCAGACAGCTGCAACTGATCCAGAACGCTGCTGCTCGTGTCCTCACTAGAACCAAGAAAGTAGAACACATCATCGCAGTTCTAAAGTCTTTACAGTTGCTCCCTGTAGCTCAGAGAATAGACTTCAAAGTGCTTTTATTGGTTTATAAATCATTGTATGGGCTAGCACCAGAGTACATTAGAGATCTGCTATCAAGGTACAAACCATCCAGATCACTCAGGTCCTCCAGCTCTAGTTTACTGATCGTCTCTAGAACCAGAACCAAACATGTGGAAGCAGCTTTTAGTTTCTATGCTCCTCATATCTGGAACAAACTACCGGGAGAAGGCAAAGCTGCAGAGACACTGAACTCTTTAAATCTAAAATTAAAACGTACCTATTTGGACTCGCTTATGAGTAACTGTTTTTACTTGCTTGTTTTTAATTGTCACACAAATTATTGTCTTAATTATTGTAAATTCTTTCTTGTGTTAAAAACTGTGAGCTTTCTTCAGCAAGATCAGTTAATGAACTGACAACTGTGTTTTTTTTACTCACTTGTCCCTACATTGTTGTATTTTCTTGATTATTTTCTTATTGTATCTGCTGATTTGTATTTTAATCATTTAAATCTAGTCTTCAAGGTCCTGAAGCAGCAAAGCAGACCCAGAGCATCACTATACCACTACCATGTTTGATTGGTGAAACAACTTCAATCTTCGAAAAAAGTCTATTGAATGTTATTCTTTTTTTGACCTCTTGGATAAGTCACTGATGTACCACTATAAAGTTCACTACTGTTCTGTCTTTTCCCAATTCATGGATAATAAATCTCACTCTGGGTTACTGGAGTTCAAACACCTTTGAAATGGCACTGTAATTCTGTTAACAGACTGATAGATGTCAGTACCATCTCTCATATATTCTTTAATGTCAGCTGTTTTGATTTTAATACCCTTAGCCTACGTCATGTTGTCAGATGAGTAAGATAGGGAGGATAACTTTTTCACACAGGGGTAGGCTGTTTTGGACAACATCTATCATTTTATGATTCAAATTATTTATAAATGGCATTATCCTCATGTTAGGTCACTTTCAATAGTGATGAGAATCCAATTTAGACAGTTGCAGCAAAACAAACAGGCATAACTGTATCCAACCAAAATAGCTGGTAAATGAAAGCAGCACAAAAGCAAAACAGTTTGTGATATTTAGTTTGACTTTTTATCGCTTTTCCATTGCTTATTAGCAAGGCTAGGAAATCTGGACATGTATTTGTATGAGTCGTACTCTGCATCATTTCATACTATTTAGACCAGTAAATCAGAGACTGCAACTAGAACGAACAGCTCATTGTCAGCACTCACTCTTTGACCGAGCAGAGGAAATAACAGCTTTCTTTAGGTGCTGAAGATGGTTTGCTGAAGCCAAGAACCTGGTATTTCATGGCCCCCACATTTAATTTTCTTGAGTTAGTTTTAAATTTTAACCACTTATTTCAAGGCAACATTTATAAACTATAAGCCTAGCACAGAAATAATGTTAGCTCATTTTCACTTGTCTTCCTGTCGTTTCCATGTATCAAGGCTTTCACTTGAATTGATAACAACAGTTTTTAACTCTGGCTCTTAAATCATTGTGAGTCTGTGTTTATAACGGCTGTCTTTATGAATTGCAAATGTTATTTTGGTATTTTAAATCACTTTTAGGAACACTGGCTTTGGCTTAACTGTTTATGAATTAAAATGCAGTTCTCTACTGAAACTCAGAACACAACAGAGCAGGGATCAAAGATTTGGTGGAAAATATGTTTTTAGTGATTTAAGGACATGGCACTGAGCTGATTCTTTGAACTGGCAAATCAGTTTTATCATCATCATTATCCTTTATTTATAAGGCACGTTTAAACGGTGACGCCAACCAAAGTGCTGTGCAACACAATCTATTATATATTGCAACCAAAAAAGAACCCACTCTTACAACAGCTATGATGGAGAAACCCTGAACTTTACTGTGTCTCAGTACATAACCAGTTTTGACGTTTCCTCTGTGACTGTGCAGACAAAATGACTAATTAATTCTAACTCTGACAGAATGAAATCTGATTCTATAAGCTTTCACATTCAGCAAACAATGTTGAACTCCCTGAAAAAATTGATTATTTTGGTTATAGCAAAGTATGTCTAAATACACACAGGACTGGGACACATTCTTGAGGGTTTTTTGCCAACCTGAATATACTGTCTTAGGCTGTCAAATGAAAGTCATAATGAACAGAAGGGAAAATTATAGAATTCGAATCTCTAATCAACCTTTGAATTGGTCTTGGTTTTGTATCAAGCTGTAATGCAAAATTCTGTTGGTTTTTTTATACACAAAAGCAAATCATTTAAAAAAAAATTCAAATGATGCATTCTTTTACACACTCATGCACACATCACTACTCTCTGCAGTAATGCAATATGGACAAACAGACAGACAGGACACAGAGCTGCGTACCAGTGCAGCAGAAGGGATGTTGCCTTTGGGACCGGTGACTATGCTGTTTCTCGTGTTGTTTGTCTGAGGCTGTGATGGAAACACAAAGTGTGGCATTAGTTCTCGTGTGCCATTTGCTGGATGTGAAGTGGGGTTACTGAAAGAAAGGATACACTGTGTAATCAAGGTAAATATAGATAGTGGATGAGTGCTCCAGAAAAAACAAAAAAACACTAGGAATACTAGGCTGTGTTTTCACTCAGATATGGACCCAAATTGATTTTCACAGACTTCTGACAGCAATTTTAATTACTTGGATAAGATTTCTCAAGCTTAATGGGTCACTTTATAATGATACAAAATTTAAAAAAGTAGCAGTGCCCTTTTACATTTCTTCTGTGTTTTAACAACTATAAAATGCTTTAGATCAACACATTTTATGCATAACAAAGATAACCATAAGAAATACAAAAGACAGTTTTCAAATAATGACGTTATTTAACAAGAGAAAAACAACCTGGCCCTCCCTGAGAAAAGTAGCCCAGAACTCCTTTTCGCAAATACTGAATTAATTGTGTTGTTAACGGTTGTTGAGTAGCGTTTAATTTCCCTTGTGGTGGAAAAAATGAGTCACTTTTTTTCGTAGGGGCACATTTGCAACAGGAAGGTCAGTTAGTTCAATTTGCTTTGGTCTGGACCCAATGTTGTTACTTGTTTTTTTCTCCTGTTTTTGCTTCCTATTCGCAGTGCGAGTAAATGCAGCAGGAACAGAGTTTCTGAATGAAAAGACGTGTGCTAAGGTCTTTTAGCCATTGGACAGTTAAGTGTGTAAACAGGGAAAAAAAGTTTTGTTTTGTTAATAAGAGTTTGCTTCGATAAAAACAAAGGGAAGTTTTTGGAAGGTGTATGTTTCTTTATATGTAGAACAACACAGCATTTTAGACAGTCAAACAGGTGGTGTTAATATCATGGTCTGGGACTACTTTAATTTTTCAGGACCGGAGCAACTTTCATTAACTCTGAATTCTTCTACCACAAAAAAACCTTGTAGAACATCCTGCTGTCCAGTTGTGACCAGGAACTTGATTTCACTCGCTTTATTTACTATTATTTCCAAACAATGAACCAATCGACCCTTGATGAAACTATTAAGAAACTAAGCTCTACCACTTGCTGCTTGGATATCTTACCAACAAATTTTCTAAAAAAAAGTCCTCCCAGCCATCAGAGCGGATCTGATCAAAATAGTTAACTGATCCCTCCTATCATGTGTTTTCCCAAAAGCCTTAAAAACAGTAATAAATAATATTAAAAAAGAAGAAGAGCACATTAACCCAAAACTAAAGACCAATCTCTAATCTCCCATTTATTGGTAAAATTATTGAAAAAGCTGTGTTCCAACAGTTAAACAGCTTCCTAACAATGAAGAACCACTTTAATATTTATAAGTCTGGTTTTCAAACGCACCACAGCACTGAGACAGCCCTCCTCAAAGTCTTCAATGACGTCCGTATAAATACTAACTGTGGTAAAACCACAGTATTGGTACTATTAGACCTTAGTGTGATGTTTGACAACATTGATCATGATATATTACTGGAATGTCTAGAGAGATGGGTCGGATTCTCTGGTACGGCACTCGTATGGTTCAAATTCCTACCTCAAGAACAGGAACTTCTTTGTCAATTTCATCACATGAGACAAATTATATGCGGGGTCCCCCAGGGCTCCATTTTAGGACCCGTCCTATTTAGCATTTACATGCTCCCACTAAGCCAGATAATAACAACAAATAACATTAACTACCACAACTATGCTGACGACACTCAGCTTTATATCTCAATGTCACCAGGTGATGTTGAACCCATCCAAATTCTAAAAAAATGCATTGAGCAAATTAACAGCTGGATGTCCAAAAATGTCCTCCAATGGAACAATACCAAACTGAAGTATTTATCTTTGGACCCAAAAAAGACCAATTAAATATTAGTACGCAGCTTCAGTTGGTCCAACTAGAAACTACGGACCAGACCAGACATCTAGGTGTAATAATGGACTCGGACCTGAATCTCTAAGGTCACATAAAGGCACTAACAATTTCTGATTTCTATCACCTGAGGAACAATTGTAGGATTAAAAACTGATGACGCAAGGAGACCTAGAAAAACTATTCCATGCGTTTATCTCTAGCCGCCTTGATTACTGAAACAGTATCTTCATAGGTCTACCTAAAAACTGCTCGCTGAACTCTTTTAAATCAAAAATTAAAGCCTATCTATTTAGACTTGCTTATGAGTAACTGATACAACTTTTGTGTTCTTTGTAATTACCATTGTTGCTTTTGTCAATCATTAAATGTTTTCTGTTCTTAATTTTCAGAATTTTAGATACATTTTCTTTTGTGCTCAAATCACTGTTTTCTTTTCTTTCAATTACTGTTATTACTAAATGTTTAAACTGATTCTTGTGTTTCATCATTCAGTCATTTGAATTTTTATAATTTCACATACATTTTCTTTTATAAATGTTTGTTTATACTTTCTTTTAGTGATTCTATGTTTTAATTTTTCACATTTTCGTAATCATGTAAAGCACCTTGAATTGCCTTGTGTTGTAATGGGCAGTAACGCATTAAAAGTAATGCGTTACTGTAATCCAATTACTTTTTTCGAGTAATGGGTAAAGTAAGGGATTACAGTAGCAAAAAAGTAGTTAAACTGCCGTTACTTCTGAGCAAGCAGGCTGCGTTAGTTAGTTGCACAGAGCGTGTCTCATGACAGTGACATATCATTTGTGGTAGGTTACAGTTTCCTCATTCATGATATGAAAATCTGTTACCTGTTGACAAAATTCGCCGTTTTGAATCCAAAATGGTCTCATATGTGATTCGTAGCCTATAAGTCCCATGAGAAAAACAATCAGCTGTAATTTGTGACACACATCGCAGCAGCGAGCCACAAGTTTTCAGAAAAGTCTTTATGTGACTGACAGAAGCTGTACTTTCAATTACATTTTAAATCCACCTAGTTATTATGATTTGGATTAAAAAAACAATTCAGCCAACCTCACGTCTTGTTTCCTTTTATTTCATCAGCAAATCGCAGCATTTTTCCCCAGCTGTTTGAGCGCAGCTGGTCATTCATTTTAATAAGTTACAGTGTCATAATCAACAGACTCAATACTGCCCTGAGATCAAAGTAAGCAAAAACACTTTCTCACTCTCCTGACACAAAGACTCATGTTAGTTTTAGAATGATTAATGAGTGATTATTTCTAAACCTTCAGTGCTGCTGAGCAGGTGCGTATCCAGGAGTTGAATAAAGAGTTGCTAATGGGGCCAGACTGGGTCTGGGACTGTAGCACCAAAATAAAAGCAAAGATGTTCTTCAGTGGGGACCCAATCTGAGCTGGTCACATTTTTAGAGTTTTCACCTATTAAAGTTACTTTTAAAGTAATTTTATTTTACTAAGGTTTATGTGACAATGTAGCCTCTAACGCTGATTGCGTTTCAGACAACAGTAAATGGCAAAAAATTAAATACAATCGCAAATAAAAACATTGCAACTTTTAACAAAAGCTTTTTCACAAAAAAGTGTAGGGACTGTTTAATTTGTTAACGTACATTATTGCTGTATAAATACTGTAAAATGCAAGTATTTCATTTTTCTTTTTTTAAAACACCGGCCCTGTTAAATGTCTCCCTAATTTTGAGGTGTCAAGTTTGGCAAGTATGGACATAAAAGCGTGCAACGTCCACGATAAAAAAACAACAGATAATAATGGTGCACATGATAGAGCGCAAGCATTCAGCATTTGATGGTTGGAAGTATCGGCACTACTTTCAGTTTGATTCTGTAAAAACAACAAAAATATTAGTGTCTGCTGCATACTGTGCGTTGGAAGGAAACTTTTATCTACAGCGAAAAACTCAACTTCCAACCTGAGCAAGCACCTAGCTAACTCGGGGAATGGGAAGCTCACCCTGAGAGCCCGACTGACATCACAGCTACAGCTGCTAAAGTGGATTCCACGTCAGACAGCCCTACTACTGCTAAACAGGTGAAAATAGAATTAGGAGCCACAGGAACTTGGTGCCGCCGAACTGAAAATGCTTGTCCCTGGCTATATAATGGCTGTTGCATTCATCTATTTACAGTTATTTCTTGATGCAATTTTCATAAAGAAAAAAAAATACAAATTTAAGAATAGACTTTGATGATTGAATTTTAGATGATGGAATATACTTATAGCATAATCAGGTTGTGTTTCATGTTTTAGAAAAGTAATTAAGTAATAAATTAATTACTTTTGAAAATAAGTAATAAGTAAAGTAGTGGGATTACTTTTTTGGGAAATAATCAGTAATTAGTCATTAATTACTATTTCAAAGTAACTTGACCAACACTGGTTAAAAGTGTGCTATATAAATGAAATTGCCTTGCCTTGCCTTACCTAGGATAATTAACCAAAGGACACCATCAAGTCCTCTGAGTGGCTTAAAGAAACACAACCAATTATTGGGTTTAGAGGTTAGCTACACTGTTAGGGCCAGGTTGATTTGGATAGTTTTCTGTTTTTTAAATAAATGCAGATTGTACAGTCAAGAGTTGCTTGGCGAGTTTTAGCTATAGATGAAATTTAGAATTTTGCTATTTAAATCCATCATCAGTCAATATTTTCCAGACAAACAGAATCAAGCAAGCTTTAGGACTAAATACTTGTAAACCCTTCCTCAATAAACAGTAACATGTAACTGCTTCATTTTGCTGGAGGAGTTAACAAGAGTCATAGCAAATCCACTGGAACTGTGAAGTATAACAAGCAGTACCCACCCACACAAACAACATAATTTGCTGAATATACAGCCATGCTGTTTCTTAAATAAATAGCAAGAATCTAAGTGTTTGTTGTCTAATTGGCATGCATATAAACACACAACTCCAGGCATGACACACAGACTCCACAGTGTAATGCTCCGATTGTGAGCTGGGCAAAATATTTGCTAACATCAATTTTTATATATATGCAGAAAAAATGAGAAACGCAAAGAATATCTTGAAGGGGCAGAGCGACATTAGGGGTTGTAAAGGTATAACCTGCAGTCACACCATAACTGCTGGTAAATTGCTGTGGCTCAGCATTCAAATCAACTACAAAGCAAATCAGAGTTACTTGAATATCTTTTGCAACTATAAAACGAAAATATCAGCAGGGATTTGCTGAGTGGAAAGCTGTTATTACAAGAATCACTTCAGTAACTAACCATGCAGCTTTTACCCAACACAATTTGGAGAGTTACTTTAAAAAGGAAATCAGTGTTTTCAGTAGTTCACTATATGTATACATAATGTTCCGTTTCTAAGTACAAGCAATAAGCTTTAAGTATTTTAAAACCTTAACTTTGTTTAAGCAAAATACATCAGTGTTGGGAAAGCAGAATTTTATTGAAAAAGGAAGTGAAGTGATGCTCAGCTTTCCAAACTTTTAAAGAAATTAAAATCTCAAAAGTGTGTGATCATTTTGGTTTGGGTCACTGGGCAGAGTATATCTGTAGTCAGCAACTTATATTTGCACTTATATTTAACAAATAACATTTTTCTAGTGCAAAAAAAACCTATGCAACCCTAATTTGTTTTTTTTACATCTACTGTATAAATTGTTTATGTTTGATATTTAAGTAAAGAAATGAAAATGTTTAATTTTAGTTTATAGAACAATTAGGCCAACTTTTACAAGAAGACAGTAAAATCATTTTCTTGAATCAAATGCTTATGGAAATAAGAAACATAATTTGGACTATGAAGACAAAAGAAAATTACTAAGCAAAAGGGAATTTCTTGATCATTAGTCAGTCTATTGTTGAAATTAAAGACAATATAGTGTGATCTTTTTTTTAAAGCTAGAACAAAACTTATTTAGACTGAAATTCATCTCTATTCCCCTTTACAAAATAGCTCAAGCTCAACCAGATTGGATGTAACAAGCAACTATTGGGTGGAAATACAGTAGTTGCAATTCACCTGACATTTTTCTCAGATATGTTTTTTGATCAAAGTACTTGGATTCAATCATATTTATTTGATCCTTTATTTTGATCCTTATACAAAATTCTTTTACACTGTGTGCCCATTTTCTGCTGCTGAGACAGCAGAATATTGTTGGCACCACCGCAGAAGTACTAAAGTATGGTTGTGTGGGTGATCGTATTGTACACTACTGTTCATTTCCGTGTCTAGTTTCTAATATGGACAGCATGCTAAGTTTTCAGTGTTTGCTCTATATCGGAGAATATAAGGGTCCAGAAAATCATATATCTTGCACAAAATGGTGGCAGCAGAAAAAGCCCTAAACGGCTGAGATTATAGAGGAGATTGAATGCCCAGTAGCAGGGTTCATTTTAACATCACATTTTAGATGAGTTTTCATAATAGTCTTTCTTAGTCTAAAATCCCATTAAGTTTTAGTCACATTTTAGTTGTATGTTGTCAATTTAATTTTAGTTAGTACATTTTCTCCAACTTTAACAAAAATATGGAATCACAAAGAAATGCCAGAGTTTACCAGTTTAAATAGAAAATAATTTCATTCCACCAAGACAACATAGTTCTCCTACAATTTAATAAAGCCTTTTCTTCTTCCAAGAATATCTTGGTCTTGTTTTGGTTGTTGATAAGAATCTTAATCCTTTTTGACAAAGTATTCTTTATTACCTTTGCATTCTTGTTGATTCTTAGTTAAATTTTCATGTGTTAAAAAGGGCAATTGAAGAAATATTTTGATGACAGTTTTGTGAAGGAAATTAATCTTGCCCAGTAGGGGGCGTTTGTTTTAAAAATCTGAAACCACCCAGATAATGTGTTTAAAAGTGACACGAGTAACATAATGCAAACAAAATTAAATTTTCCAAAATTTTATACTGGGATTAAAGCTTCATTGCATAAAAAAAGGGTACCATCACATGAAGAACCCAGAAGATTTTAGCACCACCGTTGTTATCAAAGTGAGAGGGGGAAGAGACATGGATGATAAATCGTATAATATAAAGATGAACTTTCATTTTCCCTGAGGTTTTAAATCTACTACACTACAGATAAAGCAAAGGCAGTGATGTATACATACAAGGATAATACAACATTTCCCAAGTTGGCTGACATTCTGTGACTTAGTGCAGATCTGGCACGCCTGTTATTATGTAATGACAGATTAATCATCTGGTGGGAAATAATCTGAGATTAGAATCAAGGCACCCCACAGAAGTGAGGGGAGGGTTAGTGATATAGAAAAGAGAGACACTAGAGTTGACAGAATACAGAAACAAGTCAGAGGAGACTGAGAAACTGAAATATTAAAAAACAAAAAACAACACAAAAAAATGGTTAATTAGCAGAAGTGTATGCTTGATATCAAAGGCATACATATGTGCATCAGGTTATAGTGTTCCTAAATTTGATACCCATCAGGAGATAAATTTGTACATCTGAGTTTCATTTAGTTTTCTGTTCCATTCTACTCCCACAAGTTAAAGGGCTCATTCATTAGTTTTTTTCTTTAAATTTGCTGTGATTTCCAGTATCAATGAATGCTTTATGAGTCTTTTTCTCTGAAAAAAATGCTCTTGAACTCTTGTTTCCAACTGTATCTAGTCAAGCAGTTCCCAGACAGATTTGCACACTAGTCTTTGTTGTCAGACATGATTTGCAGGTAATTCTATTGCAAAACAGAACAAAACCTAAATAGACCTGTACATTGTATAATATCTGTAAGTCTCAGTCACCACTACGCATAGCGAGATGTACCTACTTAACCATACTTACATCCAGTGTGTTCTTCATTAACAATACAGACAAGTACCTGGGCTAGTAGTTTGATCTGTCAGCTATTAGCAATGCGTATGAGAGGGGAAAAATGCCTACATATTTCCATTCAGCTGTTTGATCAACCAATAACAACATTAAATAAATTGATGCATATTTCTGTATTTAATTTATAGTATACCACAAACACCTTTAAATGATCAAGAAGCCTGCTCTTGAGTGTCATAATTGTAAATAATTTAAAGCAAAACATTTGAGCTCTTTTTTACATTCCGCATTAATCAGAATCCTTTTATATATATTATTTATTTAATTAAATAATTATTTATATAAATAGAGAAGATGAGGGAATTTAATAAAAAATGTATATACAGTATAAAAGACCCACACTGTTTATACCAAACAAGCCCAGATGAATTTATAATTATACAATATAATTTTCATACCGCATCTAGATACTATTAAGTAGAACACTATAAAAGGTTTGATCTGGATTATTTAGAGATAAATCTGAACATTTTAAAAAACAATATGTTATTTGTTTTAGGCCTGATACTGTAAGTATTCTAGTTGCCCTTGTGACAGAGCAAACACCCTGGTAAACTGGTATAGCTGTCCTTTACTAGCTTTCCTGAATTTTTGTAGGTGGAAAACTTGACTGACACAGAAGTTAGCATCTGATTGCAGGTTTTCAACTCAGGAGTTAAGTGTGTTAATCAGTCAACAGCTGAATCCGAAGGTACAAACAGGCTAACTTCAGTTAACTCTGTAAGTAAATATTAATGAAATTCATATGAATTCTTGAATTATAAAAAGGAAGATTTGTTTCAGGAAAAATCTCTCTCCTATTATTGCGGTATTTATCTAACTTTTGACATCTTAACTAACTTAAAAAAGTAAAAGTTTAGCTTGATTTGATGTCAGAGACTGTCACATATAACGCAGAAAATAACAAGGTGCATGAAAATATCTGCTAAATAATTTGCAATATTACATGGCTGACTTTGAAATATAAACCACAGAAACTACAAATAAACAGTTTATTTCTGAATCTCAGGGTCCTAAAAATATGACAGTCATATTAGATGTTGAAATTCAGACTGCATAGGTTGTTTAACCAGGAAATGCAGCATCTCAGAAATAATACACATATTTTTATGAAATCTCTATTATTAGCTAAACTTCTATTGTTGGAAGACATATCACATTTTGGTCCTGCCTGTGTTTGAAATGTCCTTTACCCCTCCTATAAAGGCTGTCCTTCTGACATGTGGATGAAGTGCTTATAGGCGGTGCTACAAAAGTTTGAGACTAAGTCACTCAGATTTATTTAACACCAATCGCACCCCAGTTTCCCTTAATTCATTGGCTTGCCCCCAAATTTATAATCCACTTCAAGATTTTCTGGGTGACAATAGGCACATAGCATGAAGTAGGTTCATGGGAAGGTTCTGACTAGTTACAAATGATGTGGAAATACTGGAGACTTTTAAGGAACATATTGGTAACCATTTGTAAAGGCTTGTGTTTTTGTCATTTTTTTCAGTTTCCAGTTTTGTTTTAATGAGATGCAGTTTAAGAATTTGTAACTATTGAACTAAGAAGCTTTTACAGAACTGTTTATACACACAGAGGCTTTACATTGACTCATACAACCACAGCATTCTTATGCACCTCACACGAAGCATGAGTTTCCAACAGAAGTATACTGCTTACTGCATGAAAACACACACACACAGACATACACACACACACACACACATACCTAACAGAAAGCAGCGGACTGCAAACACTTCAGATGAAAATGAAGCAAAAAAGAGGTGAATCAACAATGTTAGATCACAAATTACTGCACTTTCTGCATCTATGTCTCTTCAGGGAGTTAGTGCCTGCAAATGTTAATTATTTAATTACATTTGCTTTAGCACTGAAGCAATATTCTGTTTGAAAAATGGCTGCAGTAGAGCAGTGTAAAGTGCCTGCCGAGGCAAACAAAGGAGTGTGAGAAAGCAGGAATGCAGAGAATCAGATTGAATTTTAGAGGATTTAAATAAACTTTTTCAAATAAAGAAGCATTATATTGCTTTTCTAATGTGAATAAATATATTGCTTACCCAAATTAATATTTGTGTTAATTTTTTTATGTGAATTCATAAAATAATCAAATATTTAATTACCTATTAAATATGACAGACAAGTTTAAACTACAGATCAAACACACACACACAGTATCTATGAAGTCCCCCTGCTGAGTCAGGCAGAATGAGGTCTGGCATTTTTATTTTTTTTTCAACAACAGATTTAAAATACTGACTCATATTGTGCCTTTAAGTTGAAAACTCTACCGAAGTTAGCAATGACAAACTACAAGTTGCAATTAATCTAATAAATATGGGACAAAATAGAGACACAAGAAAGACATGGCTATACAGGAAAAATATATAAGGAATACAATGAAATGATCTAGCCCACCTTGACATCTGACTTCTTGTTGAGGAGACTCTTGGCTGCTGCAGAGAGGCAGAACGACACACCCTCAGATGGAAGAGTACACATCATCTATGTTCAAATGACCACAGCTTCTAAAGTCTGCTCACACCAATGCACATGCACAGATATTCATGCATGCATGAAAAAATAGGCACCATCTTGAAAGCAAGGTGGAAATATTACAAAAACATGTAAACAAAATGAAAAAGGTCCCTTCTTTAGTGGAAAACATTAAAAACACCCAAACACTTACTAAAACAATACATTTAAAAGAATCCTCCATCCAACTGCCACCTGCTAACCCTGATTCGCTATTCATAGCATTAGATAAGCAGAGGGCATCAGCCATGAGGGGAGGGAAAAAAAGTCTAATTATCCATAAAATCCAAACACACTCATACACAGATGCACACAAAGCCAGAGCTACGGGGGGGATTAGGAATGGAGCTATGGAGGAAGTGGAATAGAGCTGCAGGTAAATGATAATGGGTTGGTTCATGGGTAGGCTGGTTCACATTGTACATTGATGAGTGCAGCAGGAACACACTAGTAAGCCAGAAAGCATGTGCTTTGGTGATGAAATGCTATTTGTGACAGTAAAATATGGCAGTAGCAATGACATTAATCCCCCATCAGAAAGACACTGATGCCTAGTGTGCACCTAACCTCCAGCACAGCTATTTTTTCTTCCCACAACTTTTAAAACCTGACATCTTAAATACGCCATACATTTTATCCCACATGCTTTCTGATTCCTAGCAGGACAAAGAGAGAAGATTAATACCCTCCTCTGACAGATTAGGGATGAAGCTGCTTACCTTGTCAAATATTAAAGGTGAATGGAGCAGAAGAGAGAGATTTAAAGAGAGATTAAAACAAGCTGGAAGAGAATGATACTCTGGCAGATTTTCATTTAACTGAGTCAGATCAGAGAGAGAAAAGCACTCTCTGCAAAGCACAGACAGAAAGACAGGAAGGAAGGAAGGAAGGAAGGAAGGAAGGAAGGAAGGAAGGAACGAACGAACGAACGAACGAAGGAAGGAAGGTAGGAAGGAACGAAGGAACGAACGAACGAAGGAAGGAAGGAATGAAGGAAGGAAGGTAGGAAGGAACGAAGGAACGAAGGAAGGAAGGAAGGAAGGAACGAAGGAAGGAAGGAAGGGTTAAACATGCACATTTGAGGGCGAATCACCTTGTTCCACGATGCCAGTGGTGGCTCCTACTCCACTGACGGCAGCCGGAGCTGTTGTCTGTCGACCAACTAAAACACAGCAGAGTGAGTACAGTAACTGCATGTACAGTACTTCAGGGATTTCTACCTCACTAAAGAAGAATACTGAATTTTAGGTCATACAATGTTTAGCTGAAAAATTCATACCTCTGAAATTCACATTTTCCCTGATGCAACCACAAACTTTTATTTATTTTACTAGAATTTCATGTAACAGCCAAAGACTATGTAATTAATATTTCTTGTACAAAAATGTGTACAATATGTTTTGACAATGAAACTGTGGTGTCCATTTGTTTTCAGTCTTGTTAACTCTGAACTTCAGTGCAACCAATCACCTCACCAGAAGTCACCTATTGAGTAGAGTGCAGTATATGCAGCATATACTGCAGTATATACCTCATTCAGTTCTACCAAGACATAGCCCAAACTGACAGACTGAGCAAAGAGAGAAAAAAGAGAAACAGCCAAGAGGCCCATGGTAACTTTGGAAGAGCTGCAAAGATCAACAGCTCAGGTGGGAAAATCTGCAGGACAGCAACTCTATCAGCCATGTACTACATAAAACTAGCATTAATGAGACAGCGGCAAGAAAAAAGTTTGCAGTCCCCAATCATTGTCTTGCAGAATTCACTCCTCTTAAACAAACATAGAGGAACAGTAGACTATAGCCTGCATTTTGTAAGTTTACTTAATAGCAAACCCTCATACTGAGCAAGCATGTACTAGAGCAGTGGTGTCAAATTCCTTTTGATTTTGGGCCACATTAAGATAATGAATGTCCTAAAAGGGCCGGTTGTGTAAGAAAGTATTGATAAAACTATCCTTAATGAACCGCTTCAATATTGATAAATATCTATCTCAACAAGTACTTCTTGAGGTTTGACTGGTACTTCTTAAAATTAAATGATAATGATATCTTTTTACAATAATATGATTTAGGACTATTAAAATACGCCTGATTTGACTGATAAAATAGTATTTAGGTGTATCTAAATAGAACTTTAAAGTTCTATTCATATGGTGATCTATATGTGTATTACTATACGTGTATTGAGCATGCAGTATAAAATGGTTGAAATCAAAGCATGTTCATTTTTTAGAATGGCTTAGTCAAATCAAGTTCTAATCTGCGTGAAGACTTGAAAGCTACTGTTCAAAGTAGCTGTTCATCCAATCCAAGTGAGTTTGAGAAACATAACCCCAAGGATCCACTACTGCAACTCCAGCTAAATTTTGTTTTATAAAGTATTACTTTAGTGGGCTAAATACAAATGTAATACATACTTTTTAAGATTTCTATGGGTACAAATATTATATCCTTCCACTTCACAGTAATGCACCACTTTGTTTGGTATATTACATACAGTCTCCAATAAAACACAGTGGAGCTTGGATTTTGACATGACAAATTATGTAAATGTTCAAAGGGGGTTTGAATACTTATGCATGACATCACATCGGTAAGTCATGTTCATTTTTTCAGCCTTATCTCTGAATCACTATCTGATTGGTCCAATTTTATCATATAGCAGTGTGTTTTGAGTCATTAACCAGCATACCTGCTGCTGGTAGTCATAGTATGGTTGCCATAATAGGGAGGTTTATGGTCCTTGACCATGGGTTCCAACTCCAGTCCTCAATGGCCGGTGTCCTGCCAGTTTTAGATGTGTCTCTTCTTTAACACAGCTGATTCAAATGTTCCACTTACCTCTTCAACATGGCAAAGTCCTGCTAATGAGCCATAATTTGATTCAGGTGTGATAAACCAGGGAAAGAAGTGAAACATGTAGGATAGTGGCCCTTGAGAACCAACTTTGAGCATCCCTGTTCTAGACTAATTACACAGATATTTACATTTTAAATACTTGTTTCTTGCATCTTTTATCTTCTAAGTACTACTAGGGCCGGATTTATCAATGGTTTGGGCTTGTTAAAACTGGTATAAAAAGCACAGCGTCGAAAAAAGGACAAAGTACCTGATTTACTTAGATGACACAGCGAGCATTGCACGTGTTAAACCCAGAGCAATACGCACGGTTTTCCCTAATCTAAATATGCAATATGGGCGTTTCTGCAAGAAGACGCATAATATTGGGAGTAGAGCAGGTAAATAAGTAGTATGTCCAGGCATAATGTGATTTGCTAAGCATCAAAATGTTTACTATTTTAGTGTCTAATGTTAGCACTTCTGAAAGCCATGTCTTAACTTTGCGCCACCACATTCAACATAAGTTTATTACTGACAAACGAAAAATGTGATTCACACACACTAAAACTTTATAGTAATTAACTCTCTAATGGCCATAAACCTGACAGTTATGTAAATATTTACCATTTTTTCCCCTAAAGATGCATCATAACTTCCTGCACTCTCAGCGTGTCTCCACCTGGTGAAGACGCGCTGAGCGCACAGTGAGTTATGAACCTCATGGATCCTCATAAGTTTCCCCCACAGTGGATAACCTTCATTGGTTCCAATTAAAAAAAATTAGTAATCATATAATATACAATATTATATATTCATAATATATATATATTATTATATATATATATATATATATTATATATATATATATATATATATATATATATATATATATATATATATATATACATACAATACCACAGTGATAATTGGATATATATCGTACAGACCAAAAGTCACCGGGCCTGAACCCAATCGAGATGATTTGGGGTGAGATGAACCGCAGAGTGAAGGCAAAGGGGCCAACAAGTACTAAGCTGGGAACTCCTTTCTGGGAACTCCTTCAAGACTGTTGGAAAACCATTTCAGGTGACTACCTCTTGAAGCTCAAGAGAATGCAAAGCAGTAATCAGAGAAAACGGTAGCTACTTTGAGGAATCTAAAATATAAAACATGTATTCAGTTATTTTACCCTTTTTGTTAAAGTTCATACAGTAATTCCCTACATCACATGTTCATCCATAGTTTTGATGCCCTTAATTGAGAATCTACAATGTAGTCATGAAAAGAATGGAAACTCATTGAATGAGAAGGTGTGTCCAAACCTTTGGAATCTGACATTTCATTTACATATTTTCAAGATTAAATTTTTTTTCTACTGAAACTTGACATTTAATAGAGGCCATGAAAAAGTGCGTGTTAGGGAAATGTTAGATAAAATAATAATGTTGTATTATTATTTTCTTAGGGTGCCTTTCTTTATCACATAGTTTAAATATACTTTTTAAATGTCATTTGGTTTCAAACATATGTTACTTTGTTTGACACCCTGTTCTTTTAAGATGCTAATGAAGTTTGACTGAATAAAAGGAGACTGCAGGGGGATGGGCCTTTGAGACCAGGAGATAGAGCTGTGAGACCAGGAGACGAGCTGAGAAGCGGAGAGCAGACACACGGTCAACCACAGTATTCTGCTGGTCTCCCGCTGCAAAAAACGTATTCTATCTCCCTTTGCAGAGCTTACTAACTTCAATTTCTCTCGACCCCTGTGTGTGATTCTTTCTAGGTCAACCACTATTTTTTTTCTAACAGTGCGGTACATTTAAACAACATTAGTAAAATATTTCAGTGACGATGTTCTAGACATGATGTAGTTTTAATAAATCTTACTCTGGAGCAGATAGCAATGCATTTAACACACACATTAAGTATATTACTGACAAAGGAGAAACTTAATTCATAATATTCTAATATTAGTTAACTCTATAACAGCCATAGAAATTTATGTATATGTAGTTTTTTCCCCCCCTTTATTTTGCCAAAGACTCATCATGAATCCATGTGCATATTCCTCATCTCTCTCTGGTGCAGCTCATAGCAGCTACAAAATGCTCATTTGTAAACTGCTACTTGCGCCTGTTATGAATTGCTCGAGCTATCTTTGTAGATTACCCTCAAATTAAGGACAACCCATTTTTCGCATGCAATTTTGCGGTCATTATCAGGAATCTTTATAAATTAGTGTGGTGCTTGAACTCATTTCATTCTTCTACCTGCTCCCTCCTTTTGTGAGATTTCTCAGCTGTACTGTTTTCTCATGAAAGGAAAAAATAAAATGAAATGAAATGAAAATAAAAATTAGTTTTGCTCTTCGCTCAAATTGAGGCTAATTACTGATAAAATACTCATCTGCAGTCAAGGGAACATTCTTTTCTCTTTATTGGTCTGAGAACTGGTGACATAATTTAAGTATTGCAGTTGCTGAGCAATGTTCCTTCCAGCACTACTGCAACACATCACATGCAATGATCTAATTAAGAAAAGTTAGAAATTTAGCATTCGTCAGAACTGTAGGGATCTAGGACCAGATTGAATCAACTATGATCTTCTTAGGCCCTCCCAGACCCTTGCTTGCATTGAGAACTGGTTCATATTTTCTCTGTACTTCGCCTTCATTTATATAAACAACTGTGAATATTTGTGTGGGTGTCCATGAATGTGAGGGACAGATGGCATGTCACCCTGTTCTCATCGCTGTTTCAAAAGAGCACAGTTCTTACCAGAGAAGTTTCTGGATACCAGCATGGTGGTCAATATGGCTCCCTGAGGTAAACAGAAAAAAAGAGCCGTCATAATGAAGCCAAATAAAGAGACCGATTAAGTTGTTTCATGACAGAATTAGTCCTATAATGTAAACTGTTATCAAACAAAATGTCCCGAATCACTTACATTAAAAATACAACACTTTACACTAATGCAATAACAAGCAAAGCATCTCACCCTAATTATATGTACTTTATAAAGTCAGACACGAGTGATGGTCAAAACAGGATATTGCAAGTTTAAAGCATATAACCACAGCAAGTCATGAATTTCACATAAATATATAGCAATGATTCATAAACTAGGATAAATCACACCAAAGATACATTTCATGTATTTACCCATTTGTTTATTGCAGTATTTATTTAGTTCATTTTAATGACTGAAACAATTTACAAACATCTTTTCCAATACACACCGTGCCGGCATATTAAGGTAAAATTCCTGGCATAGTGTGTCTTATGAATGCGCCATTGCGGCATGGTGTGTTGTTGGCATGGTATGGTAATTTTGCTGCATTCGTGCTGACAAACTTGCTAGTAATATTACTGGAATCTTGCCACAAAGCTAGTGTCATGAATGAAGCCGCAACGCCTTGCCACAGCGGAAGTTGATGTCAGGATGATGTTTTGAGTGTGCGCTGAGTCCGGACTGGCAGCATTATTTAAAATTCAAAACATGCAGAGTTCATTTAGCGTTTGCAAAGTATATCAGCTGAAACAGCAAACTGGAGTGATGCAGAGGTTTGGGAGCTTTTGGCTTTAAAGCTGAAGAGAAGATCACCAGACAATTTCCAGTAAATGTGAAGCACAGCCACCTTTTGGAGTGGCTCGCAAAAAGACTTGTGCAGCGATCCTTCATTTGGGGAAAAAACACACATTTTTATGTTAATTTCTTTTCTCTGTTCACCACAGACTCTTTAAGAATGCTAAAAAATCCATGGGCTCTCCGTAATTTTTACTGATTACTATTCACACCTCTGACAGCTCAGTGCAAACATGCAGAGTCCAGATAAATAAATCAATTAAAGAAAAGATTCCAAAACACTATGTTAAATGCATCTCGCTGACCAGGAGCTGACTGCAGTTTGAAGTGTTACTAAAGCTTTATTTATTTATATGACACTTTATTTTAGTCTCCAGTTTGGCATATAGAGTACAATTCAGCAGATTCATCCACAACAACTTCTGAGTACGCATGAGATGATGACACCTGATGACAGCAAATTGTTGCCATGGGCTGAACACTTAGAAATGACCAAAAGGCTCACTGATTCCTGCATTAATGGCAGCATTTGGAAAAGAGGCTACTGTTTGTGAAATTAAAATATAAAATTCACAATTTCCAGGTTTTTAAACACAAAACGTTAAATTTTAAAAAGAAACAAAAGATGGTATCTGCTTAATGCAAGGTAAACAAAACTATTATTCTCAATTTTGGACCATTATTGTGAAGCTGCTTCTTTTAGGGTGGTTACACCTCCATCTCCTGGAAATAGGCTGCTAGGACTGATACTCTCTTCCATATCTACTACATGAAGCCTTTTCCTTACATATACTCTCGCCAGGGCTGGCCCAAGGTCTTATCGGACCTTCAGCAGATTTTTGACAGTTTTCAACCTTGTTTCAAGCCAGATTTAGTTCAATCTAGGAGAGGGAGTCGAGTTTCACTGGCTGAGTCTAAAATCACTGCTAATTGGTTATTATTTCCTGAGATGTACTTGCAAACAAATCAAGGTTCAAAAACAGAGGGTTTAGCTCATTGCTTCAGACTGTAACTATGGTAAATTTAATGAACTGATGAAAACTTAAACCTGTGATGGACTGGCAACCTGTCCAGGGTGTACCCCGTCTCCTACCCATTGATAGCTCGAGATAGGCACCAGCCCCCCTGCGACCCCTTAAGGATTGAGCGGTTCAGGAAATAGATGGATGAATGAAAACTTGAATCAGATTCTCAATTAACAAAGTTTTAGATCTGTAGTCAGCATTCAATTTCAAGCATTTATTGGAGGTCCCTGATTGTTGGGGGCAGCCACTTAACTATTTTGTTCCTTGGGTTGGCTCTACCTCCCCCTCTCTTCTCCCTACTCTTTTGGAGATTTTATAAAGGGAAATCTAAAGAGTTACAGCCCCAATCAACACTGTATTTTTTTACTTAAAATAGTATAAAAGAAATGAGTATATTTGATAACTTGAAATTAAAATAATCAAATCACTCTGAGTACACCTTATTAAGACAATTCATGGCATATTCATTAAATAAGAAACTAGTGTATGGCTTCAGGTGATGTTTTTCAGTTTTACATAGCTCATATAATTACCTGATATTGAACAAAGTAGTCATAAATAAACAAAAAAATGCATATCCAGAGCTACAGAATAAGAAAAGTGTATTTTTGACCTATATAGTATTTGCACACCTTAAGTTTTCGCCTGGCATTAAACTTCTTCAGGCATTCGACTGTCTCCTGTCTGTGCATCACGGAAGCCACAGTTGAGCGTTGCTGTGGGGAGACAAAAAGAGAGAGATGCCGAAAATAAAACATCACGCAAGAGCAGCTCTGGCACTGACAGATTTATGTGGGATAAGGCTGCAAGGGAGCCTCTGCTTTGCACAACACATTTGTTGATTCTGAGGCTCCTAAATTACCAGGTCTAAACATATTCATTTTGCCTTTCATTGATTCTGGCCAAAGTAATTTTGGGTGTTTGCTGAGTTATGCAGGTGTCTGTAAATACAGCTACCTGAACTACAAAGGTTCAATTTATGTGAGGAATGATATTTGACCTCAGGAAAGTGTTTTCAGTTGAATCTTAAACCACCTCAGAATCAAATAGAAGTGTAACCTTCCTAAAAAGACTTCAAGACTTTTAAAGCTTATTTTAAGGTTAAATGCTATCCCACCCTGAACTCTATGAGGGTTAAACATGATTATATTTATATGTACACCTTAACATGGACATCCCTAATTTCATACTTGAAACCTATACCAACTTGGATCCAGGTAGTATAGCAGTATAAGCGGATCAGGTTGGCTAAATTTATATGTCATAATGAACGATGAAAAAATATATATTTCCTACTTCTAAAGCTGATATTACAGATGAGTGTTCAACTCCACATAGAGTTGAACCTACATATTTAAGCATACTGTATAAATATACACATTTTGTCTGTATACATTACCATATTTGATGTATCACTTTCTGATGAGTTAATCAGACTAATATTTTCCTGTTTTAGAATTACCTACATATTTTAGGATTACCTACATATTTTAATAAATCAGAGATTTTTTTTTAGATATTTCATTTAATTTTTTATAGTTCAAATACAGGCTTGCATACATTTCTTTAGTATTTTGTTGCATTGTGCATGCGTTGAGTCAAATATTTTGAGTTCCTTCCACAAGCTTCTCACATTAATTTGCTGGAACTTTTATCAATTCCTCCTTGTCATGTTTGTATATAGCTTTGTAGGCAAAACTGACTGAACTTCCTAGCTGATGTCTTTGGATGAAGCTTTAGTTTTTCCCAAGCATGTTCTTTCCTCATCATGCCATCTTATTTGTGAATTGTACCAGTCCCTCCCGCAGCAAAACTGTCACACGGCATGATATTGCCACCCCTGTACTTACAGTTTTAATTCTCAGCCTTGCATGCTTCTAACTTTCAAAACAACTGCAACAAAGGTCACTTTTAGTCTAATCAGACAACAGAACATGTCTCCAAAATGTAAAGTTACGTCCCTGAGTGCATTCTAAAACTGTAATTTAGGTCTTTGTGCTGGTTTGAAGGTAATGGTATCTGCCCTTGTGACTAGCCTTTCAGCCCAAGTCTGTGTAAAACTTGTTTCAATGTGGATGATGACTCATTTTGACCAGCTTCAGCATAATCTTTGAAAGGTTTTTAGCTTTTGTTCTGGGGTTTTGACTTTTGATTTTCAAATGTCATAAAAGAACAACTGTACATTTGATGTGTTGCCTAAAAACATAAGATGTTAATGTGCCCCGGGGCAAGTCACTAAAGTCAAAATTTATTAAAGATCTGTATATCGGTGTATAAAAGTTGTGTTAAACGCTACAGTTTAGAGTGCTTTGAGTGGTCAGCATGGCTAGAAAAGTACTATATAAGGTAATGAAAATATATCTAAAAATGTTTGACACTTATTATTCTGGCATTTATAGCAAACAGAAAAGTTTAGTCTGATTAATTGTTTGAATGTTTTATCACACAGTCTATGTAAATATCAGGTTTCAACATTATATTTCAAATTTAATTGAAGTTATAATGAACAGAACTTTGAGCTATGCTCTCTGAGAAAAGGTCACCATTTTGTCTTTCATTGACATAAATTGTCCATAAAAGGTTGGTCTAGTATCTTCTTGTGTTAGAGATCGATTGTGTGTTTGGAGTTTCTATCAGATGTTCTGAGGTTCCCAATTAGGCCTTTACAAATTAGTCTAAAAGGAGGTGATGAAATATTTTCTGTCAGCAGAATTCTGGATGCATGAATGCTACTTACGCAGACCCATGGGTGCTTAAGAGCCTCTTGGGCAGTGATTCTCTTGGCAGGGTTGATAGTCAGCATCTGGTTGATCAGATTTTTAGCCTCAGGAGTCACGGTGTCCCACTCTGGAGAGGGAAACTATTCAAACCCATTCATACACACAAATTTAATATATATGTAAACAACAATGTTTTTAATTTAAGAAAAAGCAAAGGAACAGAGAGCTCACATCATACGCTCCAGCTTTAATCTGCTGGTAGAGCTTGTGTTGGTCTTCGTCCCAGAATGGAGGGTACCCAACCAAAAGAATGTAAAGGATCACACCTACACACAGAAATGCATCTGATTGACGAGCGAGAGAGCAAGGAGGCGGCAGCATGAAGACATCAACAAAGAGCTTACCACATGCCCAGATATCTACTGGTTTACCATACGCCTCCTTTCTTAGTACTTCTGGGGACAAGTAACCAGGAGTTCCTGCAAAGCCTGCAAATAGAAACAAAGGCAAAGTAGGGAACACATTATTTGCTTTAGGCTTTCTTTTTAGATAAAGAACAGGTCTTTCATACTTGAGATCCTTTTGATATTCTATTAGAGATTAGTAAGAGGATTGCTGTGGTTGTCACAGCAATCGGATTCGGATGGTAGGGTCAGAATTTGGCATCAACAACATGAAAGCATTGATCCATGCTGTCTTGTATCAACAGTTGAGGCTGCTGGTGATGGTGTAATGGTGTGGGGGACATGTTCTTGGCACACTTTGGACTCCTTTGTACCAATTGATCATCGCTGCAACGCCACAGCCTACCTGAGTATTGTTGCTGACCATGTCCATTCCTTTATGACCAAACTGTACCCATCTTCTGATGGCTACTTCCAGCAGGATAATGCACCATGTCATAAAGCACAAATCATTTTAGACTGGTTTCTTGAACATGAAAAGGACTTCACTGTGCTCAAATGGCCTCCACAGTCACCATTTCTCAAGCCAATAGAGCACCTTTGGGATGTGGTGGAACAGGAGATTTGTATCATGGATGTGCAGCCGACAAATCTGCAGTAACGGTTGCTATCATGTCAATATGGACCAAAATCTCTGAGGAATGTTTCTGGTGCGTTGTTGAATCTATGCCACTAAGGATTTAGGCAGTTCTGAAGGCAAAAGCGGGTCCAACCTGGTACTAGCAAGGTGTACCTAATAAAGTGGCCAGTGAGTGTATATTGTATTCATTTTACACCTATGAAGAACTAAGCGTTACCTATGAAGTAAGTTATGTTCCTATGAAGTAAGACTGACCTATGAAGAAATAAGAGTTGATTTTATGAATAAGATTTAAAGTCAAAGCTGCATGTGCTTAAACTACATGGCAATACTTTTAATTAGGTGAAGTATACTGTAAGATAACTCCAGTTTAACTCCAGCCACTGTGTCATATGGGCTAAAAAAGTATTTGCAAACCGGGATGAATGTTTGTCAAATTTACTACCTGAAACTAACTTCAGCATAGTTTTGTTGGAAAATAAAATAATGACTCACATTATTTTTTTTTGTTTTTATTTGTTATTATTAGGCTGTTTGCAGTTAACTGTACTCTGCTGCTTATTTTTAAACTTTATTTCTGAAAAATATCCAAAAACCTATAAGTTTTGTTTCTTTATCCGTTTGCTCTCTGTGTCAGGCTGTGAACGAGAGAGCAACAGGAGGAAGCTGCTGCGTGTCCACTAGAAAGCCACTGTGTGTGGTAGAAAGAAGATGGCTGTTTCTACGTCTTCCACATATTTCAAAATAAAATTGAATAAATTAAATACTGAAATATTAGCATGTTGATTAATTTGCAAAATAATTTCTGAAAAATATTATTTCTTTGATCTCCACAGCATACTGCTCGACAATTTCATATTGGGATTATTTAATAACTTCATACTTATTTTTCACTAGGCTATATTATTAGGATTGTTTATCATTCCGCCAGTGTCTTTCTACTGCTTTCTTGTCTTTAAAGAAAAAAATGATTTGACTGCCTTCATTTTCAGAGGGAACACTGTTCCTGGGAGTCTTAATGGGTTTCCTACACACACCGGCAACATTCAAAGTCCAGCTCTATGCCTCCGTCAGATCAATCAATGGAAACTGAGCTACTATACTTCACATATTGACATGTCTGGATTTTGTCTGTTTTGTCTTGGTTCTGTTTGAGTCAAAAGTGACTTGGAGAGCAACCAGCAGACTTGGTGTCTTCACACGCACACATGCATACATGACATTACTCACACTGAAAATTTATTTGGAGCTATGAGCCGATTTATCAATTCCACTGCCCTATCTGCCAGAGCTCTTATTAATAAGCCCTGCCTTCTGCGCAGCTGCTTTGGCGTTTATTGACAGCCTGGTGGCCAATCAGTTGTGATCACAGGCAAGGCAAGGCGATTTTATTTATATAGCACACTTTCAACACAATGCAATTCAAGGTACTTTACATGATTCTGTGATAATGATACCAAATATATGATTACAAAAGCATGACTAGAAAAACAAACACACACAACAAAAAATATAGACACAGTCAATCAATAAAAAAAGATGATGTAAGGAACAAATTTATGCAATTAATATAGATTAAAAACAGATAAAATACAGTTGGTTAAAAAGGAAATAAAAAATAAAAATAAAAGTTAAACCACGAGAATCAAAGAGTGATCAGAAAGCGCAATTTAGGGCTCAAAGGCAGCTCTGAATAGTACAGTTTTAATCTTTAATTTAAAAGAGCTTAACGATTCAGCATTTTTGCATTTTTCTGGAAGTTTGTTCCAGATTTGTGGAGCATAGAAGCTGAAAGCTGCCTCTCCTTGTTTAGCTCTAATTCTAGGAATGTTAAGTAAGCTCGACTTGGAGGACCTGAGTTGTCTGCTGGGTTGGTATAGTGACAGCAGATCTCCAACATACTTTGGTGCTAAACCGTTCAGTGATTTCTAAACTAGTAGGAGTATTTTAAAGTATATTCTCTGAGCTATAGGGAGCCAATGTAAGGGTGTAAGAACTGGGGTGATGTGTTCTACTTTTCCTAGTTCTAGTGAGGACATGGGCAGCAGCATTCTGGATCAGCTGCAGTTGTCTAATTGCTTTTTTAGATAGACCTGTGAGGATGCTGTTGCAGTAATCAATCCGACAAAAGATAAACACATGGATCAGTTTTTCAAGGTCTTTCTGTGACATCAGTCCTTTAATCCTAGAAATGTTCCTCAGCTGATAGAAAGATGACCTTGTTTTTGCCTTTATGTGACCCTGGAGGTACAGGTCTGAGTCTATTATTACGCCTAGATTACGGGCCTGATGAGTCATATTTAGTGGTATTAGCTGAAGCGGTGTACTGACTCTGGATCGTTCCTCCTTAGGTCCAAAAATAATTACTTCTGTTTTGTTTCTGTTTACTTGGAGAAAGTTACGAGACATCCAGTCGTTGATTTGTTTAATGCATTCATTTAAAGTCTGGATAGAATCAAAGTCACCTGATGACAATGTAATGTATAGCTGTGTGTCGTCTGCATAGTTATGGTAACTAATTTGATTGGCTGCTATAATCTTGGTTAGTGGGAGCATATAAATATTGAACAGGAGGGGTCCCAGGATGGAGCCACATGTGATTTCTGTTTGTTCTGATGAGAAATTTTCGATGGACTCAAAGAACTTCCTATTTTTGAGGTAAGATTCAAACCATTGAAGGGCTGTACCAGTGAGTCCGATCCAGCTCTCCAATCCTTCCAGTAATATTTTATGATCAGCACTGTCAAAAGCTGCACTAAGGTCCAACAGGAACAGCACTGTGGTTTTGCCGCTGCCTGTATTTATGTGGATGTCATTGAAAACTTTGACAAGGACAGTTTCAGTGCTATGATGAGCATGGAAACCAGACTGAAAATTATCTACGGAGTTGTTCATTGTCAGGAATGTATTCAACTGTTGAGATACAGCTTTTTCACAGATTGGCTCATAATTCTGCATCAATGTATTATCTAGGTTGTTTTTCTTTAACAGGTTTGATAACTGCTGTTTTGAGGGCCTGGGGGAAGTCACCTGACTGGAGGTATAGTTAACTATTTGCATCAGATCCGACTTAATGACAGGGAGAACTTTCTTTAAAAAATGTGTTGGTAAGATATCAATGTAGCAAGAGGAGGAGTTCAGCTGTTTAATAATTTCATCAAGATGTGATTGATTTAGTTTTTTGAAATCTGACATTTTATCTGCATTATTTTTACATGAGAATAAAAATGGTGGTGGGTTGGGTGCTTTACAGATTGATCTTCTAATTGCTAGAATCTTTTCGGTGAAGAAGTTGGCAAATTCACTACACGCCCTAGTGGAGTGTAGCTCAGGAGTTCATGTGTGCACTTGGCACCAGGACACCCTAAGCCGCAGCTCAATGATCGACTTGGTTGTCGTTTCATCTGATCTGCGGCCGCATGTTTTGGACACTGTTTTGGGTGAAGAGAGGGGCGGAGCCATACACCGACCACTACCTGGTGGTGAGTTGGCTCCGGTGGTGGGGGAGGACGCAGGACAGGCCTGGCAGGTCCAAACGCGCTGTGAGGGTCTGCTGGGAACATCTGGCAGAAGGAGTTTCAACTCTCACCTCCGGCAGAACTTCGAACACATCCCGGGGGAGGCGGGGGACATCGAGTCCGAGTGGGCCATGTTCCGTGCCTCCATTGTCGAAGCGGCTGACGATAGTTGTGGCCGCAAGGTGGTCGGTGCCTGTCACGGCGGCAACCCTCGAACCAGCTGGTGGACACCGGCGGTGAGGGATGCTGTCAGGCTGAAGAACGAGTCCTATCGGGCCTTTCTGGCCAGCTGATAGGTACCGACAGGCAAAGCGGAGTGCGGCTCAGATGGTCGCTGAGGCAAAAACTCGGGCATGGGAGGAGTTTGGAGAGACCATAGAGAATGACTTCCGTGTGGCTTCGAAGCGATTCTGGTCCACTATCCGGCGCCAGAGGGTGGGGGGATGGTCTGCCATCAACACTGTTTACAGCGGGGGTGGTGTACTGCTGACCTCGATGCGGGACGTTTTGGGTTGGTGGATGGAATACTTCGAAGACCTCCTCAATCCCACCGACACGCCTTCCTGTTTGGAAGCAGAGTCTAGGGACTTTGAGACAGGCTCTCGAATCTCTGGTGCTGAGGTTGTTGGTGGATAAGATTCGCCCGGAGTTCCTTAAGACTCTGGATGTTGTAGGGCTGTGTTGGTTAACGCGGCTCTGCAATATTGGGTGGACATCGGGGGCAGTTCCCTTGGATTGGGAGACCGGGGTAGTGGTCCCCCTCTTTAAAAAGGGGGACCAAAGAGTGTGTTCCAACTATAGGGGGATCACACTTCTGAGCCTCCCTGGTAAGGTCTATTCAGGGGTTCTGGAGAGGAGGGTTAGACAGATTGTCGAAACCTCAGATTCAGGAGGAACAATGTGGTTTTCGTCCAGGCCGTGGAACTCTGGACCAGCTCTATATCCTCAGCAGGGTCTTAGAGGGTGCGTGGGAGTTCGCCCAACCGATCTACATGTGTTTTGTGGACTTGGAGAAGGCGTTCGACCCAGTCCCTCAGGGAGTCCTGTGGGGGGCACTCCGGGAGTATGGGGTACCAGGCCCTTTGAAAGGGGCTGTTAGGTTCCTGTATGACCGATGTCAGAGTCTGGTTCGCATTGCCGGCAGTAAGTCGGACTCGTTTCCAGTGAGAGTTGGACTCCGCCAATGCTACCCTTTTTCACCGATCCTGTTCATAACATTTATGGACAGGATTTCTATGCGCAGCCAAGGTGTTGAGGGGGTCCGTTTTGGTGACCTCAGGATCGGGTCGCTGCTTTTTCGCAGCTGATGTGGTCCTGGTGGCTGCATTTGAACGTGATCTACAGTTTTCGCTGGAGCGGTTCGCAGCCGAGTGTGAAGCGGCTGGGATGAGGATCAGCACCTCCAAATCCGAGACCATGGTCTTGAGCCGGAAAAGGGTAGGGTGCCTTCTTCGGGTCGGGGATGGGGTCCTTCCTCAAGTGGAGGATTTCAATGCGGATTGGTAAGGCGTCTGCAGTTATGCAGGCGCTGTACCGGTCTGTCGTGGTAACGAGAGAGCTGAGCCAAAAGGCAAAGCTCTCGATTTACGGGTCGATCTACGTTCCTACCCTCATCTATGGTCACAACTTTGGGTGGTGACCGAAAGAACAAGATCACGGATACAGGTGGCTGAATGAGTTTCCTCTGCAGTGTGGCTTGGCTCTTCCTTAGAGATAGGATGAGGAGCTCGGTATCCGGAGGGGGCTGCTCCTCCACATCGAGAGGAGCCCGTTGAGGTGGCTCGGGCATCTGGTCAGATTGCCTCCTGGACGCCTCCCTGGCGAGGTGTTCCGGGCACGTACCACTGGGAGGAGGCCCAGGGGAAGACCCAGGACTCGCTGGAGTTAATTTAAACAGGGTTGGTGTGTATGCACTCTCAGAAAGTACAAGCACTATTCCTCTCTACATCTCATTTATGTTTGCTTCCTGAAAACCACCAAAACCTTTGTTGTGAAATAATACTTATTGTTCTTTGGCAATATGCAGTAAAAATACTACAGAGACAAAGGAAAGCAAAGCAAAGAAAAAAAGCAGCTAGTGGTAAAATGTAAGGACTTCAGTTGGAGCACTTAAAGTTAAAGGAAGAACACTGACTGTGGATTAATTTGTCATGACTCAAATCTTGACCTAGCAGTCCATCTAGATCAGGGGTCTCCGTTCGGGCCCTATGGATTACTTTGTGCAGATCCACCAAACTCAATTCTAGAAATTCACCTGCAAGCACAGTTCAGGATGCAGACAGACACTTAAAAAAATTATTTATTGAAAAAGTTCACATATAAAATAAACCTTCTCACAATGAAAAACCTACAAGGTCAAAAACATTTGCAAAAAACCTAAAACGTTTTGACATGATTTGGTTTCTGGACTCAGAGTCAACACAACACCAGACAGAGTTAAATGGTAAATGGACTGAACTTATATAGCGCTTTTCTAGTCTTACTGACCACTCAAAGCGCTTTACATTGAAGCCACATTCACCCATTCACACTCATACACCGACACCCAACATGGCTTGGTAGGACAATGTAGAATTTGGGGGTTAAGTGCCTTGCCCAGGGGCACATCGACATGTGACTGGAGGAAGCTGGAATCGAACCTACGACCCTGCGATTGCAAGCCAACTACTCTACCACTGAGCCACAGTCGCCCTTCTTAAGTTCTTAAAAAAATATATTTTGCAAGGATATGCAGGTTGTCTCAGGAGAAACCAGGAAATGGGAAATAAGGGAGTTGAGTCTGAACTCCAAGAGCAGTAGGTAATGAGGTTAACTGAATGAAGGGGATCTGGAGATAGGAAGTTGGGAGTTGTGTTCTTACTTGTAGTCAGGGAGAGTGATGCTACGAGGAAGATAGTAGGAAACTGAGTTCAGGTTTACTGAAGGTGGGCATGGGGTGTCCAATAACTGTTTCTTGCAGGTTGATGACGTGGAGGAATCTGGAGGAGCCACTCCCCTTTTGAGGTGGACGGTGATGATGGTCAGTGATGATGGATGATGGGGGCTGCTGGCTGCCATGCTCGGCAGAGAAGGTTGGAGAAAGAACACCAACACACCCGCTCTCCAGCACGCAGCCGGACAATCTTTTTGCTTTCATCTTCATTACAAAGTGAATAGAGCTACAAACATTAAACATCTGTAACTCAGAGCAAATCTAGCCCCAAAATAGTAAACAACAACCCCAAACAAAATGCAGAAACCTTGTTCTGTGTTACAATCATCCAAATCAGCGAGACCTTCCTTAAGTTTTCTATCTACAATGATTTACACATCTTTTTGTACAAAAATCTGACTTTTTTGTGTAGTTTAATACAATATTTAACCTTAAGTTTATTATTAAACAGATAAGATACGTTGGGGTTTACCCCGGTGAGTGAGAGGGTAGCCTCCCTCCGCCTACGGGTGGGGGGACGGGTGCTGACTATTGTTTGTGCTTATGCACCGAACAGTAGATCAGACTACCCACCCTTCTTGGAGTCCTTGGAGGGGGTGCTGGAGAGTGCTCCTTCTGGAGACTCCCTCATTCTCCTGGGAGACTTCAACGCTCACGTTGGCAATGACAGTGAGACCTGGAGAGGCGTGGTTGGGCGGTATGGCCCCCCCGATCTGAACCCGAGCGGTGTTTTGTTGTTGGACTTCTGTGCTCGTCATGGATTGTCCATAACGAACACCATGTTCAAGCATAAGGGTGTTCATGTGTGCACTTGGCACCAGGACACCCTAGGCCGCGGCTCGATGATCGACCTGGTTGTCGTTTCATCTGACCTGCGGCCGCATGTTTTGGACACTCGGGTGAAGAGAGGGGCGGAGCTATCCACCGACCACTACCTGGTGGTGAGTAGGCTCCGGTGGTGGGGGAAGACGCCGGACAGACCTGGTAGGCCCAAACGTGTTGTGAGGGTCTGCTGGGAACGTCTGGCGGAGTCTCCTGTCAGAAGGGGTTTCAACTCTCACCTCCGACAGGACTTCAAACACGTCCCGGGGGAGGCGGGGGACATTGAGTCCGAATGGGCCATGTTCCGTGCCTCCATTGTCGAAGCGGCTGACCGTAGTTGTGGCCGCAAGGTAGTTGGTGCCTGTCGTGGCGGCAACCCTCGAACCCGCTGGTGGACACCGGCGGTGAGGGATGCTGTCAAGCTGAAGAAGGAGTCCTATCGGGCCTTCTTGGCCTGTGGGACTCCGGAAGCAGCTGATAGGTACCGGCAGGCCAAGCGGAGTGCGGCTCGGATGGTCGCTGAGGCAAAAACTCGGGCGTGGGAGGAGTTTGGAGAGACCATGGAGAACGACTTCCGTATGGCTTCGAAGCGATTCTGGTCCACCATCCGGCGTCTCAGGGGGGGGAAGCGGTCTGCCGCCAACACTGTTTACAGTGGGGGCGGTGTGCTGCTGACCTCAACGCGGGACGTTTTGGGTCGGTGGATGGAATACTTCGAAGACCTCCTCAATCCCACCGACACGCCTTCCTGTTTGGAAGCAGAGTCTGGGGACTCTGGGACGGACTCTCCAATCTCTGGGGCTGAAGTCGCCGAGGTTGTTAAAAAGCTCCTCGGTGGTAAGGCTCCGGGGGTGGATGAGATTCGGCCGGAGTTCCTCAAGGCTCTGGATGTTGTTGGGCTGTGTTGGTTGACGCGGCTCTGCAATATTGCGTGGACATCGGGGGCAGTTCCCTTGGATTGGCAGACCGGGGTGGTGGTCCCCCTCTTTAAAAAGGGGGACCACAGAGTGTGTTCCAACTACAGGGGGATCACACTTCTGAGCCTCCCTGGTAAGGTCTATTCAGGGGTTCTGGAGAGGAGGGTACGACGGATAGTCGAACCTCGGATCCAGGAGGAACAATGCGGTTTTCGTCCTGGCCGTGGAACACTGGACCAGCTCTACACCCTCGGCAGGGTCCTGGAGGGTGCGTGGGAGTTCGCCCAACCAGTCTACATGTGCTTTGTGGACTTGGAGAAGGCGTTCGACCGTGTCCCTCGGGGTGTCCTGTGGGGGGTACTCCGGGAGTATGGGGTACCAGGCCCTCTGATACGGGCTGTTAGGTCCCTATATGACCGGTGTCAGAGTCTGGTTCGCATTGCCGGCAGTAAGTCGGACTCGTTTCCAGTGAGAGTTGGACTCCGCCAAGGTTGCCCTTTATCACCGATCCTGTTCATAACGTTTATGGACAGGATTTCTAGGTGCAGCCAAGGTGTTGAGGGGATCCGTTTTGGTGACCTCAGGATCGGGTCTCTGCTTTTCGCACGTGATCTACAGCTCTCGTTGGAGCGGTTCGCAGCCGAGTGTGAAGCGGCTGGGATGAGGATCAGCACCTCCAAATCCGAGACCATGGTCTTGAGTCGGAAAAGGGTAGGGTGCTCTCTTCGGGTTGGGGATGAGGTCCTTCCTCAAGTGGAGGAGTTTAGGTATCTGGGGGTCTTGTTCACGAATGAGGGAAAAATGGAGCGGGAGATCGATGGACGGATTGGTAGGGCGTCTGCAGTCATGCGGGCGCTGTACCGGTCTGTCGTGGTGAAGAGAGAGCTGAGTCGAAAGGCGAAGCTCTCGATTTACCGGTCGATCTACGTTCCTACCCTCATCTATGGTCACGAACGCTGGGTGGTGACCGAAAGAACGAGATCGCGGATACAGGCGGCTGAAATGAGTTTCCTCCGTAGGGTGGCTGGGCTCTCCCTTAGAGATAGGGTGAGAAGCTCGGTCATCCGGAGGGAGCTCAGAGTAGAGCCGCTGCTCCTCCACATCTAGTCAGGATGCCTCCTGGACGCCTCCCTGGTGAGGTGTTCCGGGCATGTCCCACCGGGAGGAGACCCAGGGGAAGACCCAGGACCCGTTGGAGAGATTATGTCTCCCAGCTGGCCTGGGAACGCCTCGGGATTCCTCCAGAGGAGCTGGCCCAAGTGGCCGGGGAGAGGCAAGTCTGGGTCTCCTTGCTTAGGCTACTGCCCCCGCGACCCGACCCCGGATAAGCGGAGGAAGATGGATGGATGGATGGAAAATAAAAAAAAACACCAAATGTTTATCACCAAAATATTGTCTTTGTGGCACATAAGTGCTTCTAACTTGATGATTTGACTCTCATGGCAAAAAAGTCTGAACTTCATAAATCTAGATCCTTGCAGATTTTAAAATCTAATCTAACACAAAGAGGTTTGAGGCATTAATCTTTAAATTGAAAATGGGAGGAGTAGGAGTAGGAAAAAAACTGACAGTAGACATTCAAATACAGCTTCTAAAGCGGTTCCTGTCATCTGCTTGTTGTTGTTTACTTCAGAAATGTTATGGTTAGAATGGTCTCACTCGACACTGGGTCAATCAACATTTTAGGTGCAAAGATGCATTAGATTTTAAACCTTTATCTTGGTATATTATGCAGTTTATTGAGTATTTAGGTGTTTTTGTTATCGGAAATGAGAAATATATATCCAAAACCAATATGTAAAGGTCAGTGCATGAATGAAATACATTTTTCTGTTTACTTAAAAAACAGAAAAATAGCATATAGAAAATCCTTCTTATAATCGATGAACAGCTTTTTACATGTTTACACCTGTTTTTTGTTTTTTTTCCACACGTCCTGTCGTTGCAGCTTTGCTCCACAGAAATTATAACTGGAGAGAGTATTCTTATTATGTTAGGGTAAAAAATAGTGGTTTAACCTAGAAAGAATCACACACAGGGGTCGGAGAGAAATTGAAGTTAAATGAACTCTGCAGTGGGAGATAAAATAGGTAAAGTTCTGCAGAGGGAGACCAGGAAGATACTCTGGTTGACCATTTGTCTGTTCTCCTCTCAGCTTCTCAGACAGCCTCCCAGCCCTGTGTCCTGATCACAGAGCTCTGTCACCTGGTCTCAAAGGGCCCTCCCACTGCAGTCTCTCTTTATTTGGTCAAACTTCATTAGCATCTTAAAAGAACAGGGTGTATACAAAGGAACATATGGTTGAAACCAAATGACATTTAAAAAGTACATTTAAACTATTTGATAAAGAATTATACCCTAAGAAAATAATAATACAACATTATCATTTTCCCCTAACATATTATTTGATTGATTTAATTAAATCAGGGTTACATCAGGGGCCTGTACCATGAAGCCGGATTAGGTTGCTAGCCAGCTATGTTTCAGCTTAGTTTCCGCCAACCCTGGGTTTAAGGTACTATGAAAGTAGCTCGGCTTTAATCTGTGTTCGTTGCCATGGTATCTTACACTGCACGGCTAACCTGCTCCAGGGCAGGTTATGTTCTGGATTCGAGATCTCAGACTGAAGTTTGACCAATTAGCTGTGAGCAAAGAAACATATAGGTGACGTAACTAATTCCCAGCGTCTGTTCTCTTTTTCGGATGTGATCAGCGCATTAAATGGCCGTTATTAGTGGTTATCACTCCCATTAAATGCCGTCAGACTGTGCCCTCTCTACCTACTGAAACGTATTCTTCCATTTGGTGTTTAAAACCTTTTCGAATTACGTTTAGGTTTAGGCTTTTAAAAGAAAGTGTATTTGTCGTTCTGTGACCTTAAGGTTAGGACATAAAACTTGTGGGTTGGTTAAGATTGGTTAGATAACTCCAGTTACGATATGCTACTCTGACAAATAATTTTTGACACGTGCAGACAGTTGGCTGTTACCAGCGATACGAATGGTTGATAACCTATTAGTAGTTAGAGAGGGCACAGTCTGACAGCCCTTAATGGGAGTGATAACCGCTAATAACGGCCATTTAATGGATTGACAACATCCGAATCGGCTGCTGTTGCAATGGCTTCACCTTTTCTCCCAAATCCTGTGGACATCTCAGCGCAAATTGTTAGATGAACACTTCGTAGAGAAAGAGTTTTTGAGGAATGTCTTATCTTTGTGAACTTCTTGAGCCGCACATAACAAATGTTACTCATCGAAGCCATGCCCTTACTGTACCGCATCCATAATCGGCCGCCCCTTATTGTTTCTCAGAGCCAACTCCTCCTCCACAGTGTAATTTTGAGGAGGTGGCCCTCCCCCAGTTTTCCTCATTTCACTTTTTTTTTCTGTTTGCTGCAAACAAGTGTTTGTGATTAAATGTTCAAAAAAATAATTAAAGGTTATGGTAAATACTCACCACTTTGAATTATATTGTTTATATTTTGTCTTGATCTGCTGCCAAGAACGTTTGGAGTTGGGGTTGCATCTAAAAATCAATGAATATCAATCTTTCTTAGGATGTAATAGCCTATACATTCGCATTTTACACACATCTACACACATATACAATATATAATATATATATCTCAACACGAATACATTTTCACTATAGCATTTAATATATTTTTAATATGATTAGCCTACATAAATGTACATTAATTGTTTAACCTACGCATTAACGCAATCAGCAATCTTCCTCCAAGATTGTTCTCTTGCTTTGGCAGCAGATACAGTGTTACTGCTTGCTTGAAAAATACTTCTATATTCTTCATTTTTCTGAAGAATTATCTCTTGCTCCTCCGCTGAAAAGTATATAGCTCTCGCTCTATCCATATCGAACACGATTGGTTGTTCAGTGTCAACGTCACTCTTTTATGTACACGCGCGTGTGGATTAATCATAGCTTAAGGATCAAAGCCTGAGTTGACAGAGAAAGTTGATAAGCTGCGTCATGGTACCAATAAAGCCTGATTGCATCGGTTTGGTTTTGTTGACTCAAAACCAATCCTGTAACCCTGAGTTTGTTCAGCTACCTTCATGGTAAAGGCCCCTGGCATCAAAGTAGACAGGCTGTAACAATAAGACATAAACATGTGTTTGTGTGACCTTTAACATTTTTGATTATTAGTTTGTGTGTGTATAACTTACCAAACCAAGCCTGCTGGTCTCCTTGAACCTCAATGGCCAGTCCAAAGTCAGCCAGTTTCACAGCTGCGTTCTTACACTTGCTGGCCAGCAGCAGGTTCTCTGGCTGCAGGTGTAACAAATCCCATAAACAGTTACATCAGCCTATAATGTGAAGTACAATGGTATTGACTCTTTAACACAGCACAACCAGGCATGACCAAAACAGTCAGCTGTGACCGGTCACTGGGTCTGGAAAAACTTCATAATGCTTGAATAAAGCAACAACTTAAAAATGTAATTGTGATTTGGTGGGAAAAAGAGAGAAGCTTATTTACGGTGCCTTGAAAAACTGGTCATTCATTCTGTATTTTCAAAATTCTGTCAATAGACACATGTAGTGTACATTTGTATTCAGCTCTAAGCTGTCGGAATGGGCAAAACTTTCAGTCATTGACATACAAAGCTGGTGAAGACATAACCCAAAGGACTTCCAGCTGTCATTTCAGCTAAAGATGTTTGACTTTGAGGGTTTAAAACAAATTTGCACCCCGCTTTTACCATTTGTTTTTGTAAAAAGAATCGATGGCCATGTATTTCACTATTATTAGCTACTTTGTGCTGGCTTTTCTCTAAAACTTTATTGAAGTTTGAGAAGTCCAAGTGGTACTGTGTGTATATTTTTGCAAGGGGCTGTACATTCTTAGTCCAGTTTCTCTCTGGTACATGGCCTCACTTACCCTTGCTCCATTTCCAGTCAATATGGTGCCAGTGTGTTTTCTGAAGGTGCCCCACCTTTTCCTCCATGTACATCCAGACCAGTTTCAGGTTTAAATAATATATAAATAATGTCTGAAGTACGAACAGGCTGCAGGAGCATCCAGTAAAAAAAGCTCAAAAATTGGAAGACTGACAAAGCATTTTAATCTGCCTTCAAAAATCAATTATCTTAAAATAATAAACTCCCATCACTGTCCAAAGAGTCAGAAATAGGTTACAGGGCAGTATTTTCACAGCAGCTTTTGTTATTTTGGCAACAGCAGATAAGAAAATCCTCCTCGGTTGTCAAATTACTGTCTGTCAATGTATGATTTTAAACTTCACAAAGTGTTGTAAACTGTAAATTGTATGCACATTTTTTTCTTTTTGTAGTTGCCAGATGGAGCTTAAAGCCTTTTTGTTGTTTTGTTTAATTGAGGACTACAGTTTATCTGTTTGCAGTAGTGGTGTCTGTGCTTTTCTGAGGCTGATTAACAACAAGACAGAGGATAGACGGTGACTTATATGTGCCATTAAACAGTAATCTGTCCACAGAGTAATGGCTGTAATGTGCCATAACTTCATCAGGTGGAAGTCTGCTCGATTTAGGCTGCATAACAGCAAAGCTGAAAATATAAAATCTCAGCTGTTCTTTACAGACTCCTGCTCCCAGTGAAGGTTTATTTCTTAAGGAAGTCATTACACTTTACCCTCACTCTTTGCTTCCTCTGTAGCATCATGTAATATATGTTGGTTTTATTTGACATATTTTTAATTATTGGAATCTGAATATATATATATATATATATATATATATATATATATATATATATATATATATATATATATATATATATATATATATATATAATTTCCACAGATTACTTCAGATGAAAACAGAAGCACCTGAGCTCAATTCTGAGTGTTATAGAAAAGAACATGAATACTTTAATACTTAATTTAATAATTTCTAAATGTTTACTAATTTAATAATCTGATTTTTTTTTCACCCTATCATTTAGGGTAGATATTTCAGAAAACTACTTAAAACAAATTTCATCATCAGGGTGTAACATCAGATAAAACCGTTTGTTTGTCTACAATTTAATAATAACACACCAAATCCCCTTCAATTTGCATGTAAAGTGTCTTCAGACTGCTCCTTCTTTAGAGGTCAGGTTGAGGTTGTGTAGCAGATTAAATGAAAAGAGAGAAGGCATGTAGGTTTTTTTGGTCATTTTATCCTGCCCTCCATCTCAAAACATTTTGGCGAAGGAAGGAAAATCTAAATGTTTTTGGCCCTTTTAAGAAGCTGCTGCCTGTTTTAAACCCATCTATTTAGAAGCCTGGGGAGCAAAATGGATCGATCCTCTATGTAAAACCGTCCGTTTTCCTTGTGTCTTCCTTTCAACGTCGCTATTAAACACAACAGTTCAGTTTTAATTTGATAAGAGAAGCTCCATTTGAGAAATCAATGCCAATCAACGTCGGACCTGCATCAACTGGCTTTCACGGCTCTGACTGTTTTTCCTACACAACTGTGGATCATTTAAAACAGGGTGGTTCCCTAAAGGCAAAGATGCCAAAAATAGCTTCTTCTAGCTTTTTTTTACAGGGTTAGAAATAATAATAGGAAAGTGCAATTCCTAATTAAATAAGGCTTTGATTTTGCTTCAAACTGTATAAACAAAATATATTTCAAATGTCCTCTTGTTTGAGTTTTTTAAATTCGATCCCTGCATTTTAAAGCCAGATATGCTAAGAACTTTGAAAGTATGAAACAAAAATACTGTAAATAATAAAATACCCTATTCTGAAACAAAAAGGATCATAAATAAAGATAAAGCACAAGAATAGAGCATGACTATCTTTAAATCAAAAATTTATTGATTTCTTGACAAAATCGTCTTTGAAAAGACGAAAATGTTGTAACATATGCTCTTGGAAAAGCCTGCTTTGTGACAGAAACGTTTAGCTGGATGAATATGATTGGAAGATCTATGTGATGTCACACCGCGTGGCTGGTATTCTACTGCTGTTATCTCCCTCACCACACTACCGTCCAACATAAAGTAATTACAGCAGTGGCAGTTTTCTTTTTTCTGGCTGAATTATGCAATGCAAGGTAGGTTTAATCCTTTAAAATGTAGTTCTAATTTGATTTTCTTTTACCATTTTGAAGAACATCACAATATTTATTCTTTTCTGCTGCTAGAAACTTTTTGTTTCTGACACCAAGCATAATTATAAATAAATCACTTTTTGTCTATTATGGACAAAAAATTTACAATTCTGTCCTGTTTAAATGTGTTAACATAGCCTTAAAGTACCTTGCCACTGCTAACAGAATACACACGTAAAATAAAATACTTTATTAATGTAACTTTACATTTTGAAGGTTTGAAACTTCTTATTTAGTTGTTAAATATTTTTACATCCTTACTTAAATCACGTTCGAACAAAGTTATCCTATCAGCTACTTTCTGTCATGGGTTGTATTCTAGTTTTAATATTTCACAACAAACTCTGGATTAACTTTCCCTACCCAAAAAGGTAATATTATTTATTAACATGAATTTAGAATTTAGTTTATAGTCAAAAGCGCTTCTCAGTGCTTACTTTGTCATACTCTAGACCATTTGTGAAGCAGCAACACCTAATTCATATTATTGCATTAATGCAGCCTCATAAGCTTTTAAATGCAGCTGGTGTTTCCCTTTTTGGTTTCCCCATTTGTAATACCTATAGGCTGGCATGAATAATTATTGGTCTAACTGGGAGAAGAACTTAGCCCCTTCCATTTCTTCCACGCTCACTTATCTAGGATCGATTGACAGGGGCTTCCTTTAATGTAGCATTGACACACATGAGCCTAGCTTGTTAAGCCTTGCTTGAATTAGTGGGGATTGACTTCACTTGACCTTTGTTCGTGGAACAGAATAAGCCTGGCAAAAACTGTAACGCTAATTCAAGTGCGGATATTTTAAATGAGCCTAGATTCTCTGTTTTCATTCCTTGTTAGAGGGAACAGGGTAGAACCTGTTCCCATGGCAGTTATCAGCTGAAAAAAACATATTAATAAATTGAACCATCTCTTGGAACAAGAACTCATGCAGCTCTATAAAGCACATCCACAGTTCCACAGATTCTGTTTATTGGTTAGATATATACATGCATGTTTGGATCATTTCGGCCCAAGAGACGTGCGTAGACATGCTTTGTTTTGAACATGTTCACAACACTTACCACTTAACATCTAGCAATACAGTTAGGCAGGTGAATTGAAGGAATTCTACAGAGTTTCAGCACAGGGTTCTCTGGATGTAAATGTCTATATTAAAAAAAATCTCCTGAAACATAAATATGGGCTGCAGAGCGGCACAGTTGGTAGCACTGTGGCCTTGTACCAAGAAGGCCCAGGTCGAATCCCGGTCTGGGGTACGGTGTACATTTTAGGACATCCTCAGGTCTCAGGAAAACATTTGTCAGTCTTCAAACAAACGGCATCAGACAGAACGGACTGTCTGATGCCGTTCTGTCTGAGTCCGTTCTGTCTGATGCTGTTCTGTCTGATGCCGTTCTGTCTGAGTCCGTTCTATCTGAGTCCGTTCTATCTGAGTCCGTTCTGTCTGATGCCGTTTGTTTGAAGCCGTTTGTTTGAAGACTGACAAATGTTTTCCTGAGACCTGATGCCTTTTTATCTAAGGTCTGATGTCTGAGCCTGTTTTCTCTGAGGTCTGATAAATGTGTTCTTGAGGCCTGAGGATGTCCCAAAATGTACACTGTACTGGGGTCTTTTTGCATGGAGTTTGAATGTTATTCGAATGGGTTCCCTGTGGGTACTCTAGCTTCCTCCCATAGTACAAAAACAAGACTGTTAGGTTAATCTTTCTAAATTGCCCTTAAGCATAAGTGTGTGTGTGCTTCGTTGTTTATTCTGTGTGTCCGTGTTGCCCTGCAATGGAATGGTGACCTGCCCAGGGTGTACACCGCCTCTCACCCAGTGACTAGTAGAGATAAGCATCAGCACCTCTCTGACCCTTTGAGGATAAGATGGATGGATAGATGGATGGATGGATGGATGGATGGATGGATACATTATGAGTATCCATCCCCAACTGGTACAGATATCTATTTAGTGAGAGGCTGGTGGATGAAATTTATATTTCACCACCACTAAGTGTTTTCGTTTCATTTTCTGTACATATTTAAATCTGAAAATGTTTAATTCAATATGATTGATTCAGTGGAGTGAATCCCAGACTGGAAGGCCTGTTGGACAAGAGATACAAGCAGATATTCTGTGGTCATATCTGGTCCCCTGCTTAATACATGTGTCACGGGAAACTTTATATTAAGAATGACCGGTCAGGTCAAATTAACTGATATTAGGATTCCTACGTCCTGTATTACCATGGAAACGAACCTCTGTGCACTGAACATTCTGACATTCTCTAAGATTGTGCCTGCCCTATCAGTCGAAGACGCCTCGGACTCTGCGGTGGCCAGCGAGAAGAATTGTTCACAGATATGATGTGAATAGCAGTAAAATTGTCTGTATCTATAAAAGTCTGTGTCAGTTGTTGGAAAGCAGGTTCAGCTTTTCCAAATACTCTGTAATACTGTTCCTCCTTGCTTGATCAAACAAGTCTGAATTATACCTCCATAAAATCTGAGGGAATCTTTCTCATCCTTTTATTTGAAATTTTATTTCCGATTACACATGGATTAAATCAGGTCCTGTCTATAATTTTACAAAAGGGTGTGACCAGTGTAAAAACAATAAAGGACCAAACTGCAGACAGAACGAAATGGCACGGAGTGGAAAGCACTATTAAAATAATCAAGACAGTCCACTATTACAGTTGACCAAACAACCAGTCTTTCTACAAGGGGCAAACAAATGTAGTGACTAAGCTGATAAATTAGTCTCCTATTATATTGGCTGTTGTTGCATACTGACTTAATAATAACTTCATATTGACGGTTCATTGTAGAAATTAACCAGATATTCTTTGGATAAAGCCCATACAGTGTTGTCCAAAAGTGTCCATACCCCTTAAACTTTTAACATACTCTTTTTTTGTTTGTTTTTTTGACATTATTGAGACTTCATCTACAAGACTGAGTGTACTTGTGAAGTGGAAGAAAAAGGACATAGAAAGTATAATGTGCATTTGTGTTAAAGACACAGAGGAAAATACTCAATAGAACCATATCTGGCTTCAGTTACAGCTGCAAGAATGCAGCTCCAGAATATTCCTGTATTAGCTCCATCCGTCTACCCATCAACCAGTTAGCCTGTCAAAGAAAAGGCTACCCACAGCAGGATGCTGCTTTCACTGGAATATTCCAAAGTAATTAGGATTTAATTAGTTATTCTCTGTTTTAGTGAATGCTTCTAGAGGAGGAGTTCAAGTTAGAAGAAACAAACTTACTGTTCCAGCTAGGATGCACTGATAGCAATACTGGTATTTGGCCAATACTATTCTAATGTACTCATATCTGTTAAAGTTAACTCTGCAGTAATTCTGCCGAAAACATTTTCTTCACTTGAAATTTTTGTTTTGTGGTCATTATTATTCATTGCTTTCATATAACTCACCATGGTTTGTTGTAACAGACAGAGATGAAAATAAAACCTGTCAGCATTGCATTCTTTTCTGTGGTAGACGTATTGGCATTGGCACTCGGTATCAGCAACAGTAATGTCACGCCACAAGCCTTGAGAGGGCGATAGAGGGCAAATATTTGCAAATTTCCAGAGTAAATCTTGAAGATGTTAGTCAAAAGGGTTGGGAAGGGAAGGCAAGAGTTAGTTCTGCCCCCCATGTTTTGGTCAAAGATATTTTCATTAAATACTTAAACGCCTTTAAGGACTCATTTTCAACTGTATCTTGGAAGACATGTTTAATGATACTAACACCGCGTTTCACCATAGGGGTGGAGTGTTAAGGGAGCCATGCACTGTACGCTTTCTACCACACATCGTTTTAAACTTCTCCAGAACATTCTCTTTAACCTGTCTGCCATGCTTTTGGTCTTCATTATGCTTTTTCTTCTCTCATATTCTGTAACAAACTTGGAAGCCTTAACAGAATAGGCTTGTTTATATTGATATTAAATGACAGACTGGTAGAATTCTGTAAGCAATTTGGTGCATTGGATTTAATAGAGTTGAACTTGGCTGAAACGAGTATCCAGTACGGATAAAGCACTTTTGCCAAGTATCATATGTGTATTACGAGTCAATATCTGTGCTCGTGTTAAATAACATTTCTTATTGTGTAGCTAAATGTGTCAGCGTTCTGTGATAGTCACAGCCAGGGGCGTGGCACCAAATTCTGGGCCCTGTACACTCTCAATGTCAGTGGGCCCATTAAGCAAATGAGAAAAGAAAGAGTGGAATTTTTTTTAAAGAACACATTAATAAGGTTTTATACAGCAATCTGTTATAAATGTATTTATCAGTATTTACCTTATTCAACCCCTAAACTGATAATTTTAGCCAACTCTTTCTCATATACTTAAAGGGATATTCCACCCATAGGTAAATTGTGTCTGTTTTCAAATTCTCCAGAGTTAGATAAGTGAGAAAAAGCTTTTTGTAACCAGCCCGGTCATTCTTGTGATCTGGCAGCAACCAGTTGGATTTAGTTTAGCAGAAAATAATGTAACTAAATGAAAACTACTAAATGCTACTTGTTCCCATTCACATATATTTCTTTTAAACTGATCTAAAAGATAGTCAAACCTCGGAATCAGGAGGAACAATGTGGTTTTCGTCCTGGTCGTGGAACTCTGCACCAGCTCTAAACCCTCAGCCGGATCCTAGAGGGTGCGTGGGAGTTTGCCTACATATGTTTTGGTTTTAAACCCAAACAAAAATGTTAAACATAATACATAAACTTAACAGTCATATTTTCTTTTAGTGGCTCTATTTTGAATATTGCCAAATTATCTCCCAACAATGATGAGGAGTAAAATACAAACCGTTACAATGGTAGTTTGCAACATTTTAAGTTCAAGGCAGCTGTCATTATGTGAACTAATAAACAAGGTAAGTATGATAGACTTAGACCAGAGGTTGTGCTAGAAATTTTTTTTGTCTGTCATTTTGACCGGCAGAGTAAAAAAAATCCGGTCACAATCAATTGTTATCCGTCAATTTGGGGTTGGGTGCCTATCTCCAGCAATCGTCTGATGAGTTAATGCCTATTCAATAGTATCAATTATGTAGCGTTCAACCAAAACAACCTGGCCAGAGAACTACACATAAAAGTACAAATTAAATGATTGCTTATTATTAGAATACCTGATTCGGTTTCTGCACAGTATGGAATGAAAATGCTAACTTTTCTTTCTTCTTTTTCATAATCTAATAGTAGAATTGTTGGAGAAGTTATCAACGTGTGGTTTTGGATTTTTTTCCAGCGGACAGAATATTCCCATAGGAAATGGTAGCTGTTGCATCTGCAGGCAGAATTGTCACTTTGCTCCATTGAAGAGTGGAGACTGCAATTACGAGATTCACTTCAAACTCAAAGTTTAACATGAGGAAGCATTTCTCCCATTGTAGCGACCATTTGTCGAAGACTCTCAGAACAAGCCATTTCCTGACCAGTAAACTACAGGAGGAGTGCCTGTGGTTAAAGTTGCAGCAGGCGCCGCACAACATCTGTGGCGCACATTGGCTTTATGGAGGGCGTCTAACTGGGCACACTGGGATGGATGGACTGGCGAACCTGCCCAAGGTGCACTGCACCAGTCACTCGATAACCGCTGGAGAAATGCACCACACCCGTGACCCTTCAAGGAGAAGCAAGATAAATAATGGATGGAATTTCTTTACCAGGACTCTGTGCATAGAGGTGAAAAAAAATGAATGTGTGCATCAGAGTGGTCAGAGGGAGGTGTGAACACTAATCCGTAAAAATTATGGACAGCCTGCAGATTTTTCTGTCACCGTTCTAAAAGAATTGTCAAATAATGAAAATATTCCATTGACCCCTGACTTAGACAAACCTGCACATTTCTAAAATAAAGAGACAGGTGGTCACAAATTATTAAAATAGGCCAGAATTTTGCTCATAACACACGTGTCTCTGCATTTGTCTCATGGTTATTGTTACCAAAAGTTTTACCCACTAGCAGGCTAATTCCATGGCTAACATATATTGCCTAATAGAACTCAACGGGCGGCAGCTATCTATATTCATGTCTATGAATTAGCGGATCAACAGCCACACATTACAATTATTAAATTAGTAGCGGATTGAATTGTTAGATATACATGTTTTGTCGTACTACAATATATTGTAGTATAGCACAGAAGTAGGCTAGCCAGAGGAGATCGCCGTTAAAACTTTAACAACCTCACAGTCACCTCATCTTTGGTCTTTATTTCTTCAACTTCAGATGAACCGCCAGGACGGCCCACCGCTGCCTCTGCTGCTGGCGCGGCTCCCGTGGCTGCACTACGGTCACTGCAGTGAGTTCCTGAAACTGATTATAGTTGGCAACTAAACGTTAGCTAGCCTATAGTGTCGTTGTCTTTATGTTTACAGCGCAAAGCTTGGTTGCCAACTAGCAAAGCTAAAGACTTCATATGTGTAGGCTCAACATGTTAAATTTAATGAGACTTTGCATAAAAACAAACAAACTAGTTCACTCGTCGGAAAGGAAGCAGTCAACAGCTGTCTCCCTTCCGCTTCTTTCCTTTTCTTTCTATTTCCATTTTTTCTTCTGATAACCTGATTTGTGCTTTTTGGGCAACATGAGGACTTGTGTCAAGGCTATTATGATCTGGCTGGCCAGGGCAGGGCCCTTTGTCACTCTCAAGCTCAGGCTGTTGAGTGGAATATACCATTTTACACCTGCTAGAGGGGGGACTTGGCAATAATGGCGAAATAAAAACATAAGGGGGAAAAATCATGGGCCCTTCTCCAGCCCTGGGTATTCAGGTCCACTTTTCCCCCCACATCAACGCCCCTGGTCACAGCACCCCTCCACTTTGCTCACTCACACACAGAACACTGAGAAGAGAAGAGAACAGCGTGCTCTCTCGGTGTGTCTCTCCCTCAGTCACTAAAGTTTGCGCTTTTTTTCCATTAACGTTTAGGGGTTTTTTTTACCCTGGAAATTCAGAGATCTTGCGAGAGCACAATTTGAATTGTCTCTGCAGGACACTCTGGCATCGAGCAATGATACTCACACCGCCCCAAAGCGGCAAGATTACATGTTAAGTCTATGGTTGAGGCCGTCAGAGGACTGTCGCAGTCTCTGCGGCGCTTTGTGAGCATTAGCTCCGTCAAGTTTTCAAGCTTTTCCTGGGTTTTAAGCTTCAAATCTCATAACGCTAGCAACGCAGAAGTTCAGCTAGCCCCTCCCCATTGCACCGCCAGATAGACAGACAGACAGACAGACAGACAGACAGATAGACAGACAGACAGACAGACAGACAGACAGACAGACAGATAGATAGATAGATAGATAGATAGATAGATAGATAGATAGATAGATAGATAGATAGATAGATAGATTGATTGATTGATTGATCCCGAAACAAGGGGAAATTCAATTTGTGAAGTCCTCGTAAATGTACAAATACATTTTAGATTGGGGGAGAAAAAAATAAAATAAAATCATTTAGGAAACATTAATTAAATAAGCTGCAACTACTTCAAATGGTTGCAGCGTATTTTATTTTTTTAGGTCTTAACACTATTACCAAGTTCAGTTTATTAACTTGATAAAATTCAGTCCAGACTGCTCTGTGTGATGCTCAGAATAGAAAGTCAACTGATTCACTGGGATGTGCATTTTTAAACTAAACTGTAACATTCAAAGCTTTTTTTAAACTGTGAATATTGATTACCTGTCAGCTTCATCAGTTTATCACTTTTCTACAAGGGAGGCTAAATAACTTATTCTATATCCCTTTCACTGTTTTTCTTTTCAACTCTCCAACCTTATGAAATTCATTTAATTATGTTAGAAATTCTTTATTTGAAAAGTTCCAATTTTTCCATTTAGATTACATTAGAATACTACCTTTTTTCTATTCTAGTAATATTTATTACACACAAAAAAGTGTGTAGGCTAATTATGGTGACTGAAAACAATTTACCAAATAAATAACCAAATAGATCCACATGTACTGTTATTCACAACTATTTTCACAAATTGAACAGTGCTGCTGTTCAAGCAGTCCCGTCATGTTTAAACATAGCTATGTGCAAAATTAGGAATCTCACATTTTTCATATTACAAAAGACGGTTTCAGCAGCAAATCAAGACTCATAGGGAGCTGGAAACAGTAAATATTTGTTTTACTCCCATATTGACCAGAGTTAATTTAATTCGCTACTCCTTCCCAGACTCCAGTGAAATACTGTTTGTCATTGTTATCTTCACCACTCTTTCTGCTGCGGTCTTTTTGCGTTTTTTCCTGACAGATTCTCACCATGAACTGACAGAACTTATAGAACGATTATTCTCCCGATTCATAAACACCGTCATAAAAGCGTCTCTCTTTCTGTGAGTTTTCTCGCTTTGACTGGCAGGTTTAGACTGCTTGGATGGAGAGGAGGGCTGAAACACCCATTAAAACCAGGCAGCCTTAAATGAGCAGGAGCAACCAGATCACTACAGGAACGACATTTAATTTTGCAATCCATTTGAGAAGCACTGAACTAGTTGAACTTTTGAAGGTCTTAACGCTCTTGACGCAGCACGGCAACCAATCTAACGTGGTGTTAGTATCATTAAACTGTCTCACTATAGTGACGTTGCCTGACGTCAATGCTGCCTAGCCAACCTCAATCTGCTAGTGTTTAAAACATCCAGCAGAGAAAGGCAGCTTTGCAAGCTTCAGCTTAAAAAATTATCTTATGTGTCGAACTAGTCGCTTTGTGAGCGTTTTTTGACTCTGACAAAGCTTGTGATCTAAACGCACCATTATTGCATGACGTAAGCAGTTCGGGGAACCAATCAAATCTGTGTAAGTGATGTAGATGGGCCAGAGGCGAGCAAAGCTGATGACGACAGCGCTGCGACGTCCGGAATCATTTAGTATACAGTGGACTACAGATGAACACTAGTTGTTTGAAACAGCTTTGGCCTCTACAATGAATGAGTCAGACGAACAGAAAACCGTGCTCGAATTGTTCCTTTGCAACAAGGACGTTTTTGCTGTTTTGCCGACTAGATATGGCAAGAGTTTAATCTACCAGTTAGCTCTACTGGTAGCTAATGCTACCGCTCTGAGTAAGTCACACCATGTATTGTTGTGATTGATTATGGCGTTATCCAATTGCGTGCAGTGAGAGCTTCAAATGCATGCTTGGTTCAACCCCTCGAGTTATGCCCTTTGCATTACTCGTTGCCAGACCTATAATTTTAATAGATTAGGGTCTGGATTTTTCCAGGCTAGGTTTGTTCAGCTTCAGGTTTATTTTTTTACTTTGGTTTGTGGTACTTACTTATTAAACTAGTAGAGTTTAGGTAAACTTGGGTTTTGTTCAGACGTGGTGATCGTAGAATGCGACTCGCATCTCTGCCTGTCAGAGATCTTTTTAAACCATCAGCAGGCGCTAACCAGTTTTCTTTTACTACATGCACTGAGTGTCTGACACTTTCTTGCTGTTTATTATATAAAAAATAAAGGTAGTTGTGGTATAAAACTATATTACAAATCAATTAGCTACACACACACACACACACTCTCTCACTCTGTCTGCTGGTCATCAGAGTGTGTTTGTTTTTTAACTGTCAGCTGGTTCTAAACAGTTTTTTTTTTTTTTACTTCACGCACTGAGTGACTTACTTGCTGTATTCTATAAAAAAAAAATAAAGTTGGTGTGGTATAAAACAATTTCACAAATCAATTAGCTACACACACATAGGCATACCTGGTGTGGAAATAAAATACATAACTAAATAAAAAATAACCAAAAAATAAATAAAATGACAGTGATCACAAAAGAATTGAAAGTTACAAAAAAAAAGTTCTGTTGAGATGAAAACTCTTGTTCATTACGTTTGACTTAATAATTGCAACCGCAAGTGTTATATTCATTGTTGCAAAACTGGTTCTTTATATAGTTAATTTGTTATCAAAACCATCCATACAATCCTTATTAGATAATAAGCTAGGAGTCACAACAGGAACGCCAATGATTATGTGTGTAAAAATCTTCTTCTTCTTACTTCTCCTTGGCTCTATATCCAGACATAACTCATGTGAGGTTTGTGTGCATAGCTGTAACTAAAAGTTTTAGCAGTGATGATGATGCTGTTTTTCAACCTTTGCAACCTATATCAGAGATTCTGTCTGTAAAACTTCATCAATTTAACTAACAGCAAGATTGGATTGCTATAAAAGATGAACAGATGAGACTGAAATCACTGACTTTGTTGCCTTCAAATTAAAAAGAGTAGCTCATTGAAATGACCTGGCATATGAGGAAACTGCTGCTAAGAGTATTCATAATAGTAAGAGAGAACTGCAGGGACAACATGATCTTCAGGAACTTTGTGTAATGAGGTTTCAATATATTCCAGACTGTTGAGCAAGCACTTGTGTGGTCTTCTTCCACTGAAGAATGCACAACACTCATTTGCAACAGTTCAGAGCTTGCTTACTGGGAGCATGTGGGGTGAGTGCATGTGCACAGGTGGTGAGTAAGAGACTTTTGGACAATGTCCTTATGGCAAGAGGGGAAAGAAAGAGCCAAGTGGCAAAATCTAATATTTTTGCTTTTACATCAGTGCAGGTCATCTCATATTACAGGCTTCTCCACATCTGTTTGAGCGCTGGTGACCCTGTGGTTCCTGAGGATGAGCTTGAAGATATAGCAGACGATGAGAAGGAGGTAGTTTAGAGGGAGTCATTGGGGTTCTCTGGTGGGACCAACTGTTCTGTGAATATGTTTTAGTGATAGTGCAACTATGGAAAACTGCTATGGAAAAATTGCAAAGCTTGTTGATGGAAAATGCATTGGACACTACAAGGAAGGTACCCAGAAAAATCTCTGCAGACCACCCTCACCCTCTATGATGTTCCACTTGTTAAAAAGGAAAGACCAGCCAAAAGGTCTCAGTCGCAGCTCCTGATCCAAATCTCAGATTTGTCTTCAGTAGATCCAGCACATCTACCAGATACTTCATGTTTATTCAATTAAAGTTGTGCCTGCTTGCTAAGATTTTTTAGAGAAAAAACTGACCACATGGATTCAAACCAATAGTTTACTCTACACATATAACGTGACTGTAAAACAACAGTGCTTTTCCTAGTGAAGGAAAATGAAGCCAACTACTCAAACCGTGTTATAGGAGTGGCCATTATTCCAGAAGTGTGGTTAATTTTATTTTATTTAAAATTTAGATTTAACATTTGTCATTTAGACTTAACATTTAGATTTAGATTTAACATTTAGATATAATATTGATTTAATATTTATTCGTCAACTTTTTATTATTGTTTTATTGTTAAGCCCCCAATTTGCCTAGGAAGGCAATCAAGGAGCACTGCCAAGGCATTCGTAAGTCCAAGAAGAAAATAAACGTGGTAAAAGTAAGGCGTTTGGGGCAGATTAAACCTTATTACAAGCAGCATTTGGACTGCCCTGAGCACTCCCCATCATACGGATGTACAGACGTCGACAAAATTGTTGGTACCCTTCATTAAATCAAAGAAAAACTCATAATGGTCACAAAAATAACTTTAATCTGACAAAAGTAATAATAAATAAAAATTATATAAATGTTGACCAATGAAAGTCAGACATTGCTTTTCATCCATGCTTCAACGGAATTATTTAAAAAATAAATGCATGAAACAGGCCTGGACAAAAATGATGGTACCCACAACTTAATATTTGGTTGCACAACCTTTTGAGGCAATCACTGCAATCAAATGATTCCTGTAACTGTCAATGAGACTTCTGCACCTCTCAGCAGGTATTTTGGCCCACTCCTCATGAGCAAACTGTTCTAGTTGTTTCCGGTTTGAAGGGCGCCTTTTCCAGACAGCATGTTTCAGCTCCTTCCAAAGATGCTCAATAGGATTGAGATCAGGGCTCATAGAAGGCCAGTGTTTTCCTCTTAGCCCTTCTTGGGTGTTTTTAGCTGTGTGTTTTGGGTCATTTTCCTGTTGTAAGACCCGTGACCTGCGACTGAGACCATGCTTTCTGACACTGGCCAGCACATTTCTCTCTAGAATCCCCTGATTGTCTTGAGATTTCATTGTACCCTGCACAGATTCAAGACACCCTGTGTCAGATGCAGCAAATCAGCCCCAGAACATAACCGAGCCTCCCCCATGTTTCACAGTAGGGACCATGTTCTTTTCTAGATATTGTTCATTTTTCCGTCTGTGAACATAGAGCTGATGTGCCTTGGCAAAAAGTTAAATTTTTGTCTCATCTGTCCACAGGACATTCTCCCAGAAGCTTTGTGGCTCGTCAGCATGTAGTTTGGCATACTCCAGTCTGTTTTTTTTAATGATTTGTCCTCTCCTTGTTCGTCTCCCATGAAGCCCTCTTTGGCTCAAACAGCGAAGGATGTTCCGATCTGACACTGATGTTCCTTGAGCATAAAGTTCAGCTTGGATCTATTTTGAAGCCTTTCTAGGCTCTTTTGTTACCATTTGGATTATCCGTATCTTTGATATGTCATCAATTTTACTCCTGCAGCCACGTCCAGGGAGGTTGGCTACAGTCCCATGGATCGTACATTACTGAATAACATGTGCAGCTGTAGTCAAGAAACATCTAGCTGCTTGGAGAGGGTCTTATAGCCTTTACAGTTAACATGCTTGTCTATGATTTTCTTTCTCATCTCCTGAGACAACTCTTTCCTTTGCTTCCTCTGGTTTATATTGAGTGTGGTACAAACCACGTCACCAAACAACACAGTGACTACCTGGAGTCCTATATATAGACCCACTGAGTGATTACAGGATTGTAGACACCTAGGATGCTGATTAGTTCTCATACCTTGGATTAACATGTCCCTTTGGTCACATTATTTTCATTCTTTTCTAGGGGTACCATCATTTTTGTCCAGGCCTGTTTCATGCATTTATTTTTTAAATAATTCTGTTGAAGCATGGATGAAAAGCAATGTCAGACTTTCATTGGTCAAAATTTATATAATTTTTATTTATTATTACTTTTGTCAGATTAAAGTTATTTCTGTGACCATTATGAGTTTTTCTTTTATTTAATGAAGGGTACCAACAATTTTGTCCACGTCTGTATTACATCTGATGGTGTCTACCTTCCCTCTGAAGTGGTCTGCAAACTCCTCACAGAGTGTTTGAGGAGGTTTTCTAAAAAGTATTAGATGAATGCTTAAGAATATTGTCAATGGTGCAAAACAGAATTTTTTTTTTTTTTTTTGATGTTCTGATATGATTCTGGAAAAGTATGCATTTCTGGAATTTCTTAAAGCATTACTGTATAATTTGAGATGTTCTATGTATTGAAGAATACCATATTTTTGTGAAGACTTTTATATGCATTTTACTATAACCTGCTTTACATATATTTGGGTAAACATTTTATATGTAGGTTCATATAACCTGCCTTACTATGTCAAAAAGGAACCAGCTGGTTACACAGAGTTGAAGGACAACTTGTTTTTGCAGGGAACCATTGTACCATGATCCTCCCTTATGTTGGGCCGAGACTAGAAGAGATAAGGGGGGAAAACACTCCTTATGGAGGTTACAAGAATTATTGACATTAGGGTCAGTGAGTCTAAACTGTGAAAAAATACTGGGTGTGTTCAACTGTGATTCTGTGTTGTGGTTCTGTAATAAAAGCGTGATGCCCTGTTTAGAATTTAGTCAGTACAGTTTACTGTCACTGGCTCCATCTAAATCAGGTGCGTACTTTAAAACAGAATTCTGTTGTGTGTTGTCTTCTCTCTGTTCTGGGTAAAGTCTCTTCAAAGATCTCGCTGAGGACAGTTGGGGTCCTTTAAAGATTAGCAGTCAGCAGTCCGGATTGGGCAGCAAGGTTTACATGAAATACATGATATAAAGAGAAAATAAATCCCAACAAAAACTCTGATGATTTATTGTGCGTACCAACCGCAGTCCGGGGGTGCTATGAACGGGAGAAGGGGACTTTGAAAGCTAAGCTTGCTAAGTGTTGTGAGGAAACAGGACTGTCTTGGGTCAAAGCTTTGCCTTTGGCTTTGTTTTACATAGGGATAAGAAAAGAGCCAAAAATAAACTGAGTCCTGAGGTTCACTGATTGATTAGTGAGGTGTGAGATATCTGGAAAGCCAGGTGAATTGAATTAATCTTGATTACTGCATACGGTGAGAGTTTATGCGTCGTTCCGCTCCTGAACTTAAGTTAACATAAGCCTGTGAATATTCTCATTCATCCAGGTCATGGTTATCTCAAGGACCAGTCCCAGCCTGGTCAGCTGCGAGCATGAACTGATCAAGCCTCTTGGATAAGAGGTGAAACGTCTTCCAAGACAAATTACCAAGTCCAGTTGCGTTCGATTGAAATTTCCTTGAGTTAAGTTAACATGTTAACTCTATTTTATGGTCGGGTTTTCCATCGGAAGTCAGCCTAATAGCTGAGTTAAGCTGCAATTTAAACTTCTCATGATGTCTCGGTCATTTACCGAATATATCTGTGGATGATCTTCATCGACTTGTCCAGCTGGCTCCCATCTTAACTTAGATCTTCAGTAACCCCCCTGAGATGTGTGAGGTCCCAAAGCACCGGCTAACTGTGACCTGCTGCTAACTGCAGTTTACATGTTTTAATGTGTTTACATTCACATATAAAGGTATACTAAATCTACATTTGTCATCATATAAATATATAACTCACCCATTTCAGCTGTCGGTCTCCAGGCGAACATCCAGAGCTTCTTCTTTCAGCTGTTGTGTCGAGTGATTACATAGTTCCTCCAGCACAAAGCTGAAGTTGGCCTCTGATTCTAGCCTCTGATTTTGGAAACGGCCAACGGGCGATCCCACCTAATTTCTCACTGAAAAAAACAGACACTTTAAACAGTGAAAAATCAGTTGGAGTAACCTTTTAGCCATTTCCAGAATTAGAAATTGAAGCCAACTTCAGCATTCAGTCCGCCATACTAATCTACTGCATTACCCATAATCCTTTAGGCCAAACTTTCATTCCATATATTCAAGGTTGATTCAATATATTCAGACTTTTATTCCATATATTCAAGGTTGATTCAATATATTCAGACTTTCATTCCATATATTCAGAGTTTTATTCCATATATTCAAGGTTGATTCAATATATTCAGACTTTCATTCCATATATTCAAAGTTAATTCAATATATTCAGACTTTTATTCCATTTAGTCAAGGTTGATTCAATATATTCAGACTGTCATTCCATATTATCAAGGTTCATTCAATATATTCAAGGTTCATTCAATATATTCAAGGTTCATTCTATATATTCAGACTTTCATTCCATATATTCAAGTTTGATTCAATATATTCAGACTAGGCCTGGCCGGTATACCGGTTCATACCGAAAACCGGTGTTTATTTTCATTATGATATGAATTTTTAATATACCGCTATACCTGTGAATATCTCAGACAACTTTCGGAACGTTTAATGTGGGGAAGTGTTTCAGGGGTACCCGATTTCACTGCTACATGCTCTTCGGCACAGTGTGAAAAGTAATGTTTTTGACCAAGTACAGCTATTGGCAGGAGCTTTCAGAGCAAAAAAACACAATGCTGAGGAAGTAATTCCAAAAAGGCGAGTCACGTCTGTAGTTTAGAAGGCTTTAAAAAGTCAGACGAGAACCGAAAAGCATATCTTTTACAAGCGCTATTGCGAGTAACCAGTAGGGTGGAGTGTTGAGCACTATTTGACCGTCTGTAGGTATAGCCAGACAACGGCTGCAAAACCAGTAGATAATAAATCATAAAGAGCGGTAAATATGTTTTACATACCATCTACGATACTTCTGCCGTCTTTTTTTTCTGTTGCTATCTGAATATTAACCAGCTAACAATCTCCTACGGTTGCCATGTTAATTTTACTTATTCGTTGGCAAAATCCGGTCTGAGTCTTTACTTTGCCCCCTACTTGGATTCTTCAGTACTACACGAAAAGCCAGTAGAAGATGCAATTTGCTGCTTGCATAAACGTGAGGTTAAAAAACATGTATACTTTCAGCCTTAGAACATCAAGAATGTCTACTAGAATCATAATCATGTTAATGCTTTTCATATCATTCACTTGTGTCTGGTAAAAACAACATGAACAGTCCATATGGCAGTAAAATGGGCTATTTAAAGCACATTTTTATATTATTAATTCTTATAAAATAATGTGGATATGAACAGTCTTGTATGCAAAAAGAAATACCGTAATACCCATATGGTTTTTTTTTAAATACCGTGATATGAACATTTTGCCATACTGCTCAGCCCTTATTCAGAATTCAATATATTCAGACTTTCATTCCATATATTCAAGGTTGATTCAATATATTCAGACTTTCATTCCATATATTCAAGGTTCATTCTATATATTCAGACTTTCATTCCATATATTCAAGGTTCATTTCTATATATTCAGACTTTCATTCCATATATTCAAGGTTCATTCTATATATTCAGACTTTCATTCCATATATTCAAGGTTCATTTCTATATATTCAGACTTACATTCCATATATTCAAGGTTCATTCCATATACAGTAGTAGGCACATAGAAGTTCCCATGGTTCCTTGGTAGGACCTCTGCAGGACCGTGATTGGTCCATGACGGGCTGCCCCTTGGACCGTGGGGGAAATTTAATCCCCCGCAATGACATAGTAAATGCAGCCACGCCTGTTAACTCCCCTCTGTCGCCAGTGTAAAAATCAGCTGCAGTGCCTCATTTGTCCGTGGGGAGGAGCAGTGATTGGGTTATGTCCTGAAGAAATCGTCAGTCACTTTTCCTCCTCATTTTTCCCTCAGACGAATTGCCTCAAAAACAGGCGATCTATTAAGAGTGAGGAGTCACATGCCTATTTGGGCAGGGTCTGAGTTAGTCGGCCGTTGTAAGAAGATGCTATCGGTTGCCAGGGCAACGTCTTTAGAACTTAACAGTATTGACGCGACTTACATTCCAGAGCTCTTTAATTTTTGATTTAATTTCAGACATCAAACATCCATACAAGCTCCCCTGCAGCGGAATGTCAGCAGATTGAGAAAATCCATCCATCAAGTTACACTGATTAGACAGCATGATTATTGGACAGGTGTTCCTTTCTCTGTCCACAGTAAAAGGCCAATCTATCACCATTTTTTCCCACCTTTTCTAGTTTATGCAATCAGAAGAGCTTAACTGATAGAGCATAACATGATAGAGCTTAACTGCAACCCTGCAGTTAAGCACTGTCATGCTAAACATATTTTTTTTGCATCAATACATTTGGCATATTTGACCCAAACCACAGAAAAAAAGGCACTGCAATCATCAACTGTTTGTCATGCTTGTAGAATGACAGCTATCATAAGAGATTGATCAGGCAAGGGGTTTGATAGTGATGCGTACCGCATAGTTGCTACCCCTGGAGAACTGACCCTGGTAAATTTGTCTGGAAACACCTAAGAGCTTGTGGCTTTTTCCCCCCCTGACTGTTATTGATGTATCTAAACCAATTAATCCAAAAGCTACTTGCTCTAAGTTTGTAAAATATAATTCTTGGAAGATTTGGGTCGATACAGCATCTTTGAAAGTTGCTGGTTCAATGCCGAAGTTTCCAGACTTCTCAATTTGGACCGAGTTAGTCAGAGGAATTTAAAGATTTAGAAAGATGAAAGAATGACTTAATGTTGGAAACTGGAATTGTAATCCTGTATTCAAATCCAGGTTAGTCTGTGTAAAGGGTACGGCTACAGCAATGTGTCAATGCTATAAATACAATGATGTTTATCTTCCATGTGTAAAAAAATGTATTATTCCATCGAAGATGAAGTAATTATTTGGTATCATTTCAAATTCACAACCACATTTTTTTAACAGTAATCTATCTCAAAATAAGTTTGTCAACTGTTTATCTTATTAAATAATTCAAGACAAATCTGTATTTTGAATCTACACCTGACTGAAGAACCAGTTCCTTTTAAATTATTTAGAAGTAGATCCCTGCGGTGTCAGAATTCACAACATGACCTTCATTTCTCTGAGATGTTGCGTCAAACTTTGCAGTTGCTGTATGTTGAAACTAAATGCGATTTAAGTAGGTAGATGTCATCTTCATCTGGTAGTCAGGAGCAGAGAGAAACATGATTTGATGTTATTTTTGAAGGATTCTTAAGATAGTTAAGTAGTTTAAAACATTTATTGGGTCATGTACAGTAGTTCTAAGCTGTAATAAATTTGTAACTATTTCTGTAATAAGACCTACCATAAATGTCAATATTTAGACATATGAACTTCATTATTTTGGTTATATAAGACGTTCAACCATTTCTGAACCTTGAACAGACATGCTGTCGACGGTGTCGAAAAAACATGTCAAAAAAACTTTCACTCTGCACCTGCCAGAGACGTCTTTTCAACATCGGGGAAATACGTTGAAAGGACATTGCTTAAACTTGCTTATTGGGCTAACAGGCATCTGACAAGGCAAAACTTAAATTAAACACGTCTGCAGTCACAAAGATCATTCAGTTTTTTAGTGTATATTCACTGACAAGTTGGCATGTTGTTTACGTATTTGTTGGACGTTATTTGTGCAGAGTATGCTTCAGTGTTAACTCTAAAATCACGGCAAACATTTATTAGAATGCAAAAATCTGTGGACAAGTAATGATATAAATTATGTCCTGCAGCCTCCAAGCTATATACGTAGATTAATATGAAGCATGGAGATATGTCAACGTAACACATGGAGAATAATTTCACAAATCCTCTGCATAATATTGATTTGTTTTATTTATCTTTCCTCATGCCAGCTCCCCCCTCGGGTTATTCCCGGCCACCCAGAACTTTAATATTAACAATAATATGTATAATAATAATAATAATAATATCAAAATAATACATTGCGTTTATAAGTCCCTTTCGGACCACCAACACATAAATAGCTACACAAGGAATAAATAGAAATGAAGAAAAGAAGAGGGAACCCACAGCGCAGATTTGAATTCATTAAATCGGTAGGTTGTAGCCTACATTTATTTCTACACTATCCAAATAAATGTTGCTACTTATTTTGTTTTGAATTTCTTCACCCTGCTTGTTATTATCAGGCAGCTGACAAGGAGAGACATTAAACATTAAAGTTTTGTATTTTAAATGCCGTGATGCTGCAAGATCTTCCGTCCTTGCAGCATCACGGCAAAAAACTCGTCCAGCTTGGGTAGTACGCTACTCACTGTAAAGCCGCAGATTAGATATGAAGCTCTCATCTGACCACCAAGTCAGCCATAAGACGGACTCAGCCAAGTCAAACACGCATGCAGTCACAAAGATCATTCGGTTTTTAGTGTATATTCACGGAAAGTTGGCATGTTGTTTATGTATTTGTTGGACTTTATTTGGGCCATATGCTTCAGTGTTAACATTAAAACCACCACAGGCCAAACATTTATTAGAATGCAAAATCTGTAGACAAGTAATGATATAAATTGATATAATATAAAGTGATGAATTTTTATTTGTGCTGTGTTTATGTATCTTTACTACTTACTGTACAACTGAGAGTGAGGAGTTGTCGTCGTGGTACAGAGCCCCTCCCCTCGATCCTCGGGCTCCGCCATCTTGTCTTCCTTCCATTCTGATTTTAGGTTGTCTACACAATTGAGCCCTCTGTATGCTGAACACTTTTATTTCCATTAAAAGACTTGGCATCCTTTTGTTCCTAAGACATTGCCCTGTCGTTATTTGTATAGATATCCAACTTCATATTGAGATCTGATGTACCTAATGTGTTTCTTTAAAGTGACAGTGTGTAGTTTTTGCAGTACATCTTTGAAAATAGCAATTAAAATATTATGTAATAACAATTACGTAAAGCACATTAATTGCAAAATATTGGCGATATTGTAAAATATGACTTTAAAAATCTGTTTTAAAATACATAGGAACGGGTCCTCTTTTCAGGGGAAAGCCATATTAGATGACGTCTTTACTTCTACTAGAGCCCTGATGGACAAAGCGCACGGAACAAGCCCGCTATTATAACATTGATTTCACGTCAAAATGCAACAAAGTTTCGCTATAAATAAATTTTTACGTCTTCGCTAGTTCCAAGCGATGAAAGAGAGACTGATGTGCTCGTCATGCTATTGCAAATAGATAATTCTCAGGGAATTGAGCATTTGAAAACAGCACTAGTTGGACCTCCGTTGTTGAGTTTCTTACTTAAGGTTTTACTTAATAAAGTCCCGCTGTGTACCCAGCAGTACACAGCGGGACGCAGCAGTGATGAGGGTTCCCACCTTCTGCTCTTTGTAGTTTAACTCGATCATTCCGTTTTTTTAATTTTAACATGACTTTGGAGTCCTTTGGAGTCCACATCAGTAGCGTATCACCAAAATAAAAGCACGGAGCACGGAAGCTAACGGAAATGAACAACTCTATATCTGGTGGGATATGTATCTCTATATATATATATCTACATCCGGTCTCAAAACAGGAAGTTAGCCTTTTCTCGTGCACAGGGTCTATCGGGACCGATCAGTAGCCGTTGGCTGGCCTCCTCCTCCCTCCATCCTTCTCCCGGCCCTCCGGGAGCTGTGTGGCTGCCGGTGGACTCTGGTCTCTGAGCTGACCACGTTACATGTTCAGCCTGGCCTCTGCAGAGCTGGGACCAATCTAGCCGGGGATCGGTGCTAAAGACCCAGTCAAGTGGCAGCAGATCGGTCCACTACCCGGCCCTTCACTGCGTCAGAGAACCTGGCCTTCCCGCCCAGTTTGACGAGCTGTTGTACCTCGTAGGTCCAAGCATCACCTGCCAAGAAACCGACTACTATGCTGAGTGGCTGTCCATCTGTCTGCGGTTAGTAAAAGTGTATAATATAATATGTGAGTGGTGCGGGACGTGCTGTGGTGAAGCCATTGCCAGGCCTGGGTCGTGTTGCGGCCAATAGCTCCTCCAGAGTGGCTGTCCAGGTGAGGAAGCTGTACTTGGCTTCCTCACCTGGACTTTGCAGCCACAAAGGGTCTTTTAAGAGCCACCCACCAACCTATGAAGAGCTTTCGTGTCTAAATAGTTTAACCAGCTCCTGATTTTTTGACGCGGCACAAATTGCCACTAAAGTTAAGGTTTTTCAAATTCAGACGGAAAAATGATGGTCACACATGAATGTACAAAATCCATCCATCATCTGTTGGGGTACCAGCATCAGAGCCAGGGACTTAAAACGACTCAACAACCTGATAAAGAAGGCTGGTTCTTTTCTGGGGACAACTGGAGAAAATGATGAAAAAAAGTATTCTTCATAAAATAAAAAAAGATTATGGACAACCCTGAGCATCCTTATCATGAGACTATCCTACAGCAGAGTATCTTCAGTAGGAGGCTTCTTCAGTTTTGCAGCACCATGGACCACTACAGGAAATCCTTTCTCCCCAAAGCCATCAGAACTCTTTGAAAAATGAATTAGTAATGAGCTGAACTATAACTATTAATATACCCATGGGATCAATAAAGTATATGAATTGAACTGAATTGAATTAAACACTGAAAACCAGTCTTATAAGCCGTTTTTGGAAACTGATAGATAAAATTGTAAAATTAGATCAATCAATGTGTTACCTGATCCATAAAATATAATTTGTTCTCCAAGTTATTGATTTATTTGATTCAAGTTATTCTGTCGATTAAGATTTTCAACCATCTTAAAAGATTGAAGGCAGATGCCGGCTTACTACAGGAGACTCATAAATCAAGCTAAACTGCAGATGATTTAAAATCACCTGAGTATCCTAATACTCCTAATGATAAACGAGGAGTAGCAATATTAAAAAATAAAAATACTTATTTTAAAGTAATAGACACAGTTACAGATCCAATGGGTAGATTTATCATATTAAAACTATTTATACATAACCATAAGTTATGTATAGTTAGTGTATATGGCCCAAATGTTGACGATTCCTCATTCTTTCATACCTTTTTCTCAGTTTTGGCTAATCACATGGATTGCTCACTTCTTGGAGGGGACCTCAACTTAGGTTTAAAAGAGGAAATAGATAGGCTCGGTACAACAGGGACTCAATCCAGAGATATAGTTAAACAGTACATGAGCAATTATGGACTTTGCGATGAATGCCGATCTCTTCAGCCCAACGACAGAAAATACTCTTTTTTTCTCAATTATCCACCATTCTTATTCTAGATTGGACTATTTCTTAGTCAGCAGCTCACTGTTGAATGATATTTCAGATACTGAGATACATCTCATAGTTATTAGCGATCACGCTCCTGTTTCTTTAAATCTAGTAAATAGGAAAGCAACCCTTCAATACAAAAATTGGAGATTTAATACATCAGTACTTATGGATAGAGAATTTAGGATATATATTCAAAAAGAGTGGGCTTTAATGTTGGAACTTAATGACCTGCTGGTGTGTCGCCATCCACTCTCTAGGAGGCAGGGAAAGCTGTGATTAGAGCTAAAACAATTTCATTCTCAATCAATAAAAAAAGATAAGAAAATAAACAAGCTTCCCTCGATGAGGAGAGCTAAAGCAAAATACGTAAAGCAAAATTAATTCAAATACTTCGAATAAAAAACTTTGAACATAGTAAAGTAGCTTTTTAGCTAACCAGCTAAAAATAAAGAAAGAAATAACAACTATATCTCCAATCAAATACCAAACACAAAATTCACGTAGATTAATAGATTTAATAGATTATTCCTACTGTAAAAACATCCAAACCAATATATTATCTTTAGATACAGAAAAAGCATTTGATAGCCTTGACGGGAAATTTTAAATTCAGGTTAATAGATTCTTTAATAAACCGGTTAAAAATATTATAGAGCTCCCCAACGGCATGTATTAGGACTAATAACAAGGCAGGGATGTCTACTTTCTCCCTCCCCGTTTGCTGTTTTTATTGAACTATTAGCAATCAGGCAAACTAATAATATTAAAGGTATACAATGCAATAAAATAGAACATAAAATTTGTCTGTATGCAGATGATGTACTACTTTTTCTACAGCATTCACACACTTCTCTCTCTCAGGGAATCAAGCTGATGTGGTCGGCTGGTGGGCGGCGGGGGCTGCAGCCTTTTCAATTGCCCTGGGCTGGTTCTTGTTGCCGGCTCCCCGTTGGCCCCTTGTCATACCTACTCATCAGGGTGTCCTGTGGGTGGCTGCGGTGGGTGGGCGCTGTCTCTTGGCCTGGTCAGCCATACTGGCAGTGGACATGGCTCCTGGGTCTTGGTCCAAGTACTCTGCGGGGTGCTGGGTACAGGCCCATTGGCCGGTGTCGGTCGGCCTCTGCGGTGGTCTGGCCGTGTGGTGGGGTGTGGTCTGGTGGGCGCTGGGTTCGGTAGCTTCCCGGCCATCAGACGACAATAGCAAAGGTGGTGGATGTCTGCCTGTTGGGTCGGCCACCTGGGGCCACGGTCTGCTCATGGGCATGGTGCGCTGGGTTCCTACCTCAGTGCGGGGGCCCTTGTGGTTGGCGGGGAAGGCATTTACCATCCAGCACAGGTGCTCTCCCTAATGGGTGCGCTTGGATGGGTCGGAGGATGTGCACGGGGAGGGTGGGCTAAACTCAACCTTGGTGTCTAGTGTCCTGTGTTTTGATAGTAGTCTGAATGTTGCGATGGATTTAGGCCTTCCCCTGGGATGGGGGCGGGGGGATGGCCTTGGCCCCCATGGGGTTTGGTGGTGCCACGGCCGTGGGCAACAACTTTGACGTGCTGGGGCCTCCCACCCCTGGTGGATCGTGCTGAGCAGGGGTCCCTATTGGAGTCAGCAGGGGAACTGGCTCCCTGGGGATGGCATTGTGTCACCCCAGTCGTTTCCTCCCCATCCCCAGATGCCTCTGTCCATCTGCTTCACATAGGGCACGTCACTGGGGTGGGGGCCTGTTTTTTGGGGTCCGAATTTTAATTGTACAACAATTGTAGACAGTTTCACTCGCAACATGGCGGTGGGGATTGGCCCGGGTTGGCGGTGGCGTATGGTCCCTCTGGCTTGTGGCGGCGGCGTTGGGGAACCCTTGTCGGCCGATCCTTGGTTGGGGCCCTGCTGGGGGGCAGGGAACCCATGATCCCTGTGGCCTCCGGGTCCTCCGGGTCCTGGTCTGGGCCCGTCCTGGCTGTAGTGAATCCTCAGCGAGGACGGTTGCTTTTTTCCCTCCTCCTGTGTCTTATCCCAAAGCTCTCTGCCTCCTGTGCCTCTGTGGAGTATCTTCTTATTTTTTTTATTTTTTTATCCCACGTTTTTTCCCCATTATTATCACCCCAGTGTTCCTACCTAAGTACAGTCCTGGGCATTGCCTTCCCTCTGCTGACCTCAGGAGGGCCCTGCACTGAAGCTCAAGCCTCCTTCCTGCTTGAGGAGTGAGCAGACCCATTTTGTCACCCGAGGGGGTGGGGTTCCCCCAGCTGGACGTAGCGTGTGGAAGGATCACACTATTCCAGCCAGATCCTCTCCAACGCCTCAGGCGCCTCGGTCAGCCAGGAGGAAACAGTATATAGCCCAGAACTGATGCATGTTTTTGTGGGAGTAGCTCACATTAACTACTCAAGGGAACACGGGGAGAACATGCAAACTCCACACAGAAAGGCCCTTTTGCCAACCCCACCCAGGGTGTGGGTGCTGATGATATGGAGGAACAAACACACCCTCAGCACCCACAGCGTCCCCGGCAGGAATCGAACCCAGGACCTTCTAGCTGTGAGGTGAGCTGCGCTACCAGCTGCGCCACCGTGCTCCCCTATCTGGAGTATCTTTTGGCAATTTTCTCCGAAACCAAACTGAATAAGCGGAGATGGAAATGGTCAGCTGGTCTCTGAATGCTATTGATGAAATCTACTCAACTCTATGAAGCACCGGTAAGGGTCAACCGGGGTGTCAATCATGGTGATCGGGTTTCTGCTGATTGGAATGGGCAGTTACTGGAACTACCGAAAAATGGAGCAACAAAGATCTGAAAAACGGTCGAGATTGGTCACTGTTCTGGAAGCGATTGGACGGCTGAAGGAACCGCTGGATGCGTTGATTCGTACTGATGGGACTCAGAACCAAATGCTGGGGGAGCTGGGCCGCAGAACAGACGCTGTAAGAGGCGATCTGGCCGGCGCTCTGGGACTCATCCGCAATTTGTCATCGGACAATTTTCTTCACGGTTTGGGACTCTTTAAGCGTTTTACTGGGTTAATTACTTTGTTCTTAGGTAAGGTAAGGTACCGCTTGGTTAGCTTAGCTTCACGGCTAGCATGGCTTCGGCAGCTTTCTCTCTTGTCCCTCCATCTCTCTCTACACCTCCTCCTCTTTCCTGCTCTCTCTGTCAGATGTTTAGTTACTCCTCCGCCTCATTTAGTGAAGTTGGTAGGTGTAATAAGTGCAGCATTTTTGTAGCTTTGGAGGCGAGGGTTTCTGAGCTAGAGGCCCGGCTCCGCGCTGTAGAACAGCCAGGCCCAGCAGTAGCTAGCGCGGAGTCAACTAGGACAGGACCTAGCCGTCCTTCAACAGCTCCCGTGCAGCCGGGACCTCAGGCGAGCTGGGTGACTGTTCGTAGGAAGACTAGAGCCAGACCCCAGTCCGCGGCCAACCTCCAGCCCCTTTCTCTGAACAATAGGTTCGCCCCGCTCAGCGACGCACCCGCCGAGCAGGAGAGGCCGTTTCTTGTAATTGGCAGCTCCATAGCTAGGAATGTGGCTCCAGAGACACGAAAGACCACCGTCAAATGCCTTCCAGGGGCCAAGGCTGCGGACATTAGGTCCCATCTGGAGCTTTTGGCCAAGGACAAACGGCGGTATAGCAGGATCGTTATCCATGCTGGTGGCAACGACACCCGGCGACGGCAGTTGGAGGTCACTAAAATAAGCGTAGCTTCGGTGTGTAGGGCTGCCAAAAAGATGTCTGACTCTGTAATTTTTTCTGGTCCCCTGCCTGATCGTACTAGCGATGACATGTACAGCCGTATGCTTTCGTTCCACCTTTGGTTGTCAAGGTGGTGTCCAGAAAACGATGTGGGCTACATTGATAACTGGGGGGCCTTCTGGGGAAAACCTGGACTGTTACGTAGAGACGACATCCATCCCACCCAGGACGGAGCTTCGCTTCTTTCCAGGAACATTGATAGGCTTATCTCTAGTTCCCCAAAGCCGTGACAACCCAGAGTCCAGGTCAGGGAACCCAGAGTCGAGCTCAGGGAAACCAGAGTCCAGATCAGGGAACCCAGAGTCCAGGTCAAGGAACAGGGACTGCCACCCACCCACTACCCTATAGAGATAGTTTCCCGTCCACTACCCAAAACTAATGAATTAAAAGTTAATGCTACTAGAGCAAAGTATAAAAATCTCATAAAGATAAATAAAACTCGGACTGAACATAAAAACAAATCAATTAAATGTGGTTTACTAAACATAAGATCTCTCCCCTCAAAAACACTCTTAGTAAATGACTTAATTTGTGAAAATAATATTGATTTGTTTTGTCTTGCAGAGACATGGTTGCAGGAAGAGGACCATGTCACAATAAATGAGTCAACTCCCCCTAGCTACTTAAACTTTAGTGTCCCTCGAAGTACTGGTCGAGGAGGTGGAGTAGCAACTATCTTTCATTCCGATTTACTAATTAATCTCCAAAAAAATAATAGTTACAGTTCCTTTGAGCATCTAGTTTTTAGCTTTCCTCATACACATAACAAAGCAGTAAAGCCACTTTTGTTTGTGGTCTTATATCGTCCACCAGGACCTTATTCTCAATTTTTAGATCAGATTTCAGATTTTCTATCTGACTTAGTTTTAAACACTGATAAAGTCATTATAGTCGGAGACTTCAATATTCATGTTGATAATGAAAGTGATAGTCTAAATACAGCTTTTAACACTATCCTAGACTCAATAGGCTTTACTCAAAATGTGCAGGGACCAACACATTCTTGTCACCACACTTTAGATCTTGTGCTGACTTATGGCATTGACTGTGAAGAAATAACAGTCTTTCCACATAACCCTATCCTGTCTGATCATTTCCTTATCACTTTTAAACTTACTCTAATGGATCATATCAAACCTGAAAGAAAACTTCATTATACCAGAACGTTATCAGACAACGCTGTAGCAAATTTTAAAGAAGCTCTTCCAACTTTAATTTCCTCAGTTTATAAATGCAGAACAGAAAACAGTGATTTAACTCGTGACCCCTCACAACTTGACATTTTAGTTCATAGCGTTAATTCCTCCCTGCGTCGGGCAATAGACAAAGTTGCCCCCTTGAAAAGGAAGGTGGCTAGCCATAGAAGATTAACTCCCTGGTTTAATTTAGAGCTACGTACCCTAAAGCAGAATGTTAGAAAACTAGAGAGAAAATGGCGCTCCACGCATTTACATGATTCCTTTTTAATATGGAAAAATAGTTTATTGCTATATAAAAAGAGCCTTCACACAGCTAGAACAGCATATTATTCATCTTTAATCGAGGAGAATAAAAATAATCCTAGGTTTCTTTTTAATACAGTTGCCAAACTCACACAGGATCATAGCTCTATCGAGCCAACCATTCCCCAAGCTCTAAGCAGTGACGACTTCATGCAATTCTTTATAAATAAAATAGACTCCATAAAGAATAAGATAATTGGGAACCTTCCCAATATGCTTGCTTCCTCCTTAGTTAATGAGGCAGCCTCAAAAATGGTGGAACCTAATATATGCTTAAACTGCTTTAATGCAGCCGAACTTTGTGATGTACTAAAATTATTAGCTTCATCTAAACCTTCAACTTGCGTTTTAGACCCAATCCCAACTAAACTCTTAAAAGAAGTTTTCCCTCTGATCGCTGCTCCAATTTTAAATATAATGAATCTATCCTTAGTCAATGGATATGTACCACAGGAGTTTAAGATTGCTGTAATTAAACCTCTACTTAAGAAACCCTCTCTTGATCAAAACGACTTAATTAACTATAGACCGATATCTAATCTTCCCTTCTTATCTAAAATTCTTGAGAAAATAGTTGCACACCAGATATGTGAGCATTTAAACAATAATGAGCTGTTTGAGAAGTTTCAGTCAGGCTTTAGAGCTCATCACAGCACTGAAACAGCTCTGGTGAAGGTTACTAATGATATTCTCATAGCCTCAGACAATGGACTGGTGACCATTCTGGTCCTGTTAGATCTCAGTGCTGCCTTTGACACTGTTGATCACAATATTCTCATAGAAAGGCTTCAAAGTGTCGGTATAATAGGAACAGCACTAGGTTGGTTTAAATCTTATTTGTCTAACAGATTTCAGTTTGTTCAGGTAAACAATAGATCTTCCTCAACCTCAATAGTTACTTGCGGAGTACCACAGGGTTCAGTGCTTGGGCCGATTCTCTTTACTATATATATGCTTCCTATTGGTAAAATAATTAGGCAGCATGGGATAAAATTCCATAGTTACGCAGATGATACACAGCTATATCTATCCATAAATCCTGATGAATCCAATCAGTTAGGTAGACTACAGGCATGTCTGGAAGACATAAAAACTTGGATGACTCTAAACTTCTTGCTTCTAAATTCTGATAAAACAGAAGTTGTCGTCTTTGGACCAGAAGCTCTGAAAAAGAAACTACTTAGTCAGCCCCTTCACCTGGACGGCATTAAATTAGCCTCCAGTAATAAAGCAAAAAACCTCGGTGTCATTTTTGACCAAGATATGTCATTTAGATCTCACATTAAAGAAGTCTGTAGGATTTCCTTTTTTCACCTTAGGAATATTACAAAAATTAGAACCATCCTGTCCAGGAGTGATGCTGAAAAACTAGTCCATGCCTTTGTTACTTCAAGGCTGGATTACTGTAACTGTCTATTATCAGGTAGTCCACAGAATACAATTAAAAGTCTTCAGTTAGTTCAAAATGCTGCTGCTAGGATTCTGATGAATATTAAAAGAAGAGATCACATTTCCCCTGTTTTAGCTTCTCTTCACTGGCTCCCAGTAAAATCTAGAATAGAATTCAAGATCCTCCTTCTGACATATAAAGCCCTTAATAATCTAGCTCCATCATACATAAGAGACCTGATTGTTCCATATGTTCCCAACAGAGACCTTCGCTCTCAGACTGCAGGTTTACTGGTAGTTCCTAGGATTTCTAAAAGTAGAATGGGTGGCAGATCTTTCAGCTATCAGGCTCCCCTCCTATGGAACCGGCTCCCAGGGTTGGTTCGTGAAGCAGACAATTTGTCTATCTTTAAAACTAGGCTAAAAACTTTCCTCTTTGACAAAGCTTACAGTTAGAGATATGTTTATAGGTAGTTAGAGTCAGGTCAGACAGGTAGATAGGAAGAGACAGGTTAATGTTAGTAGTCAGGCAGAGTGTCAAAAGTTAGGAAGAGATAGGAAGAGGTAGAGTAGCTAGGTAGAGATAGATTAATGTAAGCCAGGTAAAGATCCGGAGCCGGTCGCGGCTTACCGCCGCGGAAGAAATGCGCCCCACGGGGGCCAGCCAGCGCCGGAGAGAGGTCCCTCAAGGGGATCCTCCCGCACAGTGCGGCCGCCCATTACCTGCCGGGTTGAATCCCCCGGGCAGACTGTGCGGACCCCACCCGTTTATCTCTTAAACGTTTCTCGCCCTCTTCAACTCTGTCCTCTCAGTTCTGTCTATTTTTCCTTAAGATAGTTCTGTCTATTTTTCCTTAAGATAGTTGTCGACTATCGGTCTCGTGCCGGTATTTAGCCTTACATGGAGTTTACCACCCACTTTGGGCTGCATTCTCAAACAACCCGACTCCGAGAAGACCCCGGCATGACGGGGGCCGTTACCGGCCCTACACCGTCCACGGGCTGAGCCTCAATCAGGAGGACTCAGATAGAGTGTTGGTAGCCAGGTCTCCTAGTAGCTAGGAGACAGGTTAATGTTAGTAGCTATGCTGCTTTAGGCTAGGCTGTTGGAGGACATTATTAGGGTCTGTTCCTACTTTCTCTCCTACTTCTCCCCAACTGCATGATGTGCTGTCAATTCAAGCACTAACCTGTTTTCTATTATAGTAGGTGCTCCGGATTAGCCCTGCTTGACGACCCTGACTAAGATGGCATTGCAGTGACGGAAAATTCTCCACGTCCTGCAACAAACTTCTGCATCAGTTCTATTGCTCTTTCTGTGTCTCTGTTATGTATTCTCCAAGCCACAGACAGTCGCGGCAGATAACCGCTTGTGCTGAGCCTGGTTCTGCCGGAGGTTTCTTCCTGTTAAAAGGGAGTTTTTCCTTCCCACTGTCGCTGCATGCTTGCTCAGTATGAGGGATTGCTGAGAATTCCACGACGCAATCTTCTGTGGTTCTGTAATTTCTACACTAAACATTGTATTGTAATAACTCTTTTTGTAAAGTGCCTTGAGATGACATCTGTTGTGAAATGGCGCTATATAAATAAACTGAATTGAATTGAATTGAAATTGAAATTAAAAAGACCGAAAATGGGATTTGAATAAATAAAACCAACATATTGGGCAATATATTGGCTTTTAATGCTGAGTGTGTTGACATTGTACCTCTTTTAACTGACTGAGAATGCATGTGGTCACAATCCTTTTCTATTTTCATTTTTTGGTTAAGAAACTGAAAGGACTGCCAACCACAGATATACAGTAAAAGATCTCAACACCCCTTTTAAAATGGCAGGTTTCTTTGATTTAAACTAGACCAATATGAATTGTTTCATAACTTGTTCCACCGTTACTGTAACTTTTGTCTTTCACAATTCTTTTTTTTAATTTTTTTTTTATTACGTGTCCTGTCTAGCAGTTTGCCACTCAGAATTGGTGTCTCAGTACCAAGTACAAGCCCAACAGATTTACTTTCCCAAGCAGAGTATTACAGCTTTGCTGTAACACTCCACTTGATGTATATGTATTAAAAAATCTTTATTAGTGATTACTGAGGGTTAAATTTCCTGAAGTCATGGACACGAAACCGAGAAAAGAAGGAAGAAATGAAGAAGGTGAAGAAAAGAAACCGGACCAGCAGTCCACCGCAG